>JAZGLO010006714.1:416851-716851 GCA_036873155.1 Biomphalaria sudanica | reverse complement strand
ACTAGACTATAACATATATAGTCTACTACATTCTCTAGCATCCCTCAAGTTTGATTCATTTTGACTATTTCATGAATGCATTTTGTAAACTTAGGATGACTGCTTGGTTTTGTGGTATGGGTTTGGTACTGTCTAATCGGTTTTTTGGCGTATCCGGTGTACAAAACAAAAAAAAAAAGGTTTTTTTTTTAAAAAAGTTATTTGTGCGCTCTTTAGCATTGCAGAATCAGACTGTCTAAACTCTACCGTTTGTAGGGCAACAATACTTCAATAAAGAGGAAGCATTAGAATTTTATTCTATGACTTGAAAACCAATTTGAAAACAAGCAAAATATTAACAACACATCCTTAACAAAACATATTTACATTGCTAATATTAGGGGCAAGATGGCCCATAAAAGAGGCCCATAAAAGAGGCCCATAAAGCCCCAAAAAGAGGCAAAGAAAAGAGGCCTAAGGCCCAAGGATTCCTATGATGATAAAGCTAAAATTAAATAGCGCAAATTCTGAGGTTTCCTTTAAAAAAAAAAGTAGTCACAGAGCGAGAGAGAAAGAGAGAGATCCCCATTGGGATCCTGTTTCCTATTTGTTCGTTTATAAAGCGGTCCTTGCACGTGGTACATAGAATCCCTCTGTGACTTCCTAATTTCATGACTAGGATAGTCTTTTATTATGAAGTCCAAGATTCGCAGGCATCTAGAAATGCGCCATCACCAAGGGGCGCATCATATCTGATTTTTGCGAACTATGTTTTCGTATGACCAAATATTAAAAAAAAAACGACTTTTAAATATGTGTCAGTTCCATTTCGTTAGGCACTCACATGGTAAATTTATGTCTCATTTGGTTACTTTTTATTGTATTTTTGGTCTGTCAGGTTTGACCCAGCAGAAGTCACTTGGTCTCATTGCGCCAATTTGCTGACCGCCAGATGCAAGTTTGGGGTTTGCACATTCGGCGGAAAGATTTTTGTTTGTGGTAGGTGCTTCTGGAGTCTTCCCTTAATTAATGAAGCTATTTCTAGCGTTTAGCGCTATCACGATTGAAATTAGAGGTAGGTCTCTATCAGGTCTGTCACAGCATTGTTGGAGACCTAATGTCACATGCGGTTATCAAGGTCCACTGAGAACACTTAATTTTCATATTTCACGAGAAAATTGTAATCTCATTTGAAAACCACGAGCAAGTCTCGTGTTGGATCGGGCCACATGGTAATCAGTTGAGCTGTAATCCTTAGCAAGGATGGATTTATATTGAACGCCCATATAAGCAGAAGATTTGAAGCATATGTAATAGTTCAGTACTTTCATAATTTGGATTAATAACTTGTGAAACAGAGCATTGAATGGGTTACCTGAGCTAGCCAGGAAAACCAGTGAATTGGCAGAATTTAAATCATTGGTTAATATGCATGACTGAATGCATGACGCGTAGGACGTAATCATCTTCTTTTTTGAAGTAAGGTCTGTATTATATAAGATAAGATAAGGATTTTGGGTTTTATTTTATGTTAATAAATGCGAATCGTCTGCTAATCTATCAGTTAACTTGTGAATTTCAATTTATGTTGTGCCACTCTAGTTACAGTGCAACAATTCAAAGGAAGAGCAAGGCATTTAACTCTTTCTCTCCTAATTATTGATACCATCGTTGATTTGACCTAATTAAATTAAATTAATGTTTCATTCTATAAACTTTATTTTGTGTTTTATAAAAAGAGCATGCATTCCCCTTTAAGTCTATACCTAATAAAACATTTTCTGATGACCAACGACAATGCTATTGAAGCTTAATCTTAACAGGGTAGTGAAATACTACTGAGCAAAATTCCACCGAAACGTGGAAAAATAATTACGGAGAGAAAGAGTTAAATATTATATAGCAGATACTTTAATCAACACCAGAAGAGGTGTTAAAAGGTCCTCGACAGAAATAATTACGGAGAGAAAGAGTTAAATATTATATAGCAGATACTTTAATCAACACCAGAAGAGGTGTTACAAGGTCCTCGACAGAAATAATTACGGAGAGAAAGAGTTAAATATTATATAGCAGATACTTTAACCAACACCAGAAGAGGTGTTACAAGGTCCTCGACAGAAATAATTACGGAGAGAAAGAGTTAAATATTTTATAGCAGATACTTTAATCAACACCAGAAGAGGTGTTACAAGGTCCTCGACAGAAATAATTACGGAGAGAAAGAGTTAAATATTATATAGCAGATACTTTAACCAACACCAGAAGAGGTGTTACAAGGTCCTCGACAGAAATAATTACGGAGAGAAAGAGTTAAATATTTTATAGCAGATACTTTAATCAAAACCAGAATAGGTGTTACAAGGTCTCCGACAGAAGTGTGGAAAGGCGAGTCAACACACAGTACGATTTAAATACTTATCTTATAAATGACCGACGTCTCTTAATAAGATAAGATAATTACGTTCTACGCGTGCACATATGTTAATCTAGTCATGCAGGTTAATTTGAGACGGAAACCCTGCTAGGTCATTAGTGTTCCTGGCTTTGCTCTTAAGGAACTTAGGAAGGTGCTCTGGCATGAATCCGCCCTGGTAGTGGAAATAAGAAATGTGTCTTTCTCTTTTGTGTCTCTCTGAGTGATCGATTAGATTTTATATTTGTAAATTAGGGCTCAGTGTTTTATCTGTTATTGTTACTTTACTCTTTAGTCTTTGACTCTGGAAAGTCTCTAAATTTATTTTGATGTTACTAATTTTGTTACTTAGTCAAATGTGAAAGGTTTGTTCTCTTATCTAAAAAATCACAGAAGATAATTACGTCATAAATATTTATGTATAAGATTATAATTTTCTCTTTTATTATTTAAAATTACAATTCTGTTTTTCCCAGGTGGAGAGAAAGACGGGAAAATTACTTCCGGTTGTGAAATGTATGACCCGGAAGCAGATATCTGGACAAAGTATGAGAAACTGATTCAACCCAGATCAAATCCTGCCTGTACTGCACTAGGAGATGTCATCGTATGTGCTGGGGGCTATTTCAACGGACAAATCCATGACAACTTTTGGTATGTTGTTAGTGTGTCTGACACCCAAACACTATGTAGAAGATACCATGTCATTAATGTCGTGCCATGACAGAAAAGAGTATGTCACATGAGCAATGAAAAAGTTGTTGACTGTGCAATGATATCTTATCTTATAAAATACAATAAACACTTGGTAGAAGATACCATGTCATTAATGTCGTGCCATGACATAAAGAGTATGTCCCATGAGCAATGAAAAAGTTGTTGACTGTGCAATGATATCTTATCTTATAAAATACAATAAACACTTGGTAGAAGATACCATGTCATTAATGTCCTGCCATGACATAAAGAGTATGTCATATGAGCAATGAAAAATTTGTTGACTGTACAATATCTTATCTTATCTTATAAAATACAGAAGCTACTCCAAAAAAGAAGATGATATTTGGACAAAGTCCGAGAAGCTGATAAGGTCATCCTATGCATGCAATGTGAAGGCATAGTCACATCGGCGGTGAGAAGGTTTTTCAGGTGTCTAATGTGGCACTGACATCTCTTTGAAAATCCTGAAGATTAATGCACTTTCCGATGTTGCTGTCAAATTGCAGTGTAGTGGGTTTATTTTTTCAGAAGTAGGACGCAATCTTCTTCTTTTTTTTTTTTAGGAAACGTCAATATTTTATAAGATAAGATAATATCTATCACCTGTACTTTCATTTTCGTTGTAGGGGGCTCTGTGACTATTCGCGTAACCGAGTCCCTCCATTTTTCCCGGTCCGCAGCTGTTCTTAGCAGGCTATCGAGAGGCCGGTCCATTCTTTTATGTTGTCTAGTCAGCTTTTCTCTGGACGACCCTTGCTTCGTGGTCCCTCCACTGTACTCGGTAGGATGAGTCATGTCATACAATATGACCGGTCAAATATAAGGTCCTGTTAATAAGTATAGAGGATCAAGCTATTCAATTACAGTACAAATGAGAAGTACTGTTGTACTCATGAGTATAGTATTCAAAGACTAACCCAGAACCAGCTTGACTTGACAAAGGGAGGGGACTTTTGATAGAACTGCATACATGTGGCAAGAAAAACATAAAAAAAAAAAAATCAGTTAAAAATAAAAGGCAATACCTCCTTCATAAAACTTATAAAGCGATTTTTTGTTCTCTTTATAAGTAAAGAATGTTAAATTTTTTTTTAAAAAGACTATCCGAGAAAGAATCTTGTTTAAGCGAATGTATGAATCTAACAGACTTCCTATTATCTTAATGATGGGCCTTTAGATCTTGACTTAGTACACAATGCACACAATTTCCCTGAACATGAATCTATTAAACTCTTGAAAGAATACTTCAATAGCCCAAGACGTTTAGTCCGTTCAAGCTCAATAGTTTCCCGCCAAATTTAAATTTTATTTTTAGACTTTGAAAAACAAAAGGTCATACTAAAGTTTTACCAGTGTGGTCAACGAGCTAGTAAGTCTCTTTCCAACGATATGCGTCAACAGGCAGGAGGGGCTCGTTAGCCATGGCTGGCTACCCACCTAAAAGAAGGAAAACTCTGATTTCAAACCTCTGCTGCCTTGCAGCTTTACCCAATCATGGGAAAGGCTTCGGGAGTCAACCCTGAGGAAAAAATCAGGAGCTGGCGACCCTAAGGCTGTTTGCGGCACCCAGTGCTACACTCTGGCAGAACCTGCGACGCCGCTGACCCCAAACTGTATCGGCACTGCCGTTCCTTTGGATACATCAGCTGCGTGGAGTGGGGGGAACTGATGTGTGGGCGACATCGCTCCGACCACAGCTAATGCCCAGGCATTCATCTCATTTCCATGAGATGATCCATAGTCGCTTCGCGACTGAAGGAGGTCATACATCTTTAGGACGCCTCACTGCCACTGATGGGTACCTGACATTGGCTGATCGTTGTGCTGGCCACATGACACCCTCGCACAGAAACATATGACCTTCCCTTTAGATCGCTAGGACTGAAAAGGGAACTTAACTTTCACTTTTCTATATTGGCCATTGAGAAAGATAGAAAAAAAAACAACAACACCCCCACCCACACAAGAGTTCATGACTCTTAAAAGATCTATTTGTTTTTGTGAGGAACAGGATCTATGACAGAAACAGATGGCAAGCGCTTGGAAGCCATTCTCCCATCAAGTTACCTTACTGCCTACAGAAATGTGCAGTAACTCTTGCAGGGGACATCCCAAAACTCTTTTGTATTGGAGGTAAGGATAATTGAATCATGAACTCAACTTTAACCTTTATAGCAAAGCTCGCAAGTTTTTTTTTTTTTTTCACAGTCTGATTTTAGACAAGTTCAAATATTCATAAAACGCAACTTTACACTATGTAACTGCATTTATGCAAAAAGATTCAACCACAATCAAGAATATCTATATTTAGGCTATTCATCGATTTAGTATCTATAGAAATACAATACCACAAATTTAAGCATACAAAAAAAAAAAACAAAGAAGAAAACATCTGACTTAAACTAGTCTCCACTGGTACTGAGGTTCAAAGATTAGTCTAATTTGGTTAATTAGACCACCTGTTAATCGAATCAGCTGCTTATTGGACCGAATCTTAAAGTACCGAAAGGAATTCTATTACCGTATATTCGCGCATATACCCGGATAGAAACCCGCAGAAATTATAAAATTAGTAAAATCAAAGTGTTACTATCCGCACCCTTACATACCCCGCATCTGCATAGAGTGACTTAACCTACCGGTACGTAAAGTACTATCATCGGTACTTTTGGCTTTGTTGAGGTTTATAATGAAAGCTTTCCAATGTACCCTTCACAACCATACAGCGAACTATAGGAGGTACAAAGATCCACCATTATGTCCTTAGTTTTTGTTATGCTATGTTTATGAGTATAATTATTTTTTTGTATAACCCGCCCGGGGGGGGGGGCACCCTTGTATACCCCGCACAGCTTATTAAAAAACAACAACACCAAAACTTGTATAACCTGCGGGTAATATGCGCGAATATATGGTATTGAGTTCAATACTATCATCTAACCGTTAGATCGTCTAAGAGCTGAGCCGAAGGCTCTTCGAGCTCTAAGTTTGAAAAAAAACCCTGTATAAGCGTCAAACAGTAAAAAAAAACAACAACCTGTCTGAACCACCGTTCGGTCTGGAAGAGACCCAAGTCAATGCCTATATAAAGCATTGCTATTTCCGACATAACTGGCCTCTGGACGCATGGGCTAGACATGGCCGAAGGGCCGAGTTTACCGGGAGCCTCCGCCATCTTCCTATGTTATACCAAGCTAACCATGGGGGAACTCGCCATTAATGTAACTGGCCTCTGGACACATGGGCTAGACATGGCCAAAGGACTGAGTTTACCGGGAGCCTCCGCCATCTTCCTATGTTATAACAAACTAACTATGGGGGAACTCGACATTAATGTAACGGTCCCTTGAGGAACGGCGCATGGATTATCGACAGGGTCGTGAGAGCTCTCTTTCAACTCCGTCCGTGCAATGCGTTCACTCTCGCGCACCCTTAGACACTCCACACGGGAGTTTTGTTTCGCCATTCATTTCGCCTAGTTACCCCCTCAAGTAGCCGTTTCCACCCGAGTGCCACGTTGAGGCAGAACAGCGCACCCGGCTATCATCTAACCAGCCAGTTATTAAGAACAAAACGATCGCTTCCCAACTTACTATCATTTGCTGGATTTAAATGTACATTGAGATCTGCTATTGGTCAACTGTTATCCGTTCAGGATTCAGTGCTATTCTTTTTTTTTTATTACAGCAGAACGACATAATTAGGACATTAATTTAAACGAAATCATTTGGAACTCAATAAATCTAGTAATTTAACATAGTTAGCACAATATTGTTGTCAAATACATTTTTATTATTCACGTTTAACAGTAATCAAACAAAAAACAGTTTTGATTTAAGACACTTTTTGTTTTTACTAAGGTGCTTCTTCCAAAGTACAGAAAGGGATGGACAACTCAGGTGAAGAGACGCCAGTCAACATGGCTTCCACCGAGAGGAGAATCTTTTCCAGCCACGGAGACGTCGCAGTCAAAGGGCAACAATTCAACTTATTCTCGATGTGGAATACTGCATTCCCTCCCATGTTTTGTGCAAGACAAAATGCCGGTGCTGTAGCGATTGGTGAATTTTGCTTTTATAGTGTTTTAGAAATTGTAAAGAAATAATTTTAAAATATTGCAATAAGTAAATGTTTAGCTCTTTCTCTCCGTAATTATTTACCACATTCTGGTGGAATCAACACTGGTATCGTCAGTTAGGAGAGAAAGAGTTAAAAGTGTATTTTAAATTACTGAAGTTTTCTTGACATGGTTACCTTTCAATATTTTACTAACCATTAGGCCCAAAAATTATCCACTAGGATCCTCAGCAACTTATTTTTTAAAGAAATGACAATGATGGATGTACGATTCTATTAGTAAAGTTTCCCCTTTCAGACCTTGCGATCCTTAGGGCAGATGATGTTAATTGTATCTGTTTCTTTGGCCAACGGTTAATGAGCAGGGTGTCATGGAGCCAGCACAATGACCAACCGCCGTTACTTTCCCCAACTAAAGTCAGGTACCCATTACAGCTGGGTGTGGACTCATGGGACCCAAAAAATCTTCATCTCGATTCGTACCTAGGACCCCAGGTTCGGAGGCCAAGCGCTTAACCACTCAGCCACCGCACCCCCACGATTCTACTATAAATCTAACAATTTCTAACAAATTATGGATCAGAAAAATCTATTTTAAAATTATTATATTTAACTTCCTTGTTCCAAAAAACAGTTTTTAGAATCGAGAGATTCACCAAAATACTACATAAACTCAAATGATATATTCTTAACACGTCAAAATCATTAATTCGCTGCTATTGCACTAATGGAATGGTGCAACGTAGACACCAGGAGAAGTCCATATGCTTGAGGAAAAGTCAAGGAGTGAAATTGGATCATGAACAGTACTTTTGTTGGCGGGGGATCCTCAGTTGACCTGAATGCGAATGTCCAGTACATGACTGTACATGTCTATGTCAATGATATGGTAACAGGAACAAGACAGGCTCTCTGGTCCATGCCGAACTCACAGGGATAACTAGAGCGTTCGAGGCCATTAGGGCCCGAATGCTCCAAAAAGAGACTTGCGCCACTACAGTGGTGCTGGTCACCGACTCTCGCTCCAGTCTCCTAGTTATGGGTGGCGGCGGGGGAGGGTCACCCGTAATAGAAGAGGCAGTCGGCGCCGCAGATAACATCCGCCGGGCTATTGGAGCTGTCGTTTTTATGCAGTGGGCGCCTTCACATTGCGGCGTGAAGGGCAATGAAACGGCAGACGCCCTCGCAAGGGAGGGTGCAATGGCAGCCACAAACCTCGAAGCACCAAGCACGTACTTAGGGGCATACTTTGCCCGGTTCCGCACGAACTTTGACTCCCGATGCCGCCACTGTGGAGAGAGTGCTGAAACAGTGGCGCATGTCTTGTACGAGTGTCCCCAGCTCCGCGAGCTAAGGGGGGACCTGTCTGTGCAGTCACTCGAACTGTATGGTAGCTATGAGGCACTACGCCGGACGGCTAAGTTTCTTGCCAGAGCACTACGGGAGGATTAGTCCGTCCTGCTCTGATTTTTCAATAGGAGTTCATCTCAGGTTTCACATTAAGAGAGTCCCCATTCCAAGTGTTACGCCTTATTCATTTATTAATGGGGAACCCATTAAAAATTTGCAACCTAACAAAAGGGTTTGGAAAAAAAATTCTATCAGAGTGTATTACATTTTGAAAAGAAAGAAACTGATTTTAGACATGTTTCAATTTAGGCCAAAACATCCACGTGATCGGAGGCACCACTGTCGAGACAGGTGATCACGTGACAGTCGCGGAGAGATTTGACCTCATTAGGGGGGAATGGACCAAGGATTTCACATTAAAAAACTGTAAGTAAATATATAGTGACGATTACTGGCTTTGTGCCTGAATGGTAATGAGCTTAGATGTATTATTGTGTTTAAATGAATATAAAGGCTATAAGCAATGCTCAGAGCGTTATATACAAGCTGTAATTATTATTATTACTTGTAAGAAAGATGCGAATGATTTTTATTAAGAAATTCAGACACTTAGAAGCACAGGCCGGAAATTTGTTTAAGATTGCAGACGTCTTTAATTCCCTAGCAAGCATTTCTTTATCGGACTACTAACGCAATCACAGGATGGAACCTGTTTCACATTCGTTAACTTTAGTAGGCCCGCCGCCAGAAATATTTGGGTCCCAGACTACTGGGCACATCTGGGCCTCTAAGTTGTACATTATAAATAGATATATTTTTTAAGGCCGAATTTATTCCTCCTCAGATAAGCTTTGTTTTGGAAAAAAAAGAGTGTTGTTTATATATTGTGCTTGTTTGACAATGTAACATAAAAACAAGTTTAGGCTAAAGAACCGGTAGATCAAGGCTTTTCTTAACTCTGTCTGTCTGGTAATTTTTTTTTTCCACACCTATTCTCGGATGAGGTTAAAACTTTAAACCACAATTTAATGTACCTAACCAAATATGAATGAAGTAGAAATTATACCAATCAGTCTATTAATTATTGGAGAATAATACTTTTTTTTATGATATCGAATAAGTGAAATAACTTCTACATTATTGAGAGTTATAGTTGCAAGTGCGGTGTCTTCCCCTTAGATAAACTTTTTTTAAAAAAGGATTTTAAAATGCTTTTTTCCTATTCGTTTTAAAAAAGTGAAAATGAAGGAGGTAACTCGTGAAATAATTATCATCCAACAGGCGATGTCTCAAATGTGAGTTGTCTCCTCATGGAAGTCTCGAAAACTCCGATGTCTGAACGCAAAATGATGCAGAAGAGACTAAAGTGGATCATGTGGTGATCTTTTGGGTCTTGCGATGATCTTTCAACTGCTGCTGATCTCAACATTTTAACTCAGGGCTATGTGTCAACACTCGCAGCCGTCTTTCTCTTTGACGCCATCTCAGCACATCATTGCTTCAGTCCTAGCTTCGACCATAACAACTGGTGTCAGCGGACATTCATCTAAAGGAAGAATCTTTGCGGGGAAAAAAACCCCCATCGACAATGAGCTGTGTAATATTTACTAACCTAAATTTTTATTTCGAATTATGATTGAAATCAGTCTGGAAAAGTCTTTTGTTAATAGCTAGATGATCAAAGACTCAACAAACGCTTTGAGAGAACAGCTAAACCAGTGGTTCCCAAACTTTTTTGCCTCGTAGACCCCTTGCCATGTTTTGTGGATTTCGGTAGACCCCCTGCTCAGCTTGCACATTTTTGCAAATTCATTAACATTTTTTTAAAACAAATTTCTAACTGTAGTGAGTTGAAGAGTGAAAAAGTAATTTAAAACTACACGACTACGGATGTTATGTTTCATATACGAACTTTGTTGTTCTATGAAGTAGTCTTTCTAACATTAAATATTAATTAATTAATTAATTTGCCTTAAGTATCATTGTAAAAGGTTTCGCAAAGAGCAGTTTCTCATGTATTTCTTGATCTTTCACGTGTGTCTCAAATATTGAATCTGCGGAGCTGATTTCATTAACAGGAGAAGGGTCGAAGGCGAGTAACTGGAGCCTAAACCAGTAAACTTCGAGCAGGAAGGGTTCATTAACCTTCGCTTGCTACCCACCTAGCAGAAGGAAAACTGAATTCAAACCTCTGCTGCCTTGCTACTATACCCAAACATGGGAAAGGTCTCGTGGGTCAACCCTAAAGAAGTATAAGGAGACGGTGACCATTAGCGCCATGTATTCCTGGGCCGTCCCCTCTTTCTCTTTCCTTGGGGGTTCCAGGTTAGGGCTTGCCTTGTTATGTTGGATGAAGGCTTGCGAAGAGTGTGACCTATTCATCTCCAGCATCTCTGAAGGATATCTACTTCAATGGGCTGCTGCTTTGTTCTTTGCCACAGTTCCTCATTCGAGTTCTTGTCTGGCCAGCGGATTATAAGAATCTTCCTCAGGCAGGTATTAATGAATACCTGGATTTGTTTCATGGTGGTGATAATGATTCTCCAGGTCTCCGCGATTTGGAAGCAGATGCCAAGCAGATGGGCAAGACGTGGGGACAGTTGGAGAGATTCGCCTAGAACCGAGATGCATGGAGGAAGCTGGTTGGTAACCTTTGCCCAGAAGGGACCACAGGCGTAGATGAGATGAGATGGTGACCATTAGACAGTTTGTAGCACATAGCGCTACGCCTTGACAGACCAAACTGTATTTATGTCTTTTTCAAAGATTTACATAAGAAGATTTTAATTTGATAACTCATGCCACCGAAGTGACCTTGAAATGTATTGTAGCTTAAAGAAATTCTTTTAATAATAGCAGATGTAGGTTTGTGTAAAACGGCTGGTAAATTAAATGTTTGACCTTAGATGCTTTCCGTAAGTAAAGAAATCTTGTAAGACTCTTACAATCATCATTTTCTCTATATGATGTCGGAGATTTTGTGGGTCTATTTTGAACTTTGAGTGTTCGAAAGTTTTTCAAATCTTAATTTTTGTCAGGGTGGCATTGTCTCAGATGATCCACCAGCGTAACTGGTTCATATCGTAAAAAAGTCACTTAGGCAACTGCTTGTTTGGCAAGGAAGGAATGAATCCCAATTTTAAATAATTAATGCTGTACTGTCTACATTTCTTTTTTTTTCTTCTAAATATTAGTTGCATGTAGACAAAATTAAGCTATTTAAATAAGTATTGAAATTGATTACAACAATTTTTCGTTTGAATAGCAGGATAAATATTTAAAGGATTAACGAAGGTACAAATCATTAAATTAATGAATGGAATCTAAAAATTAAGTAACTCGACCTGCTGAAATGAAATCTATTATCGTAGACCCCCGTGCCCTTCTCACAGACCCCCAATTTATTTTTTCACTTTCGTAGACCCCTTGGGGGTCTATATAGACCACTTTGGGAATCAATGAGCTAAACGATGGATAATTTAATGGTTAAACACTGCATTCCTGGCTGCCGCCTTATTGCATGCAATCCTAACAAAAAAAAAAGAACAACATTAAATTCAATGGAGACTACTCCAACAAATACATAATATGTTTTAAGCATTAGGCTTAATGTTATTAACATTCTAACACCTTATTTTACAATACACACTGAATACCACTTATATATGCAGTACCGGACATATGTAACGGTGACTCTAGGCAGGATTTCTGTCAAGATAACAAGACTTATTTATTGTGTATTTGTATTTAAAATATAAAATTGGACAATGGGCTTATTGTTTTCAAACGTATTTCACAAAATCAACATAGATAAATACATAGATAGATAGATAGATTAGATAGATTAGATAGATTAGATAGATAGATTAGATAGATTAGATAGATTAGATAGATAGATTAGATAGATTAGAAAGATTAGATAGATTAGATAGATAGATAGATAGATAGATAGATAGATTAGATAGATAGATAGATTAGATAGATAGATTAGATAGATTAGATAGATTAGATAGATTAGATAGATTAGATAGATAGATAGATAGATAGAAAGAAAGAAAGAAAGATAGAACTCTTGTTTCTATGTACAAAGTTTTGTACACATTATTTCGCCCACAACCATTCTCGGATCAAGCTGAAACTTCACAGAATTATTCATTGACAAGACATGCATCAACCTGTGGTCTTCGCCACGTCACAGGTCTGACGTATGAATCACCGCCCACTTGCTAATTTAACCTCATTTTCCCGTAAATCTACGTATACATAAAGATGGGGATTTTTTAAATTTATTGCTTTCGTTTCGTCGTCTGCGCCTGCCCTAAGCAAGGGCTTTTTCTTTGGGGCTCAAAACTGTGTTCCGCGACATTTGTGGGAGCTCTTCAGCTGCCCCTTTCAGATGCCATCTGCTGCCAGCTACTTTGGTCTACGCCAGAGAGAGCAAATAGCGCCTGAATGGATCTCTATAGCGCTTCCAGAGGGGCGAGCACCTCTGTTAGGTCGTCTTCCTTTCAGGTGACCAGAAAAGATTGCCTTTGTCATGCAGACAGACCCTATGCCGGTTAGGGTGTCATACCCAACGCAGCTATCAAATAGTAAACGGTGCTTCTAAACCAGTCTCCAGCGGAACATGAATATTTTGAAGGTAGTCGTGCCAACGTATGCCCATTATAAAGCTATTGCCTCTTTGATGGGCCCGTTTGAGGAGCATTAAATACCTCACAAGGAGCACCCAGGTCTCAGTGCCATAATTATTGTAAAAATAAATTTTCAAATAAAAGTAATATATAGTAATATATCTAGCCAGATACGAAGATCAACTGTCATACATTAAGATTTTGTGAAAATAATATAGATTTATGTGAAGCTAATTATACAATTTCTTAGTAAAATCAGTCCATTAACTGACTATTTTTTTTTAAATAATTGATTCTTGTGTTGTCAGGTAAAAGAAATAACTGTGCGAAATTTTATCTTGATCCGAGACTGGGTGTGGGAGAAATAACGTGTACAAACTTTTTACCAGAAGGACATAGTGAATTGATAAAAGCTTTGGAACAAAAAAATTACAAACGCACATACACACACAAATTATAAAATACATAATACATTAGATAAACAGTTTTTAAAAACAATGATAAATGGCTACCTTTTGGTGTACCCGGTATATAAAATAAATAGACCAGAATTGTCAATAAGCTATTTTCAGATGGTATATGAAAGTAGCGTTAGTCTTTTATTTTTTTTAACATAAAACTTATAAACAATCAACTAACTAGAAGTAATAAAGGTGATTTGATACGAAGCTCAACTGCCACACTTTGAGATTTTGTTAAAATTATTGCCCAATTTTCGTTTATAAGTTGGCAACGATGACTTTCAATTTAGCAACCTTGACATTGTATAGTTTATCTCACAGATCACCAACATACATACATACATATATATATATATATATATATATATATATATATATATATATATATATATATATATATATATATATATATATATATATATATTAATACATGAAATTTTATAAGTTAAATAATTTTGTGTGTGATTTTGTTTCTAGTTATGTTTAAATTGTCAAGCTGCTTGGCCTATTCGTTCTATAGCTTTTTTGCCAGTCTCAACTATGACCTACATATTTCGCCAGTCATATACCCAGACCAAGCTATTGCCGTATAGTGTCAATCTAATTTAAGCAAACCTTTTGATTTACTTTTCTTGTCGACAATGTGGAAGTGGTTGATTGTGGTTTTAAGCATCCAGAATATTTTAACGGAATTCAAATACTGGGCTATATTGTTTAGATTATAACAGGCCATTGTTGCCAGCGCTATAAAAAAATATTTCCAGATACTATAATGGTGGATATTAAAAGTTTTAAAAGTGCCAAACAGGGCAGTGAATAGATTTGTGCCCCATATCAAGCTAGACGAAATATCGAGAAAAACTGTTGTGGGCAATGCCCAAAGATATCTTAAGATATTAAGGAAAAGGTGTAAAGGGAGTAAACCACTAGATAAAGTAAGTAGAATGGGCCCTAAATTGTACCTTACAGGGATTATCGGACTTAAAGCTGTTAGGTAAATCCCATGCATCCATCTGTGCCTCTGTTGAATAAAGTCTTGGACTGTAAAAGTGCTTTGCTCAATCATCGTGCCTTCCACAAATCCGAAGCTGATGCCCTTACTGTATGCGAGGCAGGCGAAATAACAGTCTTCTGCGATTGAGCCTTCTGGTCCATAGTCAAAGCCAACACGCTTTTCGACGTCTGCCTCAGCGACCACGAAAGATCCTTTAAACCCAAACACTGGTTTGTGGAGCACCCTCATGCAAAATCTTCGGCAGCCGTAGTCTATTCCCACCCGAGTAGAGTCAGCTAATGTCGTGATCCAGTTTACAATCTCACCGTTGTCGTACGTAATATGACCTTGACCTATGGAATGTTCAGACGAACTGACAAAGTTAATGATCCCTATTAGAGCATCCTTTGTCAGCAATGTCTCCTCGTCCAAATGGACGACCCAGTCCCCTGGTTTAAGAATATCAACCTCGGGTTCTAAGGCATATTGCAGCGCCCGTGCCTTGAAAAGACTGCCATTTTTTGTTTTGTAATCTGCCGGGACAGTTATTTCCCTGCATCGATCGTCTGCTGAAAAATTCACCGAGATATCACTGACAACCTGAATAGTGAAATGTTTCAGACCAAGATTCGTGCAGGTCTGAAGATTAAGCTGGACGTTTCTTTTCACAAGTTCTGGGTACAGTCCCTTGGTGACGACACGAAATACCAAGAACGGGCACTCCTGTAAAGAAAACTGCAGTTTGGGTCTTGCTTCAAAGTTATTCAAGAAAACTAGCCCCAATAAATTGAATACACAAAATGGAAGTCTTATAACTACAACTACATGCAATAGGACTAACACAAGACTACTGCTGTAGTCGGTCAATTCGGTAAATATTTCTATAAATGTTATTTCTTTCGACTTTTCCAACAAATAACCTATATAAATGAAAGCCATCAGTGCAATGATCGACATACAGTGTTTGATAAGCCGAGTAAACTGCATACTGGAAAGCGACATGGTTTAACATTAATACTTATGAAAATAACTTTGACTCTGTATTAAACACCTCATAAAAGCAGCATTCCCAAGAGAAAGATAGTTTCCTGGTTATACACGAAAAATAGTCTCTTGATCTCTCTTTGTCAAGTAAAATTAGTTAGCACTAAAGCCAATTTAATATTTCTATAAGTTGTCACATGACTTTCGTTGCAGGGTGCTTGGACCGTTCGTGGAGACAATTTTAAGTTATATCCTGTGCTTGTAGCGCTATGTACAAACTATCTATAATAAATACATATATACTCATCCATTATTCTTAATTGTTTTAAAAACAATTGATTAATTTTTTAAAAATAAATCACATTTTTGTGGAATTATATTTGTAAGGCTCCAGATCATTGCTTGTTTATTTGTCAGCTCTTGACGTAGATCGGAGTTCTGGTTCTTGAATTTGTGCTACCAAATTTAGCTGAGTGAATTCGTGAAAGTTTCTGGGACAGAAACCGTATTTGCATCAGAATTTTAAGACTTCAGTTCGAAAATAGAAACATAGACTGCATTACTAACCACTCTGCTGAAGATGCTTTTCAGGATCTGAAAATAAGACAGATATAGAGAACTAACAATGAAGTCGACTTTAAAACTATATCCATACACATACTCTATGACAAATATTTACCCCGGAGGACTTAAAATTTCTGCTGAACAGATCTTATACCATGGCTCTCTAACTGTGGTTCCCCTTTATCATAGCTTGTGATCTATGGGCCAGAGGATGTAAAGTCAAGGTCATCTGTTTCTGCACGTTTAACGGGAAAATCATGTGGCCAGCACAACGGTCAATCACCTTTACTTTTACAAAACTAATGTCAGCTGGGTGGACTCAGAGGCACCCTAAAGATCCCGAAATTAAAAATCCCAGTCTTCGTCATGATTAGAACCAGGGATTCTTCAGTTTGGAAGCCAAGCGCTTTACCACTCAGCCACCGCGTCTCCTGTCTAGCTGTTGATTGCGCTCCAAAAGTTGGCGATGACGCAAAGTTTTTTTTTTAGCTTTTAGCTTTTTAGAAGATTAGCTTGCATTGTAAAGCTATTTTATAATAATAACAGACACTGCGCTTATATTGCTAATTTGTATAGGGAACTTGGTCCAGTGGACTTATTTTCAGATACCATTCAATTCACGCCGAGACTCATTTCAGATATAGGTAGAGAAAACTCCTGTTAATATCACTACAATGTCTGGGGCACTACCATTGCGTGACCAGTACCTTGTTGGGAACACTGTGATGTTAGGACCAGTACCTTGTTGGGAACATTGTGATGTTAGGGAACACTGCGGTATTAGGGCCAGAACCGTGGCAGAACTACCATGCTGGTAACACTACCATGATGGGAGAACTACAATGATGGGTGAACTACCATGCTGGGAACACTTACATGATGGGAACACTACCATGATGGGAACACTACCATGATAGGAACACTAGCATGATGGGAACACTAACATGATGGGAACACTAGCATGATAGGAACACTAGCATGATGGGAACACTAACATTATGGGAACACTAGCATGATAGGAACACTAGCATGATGGGAACACTAACATGATGGGAACACTATCATGCTGGGAACACTATCATGTATGTCTAGCCCCCTTCCCATTATACTGTCAAGGTTTTGATGTCTTTATTGTAGGCGCCAGGATAATATATTCCTGCAGCTGATAATGCTGTAATATGGTTGGACTCCCGCTATGAGAGTTAACTGTGCTGCTTAGACGTCCTAATTCATTCATCGTATGGATATCGTATCTTTAAACTAATTTGTGCAAAAGCATATGAAGTCAATATTAGCTATAACGTTATTGACTGGAGTCTAACATTCTATTATTTAAAAGATAAATATATTAAAAAATAAATAGAAATGTAAAGTCTAAATACAAAAGATGACAAAAAGTAAACATACAAATTATAATCTTAATTTCAATATGAAAAGTTAACTTGTTAAATGACATTGATAAAAACACAAAGTCGCTGAAAAGAATCTTTTGCTAACTCAAACGAAATAGGGTTATCAGAACAAGAAAAAAACATTAAAAATACTTTAAAAAAAGGATAATACCTCCTTTATATTAATAAGCGATTATATCATAAAACAGTAGACATGTCTAGATGTTCAGAGGAGATACACCATAGTGATACAAATTCCTATCACTTGTGAAAATGGAAGAAAACACAAAACCGTGGTTGCTTTTTATGCTAAAAGCGACAACAAGGGATGGCAACACACGCAGTCGACAAGCGACGAAACATATGCAGACAACAAGCTGATATATTAAAATAAGGGCGGGTGAGGCACAAGGTGACAAGGTGTCGACCCTCCTTCCCTTGCCGGTGCAGCAATAGTCACAGAAAGGTAGACCATTTTTAATTGCTTAAATTTTAAATTATAATAAGATAAAATGAGCCATTATTACTCCCGTAGGTGGCAAATACATTAAACTCAAATCCTCCCGCGCAGGCGCATTTGGCGGCAAGCTGTCTCCACAAAGTTCCGTCACTGGCAAGGTCTGGAGCCTCCCCAAATGGCGTCCATGTCAGACACTTCACCACTTTCATCCATCTCTTAGTCTGTGGAACCGTTGGGGCACCACACATGATCTGTCGTACGCCCTTCTTCATTCCTCTCTGTCTTTATACCTTGATGGTATCTCTGTCAATGACAGACCTGTCCATTTTTCTATGTTGTCTTCCCTGTCTGCCTCTTCCTTTTTCCTGTTACAGTTCCCTGAAGGAGCCCAGAGGACCTTTTGATATGGCCATAAAGTTTAAGTTTGCGTTTTTTGACAGGAGTCAGCGGGTTATCGTGGGGCGCTATTACCTTGTGATCCTGTCTCTAATCTCCTCGCCTGTGATGCAGTCCTTGTATGCGATACCTAGGATCCTTCTAAAGCATATTAATTGGATTGCTAGGATCCTCCTCTCTAGTTCTGACAGTGGGCGGGGTTTAAATCGTGCCGACAGTCCGAAGCACGTATCGAACAGCCGGTGGAAAAGCGACGGCTTGCAAAGTTCAAGCAAATAACGTGCCTTACACCATATTACATGACATCATACTACATGGCATCATACTACATGACATCGTATTGCAAAGCATCGTACTACATGACATCGTACTATATGACATCGTACTACATATCCTCATATTACATGACATCATATTACATGACTTCATAATTTACATACTACATGACATCATACTACATAACATCATATTACATGACATCGTACTACATATCATCATACTACATGACATCGTACTGCATGCCATCATACTACATGACATCATACTGCATGACATCATACTAAAAATACTAAATACTACATGTCATGATATGACATGACATCGTACTACACATACTACAAGACATCAAATTGCATGACATCATATTGCATGACGTCATACTACATGAATCATACAACGTGACATCATACTACAAGACATCGTACTACATGACATCGTACTACATGTTATTATACTACATGACATCTCACTGCATGGCATCATACTACATGATATCATACTGCATGGCATCATTCTACATGACATTATACTACATGACATCATACTAAATGACATTATACTACATGACATCATACTACATGACATCATTCTACATGACATCATTCTACATGACATCATACCACATGACATCATACTGCATGACGTCATACTACATGTCATCATACTACATCACATCGTACTACATGACATCATATTACATCACATCATACTACATGACATCATACTACATGACATCGTACTACATGACATCATACTACATCACATCGTACTACATGACATCATACTACATCACATCGTACTACATGACATCATACTACATCACATCTTACTACATGACATCATATTACATGACATCATACTTTTCTTCTTTTTTATACGAAACACGAGTGTATATCGAACAATTCCATTTCGTCCGTCTCTCTCTCTTGTCTGTCTCTCTTTTCTGTCTGTCTCTCTTGTCTGTCTGTCTCTCTTTTCTGTCTGTCTCTCTTGTCTGTCTCTCTTTTCCGGCTGTCTCTCTTTTCCGGCTGTCTCTCTTGTCTGGCTGTCTATCTCTCTCTCTCTCTCTCTGTCTGTATAATAAAACTCATTTTAAAAATATAATTAACAAATTGTGTAGTATCCCCACTAGCTTTAAAACTGCTTTCTTTATTGATCAGTTTATTACACCCCGAGGCTGCTAAAAGAGTAATAATGAACATTTTTAACCTTTGAACTAATTCAGTGACTTCATAGCAAGCCATTCACAGCCAGTAGCTACCACAAATTATTCCGTGTTAACAAAACAGTAACGCCGGCATTAGCATAGGTCATCACAGCACTAATCGTTGTCTAGAGTTAATTTTTCTTTCTACTAGTTGGCAGCTGGTTGGTTGTTAAAGTTTTTGGTGGTTGGATTTTACCGTAAAAAAGGCAATGGCCTGAATTCGAACACGTTACTCACTACCATTTGGGCAGACGTGCTAACCACTTTTCTAGTGAGGTGCTTATAACTAGAGAAGATTGTATAGTTATATATTGTTCATTATAATTTAGAGCGGATATCTATAAAGGGGACTTACTCTGGTCATACCACCACTTCAGTTCAATTGAGGCTTCTTTACCTTGTTCGAGGTACCAAAAAAAAAGAATTAATTACCAAAAGTTAATAACTAATTGGTAGTTTATTTTTTATTGATTCTTGTGTTGTCAACTTATATCAACTCATTCTGACTGTCTGTCTGTCTGGTAAAAAAATTTGTACACGTTATTTCTACGACACCCAATCTCCGATCAAGCTGAAAGTTGGCACAATTCTTTCTTTTGCCTGACATTGTCAGTTCCAAGTTTCAAAGTTGAAAAGGAAGATCCATCTGGCAGCTCAGTCACTTCAATTAGCGGAGAAACAGGTTTGTATTTAATGATTCTGGGACATTAGTTTAGTCCACGAAGTCAACCACTGACACATAACACATCCAGCCCACACATAACACATTCAGTCCACACATAACACATCCAGCCCACACATAACACAACCACCCACGCAAAACACTAGCATCATCAGAGAACACATCCAGCCCACACATAACACAACCACCCACGCAAAACACTAGCATCATCAGAGAACACATCCATCCCACAAATAACACAACCACCCACGCAAAACACCACCATCATCAGAGAACACATCCAGCCCACAAAAAACACAACCACCCACGCAAAACACTTGCATCATCAGAGAACACATCCAGCCCACACATAACACAACCACCCACGCAAAACACTACCATCATCAGAGAACACATCCAGTCACACATAACACAACCACCCACGCAAAACACTAGCATCATCAGAGAACACATCCAGCCCACACATAACACAACCACTCACGCAAAACACTACCATCATCAGAGAACACATCCAGCCCACACATAACACAACCACCCACGCAAAACACTAGCATCATCAGAGAACACATCCAGCCCACACATAACACAACCACCCACGCAAAACACTAGCATCATCAGAGAACACATCCAGCCCACACATAACACAACCACCCACGCAAAACACTAGCATCATCAGAGAACACATCCAGCCCACACATAACACAACCACCCACGCAAAACACTACCATCATCAGAGAACACATCCAGCCCACACATAACACAACCACTCACGCAAAACACTAGCATCATCAGAGAACACATCCAGCCCACACATAACAATACCTACCACATATATAAGAACCAACCACACCTAAAACAACCACACATTCATAACATAACGAATTTTACTTAACACAGGCACTCACACATAACATAAACACCTACACTCACCAAAAACACCCACACAACACACTATACAACCACCCACACACAGTACAACCACCCACACACAGTACAATCTCCCACACACACCATCATTACCCACACATAGAACAATCACCCACATTCAGACAGCCACCCACACATAACACAACCACCCAGACATACTACAACCTCACATACATAACACAACCTCCAACACATACTAAAACCACCCACACATAACGCAACGTCCCACACATACCGCAACCATCCACTCATAGTACCCCCCCACCTAACACATTGTACAGCCACCTTCGCATATCGCAACAAACCACACATTATGCAACCACCCACACATGGCTCACCAAAATGTACTCTCTTTTGAAATCCCCATTTCGTATTTCTAAAAATCATCAATTATATTCTCTAAGAATATTTTTTTTCAAATTTCTTAAATTCTCACAAGCTCTGCATCAGTACATTTGACACTGTGACACTGTGACACTTTGCCGCTAATGCAAGCAATGTGACGAGTCATACTCGGTTTGAAACGCGGGAGAATTAGTGCCTTTTCTTTAAACCGTTTTTAACTCAGATAGTCATGAAATCACCCCACCCTGGTTCTAACAATCTTTGCAGACGTACTTTTTACCCCCCAAAAAAAAAAAAAAAAAAAGGGACTAGTCTAAAAAAATAAGGTCAAGGCCTTTTGGTCCCCCCCCCCCCCCAACCTTCTAAAAATGGTTCTAAAATTAGAGAAACATATAAACAAATTTAAATACCATGGTGACTTCCCTTTTATTGAAGATTTTCAAACATATTTTAGGAATTTTATTTGATGTATCCGGTGTATATAATAATGAAGTGTTTGAAATTTTCTTCTATTGTGTAAAAAAAAAGAAGCTATAAATAGAGGTCTTTTTTTGGTGTATCCGGTGTACATTATAACGGAAGCGCTGATTAGCTAGGTGTTTTCCAAAGGTATATCATAATTTCTGTGCACTTTTTAAACACTGCAGATTCCCAAATTTTAAAGCTCTTCCGTTTGTTACTCATTAATTTTGTGGACTTGTAGATAGTTAGCAACATTAAAGTTCAGTTGAGCGTCTTTGACATTGATCGTGAATAGCTCTATTTAATATGTGAAATATATGTAGATAAACTATGTAAATAATTTGTGCGCAGCTTTCATAATGTACAATACCGTTTTAAAGCGCCTCTTCCTATTGAAGTGTTATAGTACAAGGTACTTTTATAATCTAGTTGACAAAGTTGTTCTTTCAGTACAGACTCAGTCATAGTGTTTATTTTGGGTCTAATTTGTTTTGAAAATCTTAATCAATCTTCCTCTATGCATTTTTTCTCACGTTGATAATTATATCGCCAACACATGTCTTCATATCTTGCACACTTCTTTTTCTCTCTTGGTGTATTTTATTGTACATACAGCTCAAGGCGGATCATAAACCTTCAAAGTGTAAACAAAGGGAAGATTACTGTGATTAATTTCTGGTATTTTTTTTAATCAAGAGACCTGGCCTGACATATCTATTTGTCTGTTGAACTTTTGGGTCACCACACATGATCTGTTGACCGTTTTCCTTTATTTTTTTCTATGTTTGGACTTAAGTAGAATCTCTTCTAGTGACACGCCTGTCCACTCTTTAAAGCATCTTTATATTATGGGTCTCAATTGTGTACAAGTTTTTAACTGCAAACTTTCATTAAATAAACGTTTTGACCATCAAATATCAGCCAGAGCGACACTTAAAATGCATATTTTATTTTATACTTAATTATACTTATCTGAAATTTAGATCAGAAGACTCAAAAGTACAGTAGCCAATCGTAGCAATAATACATAAAATACTGAACCATAACTTACAAATACAAAATCACAGCCTAATAAAATACTCTGAAAGACACAAAGATAAAGGCACATTCCTCGTTCCATATGCTAGGACAAATTTGTACAAATGCTCCTTCCCTGGTGCTATTACAGCATGAGACGGTGTTGTAGTCGGTCATTGTTTGTAAGCTCCAAAAGGCTCAACCGATAAATGTGTACTCCCTTCTTAATGTAGAGCTTGGCGTACACTTCTTGATTAGAGAAAAACTAACTTTAGTAACAAATATACACAGATTCAACTTGAAAGTAGATGTACGTGGAAACAAGGGAGTTAATAAAATCTAAATCACTACAAAATCGACTCCCAGTTCGGCATAGGATTTCTTTGTTTCAGACCCGATTTCTGTAACTGACTGACCAAAATACGTTTTGGCCATTTTAGTTAAGCCACTTCCAAGTCCTTTGCCAGAATTGAGAAAAGACTAAATGTGGTAATCTATGCAATCATTTTATAATAACGGTAATATCTTGTATTCATAAATAGAAATACCAAAGAGTAGTTACAGTAGATCGTCACAATTCCCATTTAGATTTATACAATTTTTTGTGCACCTCACTCTATTTACACTGATTTGAGCAGTGGCGTAGCTAGGGTGGGAGAGAAGGGGGAAGAATTTGAAATTCCCCACGGGCCACCCCTTGAAAGGGGGGGGGGCCTAATGAGTTTTTTTTACATAAAAAATAAATATTATGGAATTTATTAATACAAAAAAAAAACAACAACAAAAAAAACAAAACAACCCATCCATAACGATGCCACTCTAAAAATAGAAATGTGGCCTAGTATTTGTAGCTATAGTTGATTATGCTATGTGAAAGGAGGGAGGGAACTCGTCTTCACCTCTTTTTATTGACTATATTAGTATGTTGGTACTATTCAGCATTGTCATTACTACGTCATGCGTGACACGAAGCAAGAAATGAGCTCCCTTTTGGTGCCATAAGGCATTACTTTTTATTTATTAAAGTCACGTGATATAAAGAAAATGGGACATCACCAAATCTAGCTGGACATCGCAAACATTTGCAGCGAAAGTTCAAGAAGATCTCTACGTGTAATCTCTCTGGTGATATTAAATATTAGTTAACGACTAGGGAACATTTAATAACGAATTAAAGCAGAAAATAATTTCATTTGGATGAAGATCTTATAAGAAGCTTCGTCAAATCAAAAGGTAATTCCGTCTTTCTTGTATCCATATGTCAATTTCATAGTGCATTTAAGTTCTCTACATTGATGTAATACATTTCACGCTCTGCTGGCACTAGGAAAGATAAGATCACTTGCACGAATTTGTCCTAGCACATGGAATAAGAAATGTTCCTTTATCTTTGTGTCTTTTTGAATATTTATTAGTTTTTAAAAATTGAAATCTAGGAAAGTAACTCGAAGAAAATGATTTAAGTTGTTACCATGTTTTGCATTAATATATACATTACTACGCACTGACCAGTATACAATTTTTGCAGTCATAGAAATAATCGTGATGAAGAGATCAGTGCTACTTCACAATCAGTGCTACCTCTTCTAAGCTGTATAATGGTAACGACTGGATCTGTGAAACTTCTAAGCTGTATAATGGTAACGATTGGATCTATGGAACTTCCAAGTTGTATAATGGCAACGACTGGATCTGTGGAACTTCTAAGTTGTATAATGGTAACGACTGGATCTGTGGAACTTCTAAGTTGTATAATGGCAACGACTGGATCTGTGGAACTTCTAAGTTGTGCACTATTAGTATGAATAGATACAGGCTAGTTTCATATATTCATGAAGTTTTTCTAAAGTGTTCTTGGGAGTCGCGCTTTCTAAAGTCCTACTCATGTTTTTAAATATAAATCAACTGAGCATATAATTGCGTAGATCACCCGCTTCATATCAATTAGCCATTCATCTTGAGAATTATTCTCTGACATGTAATGACGGCTGTGACGATCATGTGACGAAAAACAACAACAACCCAGTCGTCTGCTGATACAGAAAAAAAGAATTGTGTACGTCAAACACCACCAACCAGAACGAGAACTAACACAATTTCCATAAAATAAATCGGAGATCAACACATTTGTTTTTAGTTTGTCAATTCTATTCATTTTTGTTCCACCGCTTCTTTATCGCACTTTTACACAAAAAAGATTGCCTGGTCGATTGCCTGGTCGCGCGCGTACACCAACCTGCGACTTAACAACCAGTGGGCAGTAAAAAAGAGTAAAGTTCCCCTTTCAGACCTTGCGACCTATAGGGCAGATGATGTTAAGGTCACCGACCCAACTCTAAAGGGTACCTGACCTTATTTGGGGAAAGTAAAGGCGGTTGGTCGTTGTGCTGGACATATGACGCCTTGCTCGTTAGCCCTGTGCCACTGAAACAGATGACCTTAACAAACAAACAAAAACTGTTGGTAGTGGAAACCGATGAATGGCTCGTTGCCACGTTAAAAAGACCTGTGACATTGCCCTCAGGTTCCGACGTTGCAGGTCATTGTGAAGGCCTTTTTTATGACGATTTGTCTCAGCCTGGTCGCGTCTTATGTGTTCATGGGTTCGAGCCCACGCCCCGTCCTTTTGGACAGGATGTAGGATTCCTAAAGGGACATTGGAAACTTAATAAAACAAAGTGATTAAGATAAGTGTATTTCTTTTTGTTTGTCTAAGTTGGTTTACAATGTGCAATTGTGCGTTTAAAATGTATGATTTATTTGTTTTCATTTATATTGGGTGGAGGTTTTATACATAAGGCGTGTCTTCGAGTCCAAAGATTAATGAGGAATGCAGTATTTCACGCAGCCCCAGCAACGACCTACATGCTTTGCCTTAACCAGCACAGACATAACCATTGTCCGCCGGTGGTCAATTTAGATTTCTTTTTTGCCGTCTACGTCTGTCCACGGCAGCGGATTTTCTTTTGGCCTCAAATGTGTCTCCCGAGGCCTTTGTAAGTGACCTCCAGCTATATATATATATATATATATACATATATATATCGCTTTATTACAGGTAATATTAAATCGAACATTCAACAACTTTTTTCACCTCCACCAAATCGTGGTTCTCAACCAATGGGGACTTCTTCTTCAACACATTTGGATCCCACATTAAAAGGTAGGGATTGAAATAAAAATTAATTTTATAGAATTCTATAATAACAGGAGCCACCAGTGTATTTGTATATCTCTGGCGCATGTGTAGACTGTTTACCTAAGGGAAGGACCTCCTACTCGACAAGCGATGATACAGTATAGATTTCAGTTGAAATAGGCTGTACCTTCAAGCCGTAGAAGGGAGCTCTTGTTCGCTTTTGCTGGCCTTGTTCCAAGTTCCAAGTTCCAAGTGCTATGCACAACTCTACTAGACAATTTCAGATGGTACCTATGTTCTACGTATCTATATGAGTAGCCATATGAGTAGCCATATGAGTAGCCATATGAGTAGCCATATGAGCGAAGTACTCTACCAACACACTCGCAGTTTTATGATTATATGTTTATCTATCTCTGGCCTCCTTGAGTCTCGAAGAGACTATGGATAATCTCATGGAAATGAGATGAATGCCTGGGCATTAGCTGTGGTCGGAACGCTGTCGCCACACTCATCAGTTCCTCCCCTTCCACGCATCTGAGGTATCCAAAGGAACGGCAGTGCCGATACAGTTTGGGGTCAACGGCGTCGCAGGTTCTGCCAGGGTGTAGCACTGGGTGCTGCAAACTGTCTTAGGATCGCCAGCTGATGATTTTTCCTCAGGGCTAACTCCCCGAAGCCTTGTAGGCTTATGTCATTTCTGCTAGCAGGAATTCGTACATTTTTTTATATTATAATTATATGGCAATCTAGATCTTATACTAGACCTAGACTTTTGATTTAGAACGCTTAGGGTCTAGTTTAGACCTAGATCTCCTTCTTGATTTAGATTTAATCTATATTAGATCGACGTAAAAAAAGCTTAGATATTCTTTCAAATGTTTGTTTGTAAAATGTTTGTTTGTAATATGTTTTACATGTTTCGGATGTTCCTTCAGAGTTGAAGATAGTTTACTTCCTAGTCCAAACCTTCCGCAGGACGACGGGGGATGGGAGCGGGCAGGGTTTGAACCCTCGACCGTCGATAAATCCGAACGACACTCCAGCGCGCAAACCGCACAACCAGGCAGCCATCATAATAGAAGAAACTTTAAATTTACTCTGTTATCGTATAATTTCGGTACGCCAAGGCTGACTACATGTGTGTTTTGCTAAGTCTAGTTAAGTCAAATTTACATCTATTTTTTTTCTTTGAAACATTGTAACTGTCAATCTAGAGTTTTCCACATGTGGCCAACGAGCTAGTAATTCTTTTCTCAGCGATATACAACTGTCATGTTTCTAGGAAAATCGTTAAATCCATTATTTAGATTAGCTCTCAAGGTTCCTTTTTCCAGGTACCACGAAGGAGTGACAATCATGCAAGATCAAGCAGTAACGTCACTAGGTGTATACGAAGGGTGCGAACAGTTGTTTCACTCTAGTGGATGAAAGAGCTTTAGAAAAAATTTAAATGCCAACATTCTGCTACAAGTAATTCTACCTGACATTTACCTTTTTTATTTTTAAAAATCTCATTCGTAGTCCTAGACTATGTTTTAAAATGTTTCACGTTTAGTTGTTTTCAATATTGTTTCAGAAATCTTCCCCAAAACCGGGCCAGAAACAGATGAAGTCATTCCTTCGTTTTACACAGGGAAACAGATGGCCCGAAGTTACGCTGCGTACAGACCTCGCTACCCTGCAGAAATTTTTGACACAATTATGTCATATCATGAGCAAATCCTAACCAGTGGTCATCAACTGGCCGTAGATGTCTGCTGTGGTACTGGACAATCCACTATACCCCTGACGAAACTGTTTCACCAAGTAAATATGTGTAGTTAAAGCTGTCATTCATAGCCTTTCACAACCAGTCCAACTTCTGGCCTTCACATGTTGCTCAGATATTGGGTCTGGTGGAACTGTTATCATGATAGGAGAAAGCACCACGGCAAGCCTAAACTACTAAGCTTCATGTAGAAAGGGGGCGGCTTGTACGGTTTTATTGGTTACATAGCTTGGAGAAGAAAAACCAACTTCCGCTTTCTGCCAAGGGAGATTACCCATAGAAAAAAAAAAGAGCCATTGATCCTCAAGAAGCTTGCAGCCCAAAGTGCTACACTCTGGCAGAACTTGCTGCACTGCTGTTCCGAAATTGCATGGGTTACCTGCCGTTCCTTAGGACTCATGCTATAATTGTAGAGTGGAAAACGCCCAGGCCTTAATTAATGACTATGAGATGAGCCAAAGTCGTTTTTCGACTTTTGAATTTCTGTTTGCTTGTTGTATGACCTGAACATACAAAAAGTACTGAAAATCAAGTTGCAGTGGCGTACCAAAGGGGGGGGGGGGGAGGGGGGGAGAATTTTAATATCCCCCGGGCACCCCCCCCCCCAAATGGGTGTCCACATTTATTTGTAAATACATAAATTAATATATTTGATTGACAAATAGTGTCAACGAGTCTTTTTTTTCAACATTTATGGATTAAATTTATAACAAAGACTAAACCCAGATATAGGTCTATCATTACGTTGACTTTACTTGACATTTTAAAAATATTTTTTTCCCACAGAAATTAAAGTGTTTTTTTTAAAGTTGGTTTTACATTTTAAACTTTGTTGCCACGAATAAAACTGCATGATATACAGCGAATTCCAGGTATCTTGTTACCTTTACTAATAATAGATCTAAATGGCGAGTATTTTATTGCTACACTAATTAACCTTGAAGCAAAATTTACAAAATCGAGTATAACAGATCCAAAAGTTATTCTTAATAATGCTATAATAGTCCATTATTCGGGTTTGGCGTCTATAATTTCAGAATTAAACTTCACACTCGAGTTATTGCCCCTCTATTCATCTTTCCTCAATCCAATGGAAACTTTTTTTTATTCCCATCTAATCCTTTTGCTTTCGCACAAAACATAAACAACTAACAATGACTTAATATCATATAATATTAGCACAGAATCTTCTTCATGCAGTGGAAAATAAGGATTTTTTGCCTATCTGGAGTTCTGGTCAAAGCTCCTGCGCCCAATTGATATAGTTCAGAAGAAACTACAATAGTCTGGACTGCATATACGGGAAGCTGCTGAAGAAATTAGTACCCTTTCATGCTTTCTGCAAAATAATGAGAAACTGACAAAAACCCAATCCATCGAAAAAGCAAAAGAAGGTAGTGAATACTATGGATTCCCTGTAATCAAAACAACCAGAAGAAAGAAAAGACTTGATGGGAAGTTGAGTTCTAATTTAGGACTGTCAATAGAACTGCAATTTAAACGTGTTGCGACAGAAGTGCTGGACAGATTTCAAAGGCTAGAAAGAGAATGGATACCTTTGGGTTTCTTCTTGAACCAAAACACCTGTTAGATGAAGACACGCTTATGACAAACTGTGCTCGTTTCCTGTTTGTATGATGAAATAAATGGCAAATCGCTTTTTCAATGATTTCATTAATGCACGAGCACTTTTCATCAACAAACCAGTAATACAATCACCAATAGACATATTGAGGAAACAAGTTTCATATGGTAATTACGTGTGCTCAAATTTTGCAACCTCCTCCGAATACCGCTAATTCAGGCCACTTCCATTAAGTCATGTGAGAGATCATTCTCAAAGCTCAAGTTCATCAAAAACTATCTCAGGAGCACAATGACGCAATAAAGGCTTATCATGGCTTTAATGTCAGTGAAATCACAAATACCAGAAAGTATCGATGTAGATGATGTTATAGATTTCTTTGCTGCACATAATGCACGACGTGAAGCGATATCAACTGAGATTTATCACTTGTGCATTATTTAACTAATAAACAACGGTATTATTCATTAAAAGAGTCTTACTGATATACTGCACCAACTTCATTTTGGGCATATATATTTTTTGCGTACATTATCTCATGTCATATGTCGAATGTCAAAATGCAAGGGGCTCCCAAAGAGGTCAAACCCCCCGGGCCCCCAAATCCCTAGTTACGCCCCTGTCAAGTTGCATGCTATTATAATTAACCAGCTTAATTGTTGCTTTAATATCACTAATTGCTTTAACCGATTATATGTTGTTTTTTGTCTAAATCAGGTGGTTGGTGTGGATGTAAGCGAGGACCAGATAGGAAACATGCCCAAAGGCATACCCAATCTGACAACGTATGTTGGACTCGCTGAGGATTTGAACATGATTGAGTCTGGAACTGTTGACCTCGTCACCATCGCCACTGGACTTCACTGGGTCAACACTAAAAAGTAGTACTTGTCCCTTCTGGGTGTATGAATATGTGGATGTGTAAACTTAGTTGAGTGCTTGCGTTCAAAAAATGTAGGTTTAGTGAGACTGGTGACCGAACTGGTGACTGAACTGGTGACTAATCAGGTAAAGGAACAGGTGACTGAACTGGTGACTGAGCAGATGAATAGACTGGTGACTAAACTGGTGTTTGAACGGGTGACTGAAGCGGTGACTGAACTGGTGACTGAAGTGTTGACTGAACTGGTGACTGAATTGCTGACTGAGCTTGTTAATTCATTCCTCGTTAGAATAATAATTAATATATTAATAATGTTAATACGTCTTCTGGAATAAAACCTTAAACTAAAAAAAAAAGCTTAAAGAGACTAAGAACAGAAGCATAATTGAGCCTTAAGATTCACAACAAATGAATACTCACTTTGTACTATCTGTCACCAGAGTAACACCATTAATTAAATGACTAAATTGAGAAGCACTTCCGGACAGAAGGTTAAAAAAGTTAATTAGCTATAATCTATAACTCATAACGCACTAAGGCTTAACTTTTAAATACAAAAATATATCCTTATAAAATACTAAGAAAGACACAAAGATAAGGGTATATTCCTTATTTCAGATGCTGGGACAATTTTTAGTGCATTCGGTGTGCAGAATACGAAGCTATTGCTAAACTAATACTAACACATTTAAAAGCATCTAATAATATTCGAAGTCTTCTGTAGCGCTGTACAATCAATATAAAAGTTAAAACGTGCACAAGGAGCAGACTACTAAAAGTAACTTTTAGTAGAAAATAATAACAGAGTTGTCTCACCTACTAAGCCTTTTGTAATGATATAGATCGTGTGTCAGCAGACGGCACTGTCATTGTAAACAATGAAAAAAAAAACTCGAGGGAGTTTGTGCATTATCATGTGACGCATTAATAAATTATATTTATAATTTTGCATCGGAATGCTGATCTAGTATATCAAACGCTAGGCATAATGAAGCGTTAGCCTGAACGAGGTCAGAGTTCGAGTCAGATAAAAGACATGGTTGTTTATTTTCAAATATGAGTTTGAGCAAACTGTTAAATATTATGTCAAATTAATTGACTTTAGACGATTTATGTCAGAGAAGACACTTGGATCTCTGAATGTTGTAAAACAAATTTGGTCTAGATTTGAAGTTTTTTTTATTAAAAAGTAAATTTCCATTTTTTTTTACATGATTTGACCTGGCGGCTATTTGCGAAGAACTGGACAATGAGACAAACAGAGTGGTTAAGCGCTTGGCTTCCGAATCTGGGGTCCTGGGCTCGAATCTTGGTGAAGACTGGGATTTAGAAATTCGGGATTTTTAGGGCGCGTCTAAATCCAACCAGATGTAGTGGGTACCTGACTTAAGTTGGGGAAAGGAAAGGCGGTTGGTCGTTGTGCTGACCACATGACACCCTCGTTAACCTTTGACCAAAGGTCATCTGCCCCATAGATCGCAAGGTCTGAAAATGGAACTAAAAATAAAGTGAAAATCACGTGTTCACCTGGCCTTTAGTTAACCAGGGTGTCCAATGGCCAAGACATTGACCAATCTTTTACAAAAAATGAAAAGGATCATCGGGATTTGAACTCAGGACTCTAACCTTCTCGTCTCTGCACTATAATGAAAACACAACAGGGCAATTAAGAACATTATTGTTATTGTAAAATGTTTTTGGCATTAAGATTCTAGATCTACAATTAATATTTTTTTTCAAACTTTCTGAAACAGGTTTTTACTGGAAGCCAAACGTGTATTAAAGCCTGGAGGAACTTTTGCAGCCTACACCTGGTTGATGGACCAATTGGATGATGCCGAAGCCAACAAATATTACAGACAGGTATTAAAGAAGCAACACCAGCTATTTTATTTATTTTTATAAACTGTATTGTTTGTAGCGGACTATTATTGGTTTTTAGAAATGTGCATAGAATTTTTGTTCTAAATTTCTATGCTTTGGTAGCTAGGTAGATGTCTTGTTAGAAGTAGGCGAAACCAATTACCAATTAGAAAGCCTGAACACTGTCCTGTAACGACGTCGCAACCTGTTGGCAGTGGAGACTAATAGATCGTTGCCAAGTATCAGGTCTGTACGACGATCTATTGGTCTTCACTTCCCAAGGGTTGGACGTCAGGCCTTCTGTAACGAATGGCATCGAATCAAGTCTTATCTTATCTTCTCTTATCTTATATAATACAGACGTTACTTCAAAAAAGAAGATGATTCATGCATATTAACCAATGACTTAAATTCTGCCAAGTCACTGGTTTTCCTGGCTAGCTCAGGCAACCCATTCCATGCTCTAATAGCACTAGGGAAGAAGGAGTATTTGTACAAATTTGTCCTAGCATATGGGACGAGGAATGTGCCTTTATCTTTGTTTCTTTCTGAGTATTTTATTAAATTTTGTTTTTCTATTTAAAGATTATGCTTCAGTGTTTTATGTATAATTGCTACTTTACTTTTGAGTCTTCTGTCCTGAAGGCTTCCTAAATTTAGTGATTTTACTAAAGGTGTTACTCTAGTCAAATGTGAATATTCGTTTGCTATGAATCTCACGCCTCTATTTTGTGTCTGTTCCAGTTTCTTAATGTTTTCTTGAGTTGAGGGGGGTCCCAAACGGAGGATACATATTCTATTATTGGCCTAACCAAGGTTAACGTTAAATCAACGATATCTAACCAAGTCATTGCTAGGTAAAAAAAAAGTAATATCTCTGCATGATAAATGTATTGTATCCATCCAGGCTTTCCTTGACGTTCCTCTGCCACATACGTTCCATATATCTCATGCATCAAGTGATGTGTGCTGACAGGACTTGTTTGATCAGCAGACGAATCTAATTTATACTTTGCTAGCTTATAATGTCGATACGGAGTCAACATTTCTCCTAATTTAATTTGGTTTTGATATTTTGGCCCATCGGAATATTTTGGGCCAAGTCGTGCCCCATTTGTACTGTGTTAGTCACGTCTTTGTGGTTCAACCTATTAAAGAAGGCGGCTTTTTAATAGTACACCACGCCTGACTGCACAAACAAAGTAGGTCAACCATAAAAAAAAGGTACTTTCTTATAAATGCGCAAATGTTTAGTCAATACTTTGATCTGTTGTATTCTAAATAAGTACATTGTCGGAATAAACAATCTTCAAAGGAAAGGTCGACAGTTTGATAGATGACTAGAAAGGTCTTTTTGAAATAATCGAAAGACCTAGCCGCAAACCAGGTTAGCTGAGTTCAATCTTACTGATTGAATTACTAAGTATGGTTATTTATCATTATACCATAACACTTGCGGATCTAGAACTTTTGAGGGGGGGGGGGTGCGATTTTTTCCGAACCCTCAATCCTAAGGCCCAGTAAACCCTAACCCTATGTATTTGCGCACATAAACAGCATCTATCTATCTATCTATCTATCTATCTATCTATCTATCTATCTATCTATCTATCTATCTATCTATCTATCTATCTATCTATCTATCTATCTATCTATCTATCTATCTATCTATCTATCTATCTATCTATCTATCTATATATCTATCTATATATATATCAATCTTTCTCTCTCTCTCTCTCTCTCTCTCTCTCTCTCTATATATATATATATATATATATATATATATATATATGAGTCATATATAAGTGTGTGTGTGTGAGTAAATAAGCAGTGTCAAAGAACCCCCCCCCCCCAGTCATGTTGAGAGGTCTGTGGGAACGCTTCAAGCTCCCCATTGGTTCGCCCCGACGCCAAGCATTTTCTTGCATTTTTCACTGAAGAAACGCATTCCCCTGACATATACAGCATATTATTCATCCTACTGAGGAGGGCGATCGCCCCTCCCCCCCCCCTCCCATTGGATCTGCCAGTGTATCAAAATCACTTGACATTTATAGAATGAGCGCTAGAGTCTGCCAACATAGTTATTGTTTTACGTTTGAATTTTCCCACTTATCCTTCAACTACCAGCTTGCTGGCATATTTTGCATATTTCCTTATTTGGCAAAAGTATTTTTCGTCTTTTTCTCTCGGAGACAATCAACGCTGTTTGCGCTGCGTCTCCTATTCAATGGTGTCTCCTATTCAATGGCGTCTCCTATTCCATGGTGTCTTCTTGTCAATGCTGTCTCCTATTCAATGGCGTCTCCTATTCAATGGTGTCTCCTGTTAAATGCTACCTTCTTGTCAATGCTGTCTCCTAGTCAATGCTGTCTCCTAGTCAATGCTGTCTCCTAGAAGAATAGAAATATAGAAGAATAGAAACATAGAAGAATAGAAACATAGAAGCATAGAAACATAGAAGCATAGAAACATAGAAGCATAGAAACATAGAAGAATAGAAACATAGAAGCATAGAAACATAGAAGAATAGAAACATAGAAGCATAGAAACATAGAAGAATAGAAACATAGAAGAATAGAAACATAGAAGAATAGAAACATAGAAGCATAGAAACATAGAAGAATAGAAACATAGAAGCATAGAAACATAGAAGAATAGAAACATAGAGGAATAGAAACATAGAAGCATAGAAACATAGAAGAATAGAAACATAGAAGCATAGAAACATAGAAGAATAGAAACATAGAAGAATAGAAACATAGAAGAATAGAAACATAGAAGCATAGAAACATAGAAGAATAGAAACATAGAAGAATAGAAACATAGAAGAATAGAAACATAGAAGAATAGAAACATAGAAGAATAGAAACATAGAAGCATAGAAACATAGAGGAATAGAAACATAGAAGCATAGAAACATAGAAGAATAGAAACATAGAAGCATAGAAACATAGAAGAATAGAAACATAGAAGAATAGAAACATAGAAGAATAGAAACATAGAAGCATAGAAACATAGAAGAATAGAAACATAGAAGCATAGAAACATAGAAGAATAGAAACATAGAAGAATAGAAACATAGAAGAATAGAAACATAGAAGAATAGAAACATAGAAGAATAGAAACATAGAAGAATAGAAACATAGAAGAATAGAAACATAGAAGAATAGAAACATAGAAGAATAGAAACATAGAAGCATAGAAACATAGAGGAATAGAAACATAGAAGCATAGAAACATAGAAGAATAGAAACATAGAAGCATAGAAACATAGAAGAATAGAAACATAGAAGAATAGAAACATAGAAGAATAGAAACATAGAAGCATAGAAACATAGAAGAATAGAAACATAGAAGCATAGAAACATAGAAGAATAGAAACATAGAAGCATAGAAACATAGAAGAATAGAAACATAGAAGAATAGAAACATAGAAGAATAGAAACATAGAAGCATAGAAACATAGAAGAATAGAAACATAGAAGCATAGAAACATAGAAGCATAGAAACATAGAAGAATAGAAACATAGAAGCATAGAAACATAGAAGAATAGAAACATAGAAGAATAGAAACATAGAAGAATAGAAACATAGAAGCATAGAAACATAGAAGAATAGAAACATAGAAGAATAGAAACATAGAAGCATAGAAACATAGAAGAATAGAAACATAGAAGAATAGAAACATAGAAGCATAGAAACATAGAAGAATAGAAACATAGAAGCTTAGAAACATAGAAGAATAGAAACATAGAATAATAGAAACGTAGAAGAATAGAAACATAGAAGAATAGAAACATAGAAGAATAGAAACATAGAAGAATAGAAACGTAGAAGAATAGAAACATAGAAGAATAGAAATATAGAAGAATAGAAACATAGAAGCATAGAAACATAGAAGAATAGAAACATAGAAGAATAGAAACATAGAAGAATAGAAACGTAGAAGAATAGAAACATAGAAGAATAGAAATATAGAAGAATAGAAACATAGAAGAATAGAAACATAGAAGCATAGAAACATAGAAGAATAGAGACATAGAGCATAGAAACATAGAAGAATAGAAACATAGAAGAATAGAAACATAGAAGCATAGAAACATAGAAGCATAGAAACATAGAAGAATAGAAACATAGAAGCATAGAAACATAGAAGCATAGAAACATAGAAGAATAGAAACCTAGATGCATAGAAACCTAGAAGCATAGAAACATAGAAGAATAGAAACATAGAAGAATAGAAACGTAGAAGCATAGAAACATAGAAGAATAGAGACATAGAGCATAGAAACATAGAAGAATAGAAACATAGAAGAATAGAAACCTAGATGCATAGAAACCTAGAAGCATAGAAACATAGAAGAATAGAAACATAGAAGCATAGAAACATAGAAGCATAGAAACATAGAAGAATAGAGACAAATACTCCTTCTTCCCTAGTGCTATTAGAGCATGGAATGGGTTGCCTGAGCTAGCCAGAAAAACCAGTGACTTGGCAGAATTTAAGTCATTGGTTAATATGCATGACTAAATGCATGACGCGTAGGACGTAATCATCTTCTTTTTTGAAGTAACGTCTGTATTATATAAGATATAAGAGACATAGAGCATAGAAACATAGAAGAATAGAAACATAGAAGAATAGAAACCTAGATGCATAGAAACCTAGAAGCATAGAAACATAGAAGAATAGAAACATAGAAGAATAGAAACGTAGAAGAATAGAAACATAGAATCAAAACGATTTTATATATTTTTTCTTCAGGCTTTTGCAATATTCAAAGACTACTATACATCAAGGCCAATGCTTGCCATGGAGAAATATAATTCAATAGATTTTCCATTTAATAACATACGAAGGTAAATTCATTTTTTCAGTCAATCCCCTGAACACTAATGGAACATCTAACAGTTTGTAGTTTGTCTTTAAACTGACACGTCAACATTATGATCACTGCCCACAGGTTTGATATCCCAATGAGAGAAGAGATGAGCATCGATCAGTTTGTAGGCTGCATCCAATCGATCCATGCCACCAAGTTGTACTACCAAGATCATCCTGGCACCACCGTTCTGGAGGAGATACGCTCAAAGTTCGTTGGCAGCCAAACATTTTAATAATTACACGTTTCTATTTTTAGCTCTAGTTTCTGTGGAGAAATGGCAGAGGCGGTAAAAAAGTGGTTAATGTGGGCAGTTGAAATTACTCACGTCCAGAGCTAGATCTTCCAGAATGGGCGCTCGGGGCAGCAAGCAATCTCCACCTAGTTCGGTCACTGGTGGGTTCCTCATCTCACTTCGATGACGGTGTTATTTTCAACTCGGAATATCCGAAACATGGTTGGCCTCCTTAAGTCGTAGAACGACTATGGTTCATCTCGAACATAGCTAACGAGCCCCTTCTTACTGGTTAAATCGCCAGTTACTCGCCTTCGCCCCTTCTCCTGTTAGTGGAAACAGTTCCGCCGGAATGAATATCTGAACCATTCGTGAAGGTCAGGAGTTGGACTGGTTGTCAGAGGCTATTTGAGACGCATGCCATGAGGAAGCATTTAATAGGTAGTGGAGTCGCTTATTTCCATTGTCACTTCCGGCAACCTTGCGGAATCCGGCATTTTTGTGTTTATCTTTGCTTGCGTGTCTTAATGAAATTTTCATACTTTCTATTAAAGCGGTTATATCTATCTATCTATCTATCTATCTATCTATCTATCTATCTATCTATCTATCTATCTATCTATCTATCTATCTATCTATCTATCTATCTATCTATATCTATCTATCTATCTATCTATCTATCTATCTATCTATCTATCTATCTATCTATCTATATCTATCTATCTATCTATCTATCTATCTATCTATCTATCTATCTATCTATCTATCTATCTATCTATCTATATATATCTATCTATCTATCTATCTATCTATCTATCTATCTATCTATCTATCTATCTATCTATCTATCTATCTATCTATCTATCTATCTCTATCTATCTATCTATCTATCTATCTATCTATCTATCTATCTATCTATCTATCTATATCTATCTATCTATCTATCTATCTATCTATCTATCTATCTATCTATCTATCTATCTATCTATATCTATCTATCTATCTATCTATCTATCTATCTATCTATCTATCTATCTATCTATCTATCTATCTATCTATCTATCTATCTATCTATATAATTTCTAGTGCAGATTTAAACGTGTTAAGACATTTTTGTAACATTTCAGAATGACGTCACTACTGAGTGCTGATGGGAAGAGAGATACTGAGGTCAAAGTTCAAATGACCAAACATTTTTTCTTGCTGCTTGGAAGAAACAAATAATTTTTTTTTCGCTAGAGAAAGTTGAAGCGCACGCATAAAAGACATGCATACACACAGAGACAATCGTTAAGACACTTACGTAGCGTAGACACAAGTTTACATAAACACACACAAGTTTATATAAATACATTCACATTTTTGCGAAAAACATACAAAACGCATACACAAGCCTACACAAACAGACACATATACGCTTGCTCAAAAACAGACACGCTGACACAACACACACACTCAAACACAAACACACACATTTGACTAACAAGAAGGCCTCAAACACGCATAGTAGCAGCGAAACAAAAACACAAGCACCAGCGCAAATTTAAACAACTAGTCGACCGGCGGCGTAGCATACGCCGCTAAATTGCAGGGCCGGCCTTAGTCGCCTGCAACCTATGCGACCGCAGTGGGCCCCGCACTTTCATAGGACCCGCACTTTTATAGGGCCCGCTCTAATTCAAGCTGTAGAAATTATTAAATTAAACCATTTTATAACTTAAAAGAGATTTCCCGCGCCCTCCTGTCGATTTACCAGGAGCACTTTCATAGGACCGCGCTAATTCAAGATGCATAAATTAATTAATTAAACTGTTTTATAACTCAAAACAGATTTTTCGCGCCCTCCTGGCGATTTACCAGGAGCTCCTGGAAATCTCCCGAAATCGCAAAATATACAAAAAAAAAGTTCTTAAAAAATACGGAAATATATACACGAAAATTGTCATTTTGGGGTGTCATTCAATTTGGAAAACGCCAATCTTACGCGCGACGTTATGCATTAGCCGTAATTGTGTAATCTGGTGAAAGTAGCTTCTCGCACACAAACTAATGAAGAATTCCTTGAGGTCAACAATTCTCAAATATAGATTGAAACATTTGGTAATTCTTGCTATTGAGCGTGATCTATGTAGGAAACATTATTATTATGATATACTGTATGACTTCGCTACACGCAAGGCTCGTAAAGTATTTCTGTACATGGTAAAGAATGAATATAATGCATAAACAAATTTATTTTCTAATACAAACTCTTACATTTCACATATTATCCGCTTCCCTACCCAAACTTTGCCCCGCGAAATCCTTTTAGCACAGGGTCCCACAATGGTTAAGTCCGGCCCTGCTATTTCCTTTAGTAGATTATTTAGATTAGTTCCTAGTCCAAAACTCCCTCAGGACAAAGGGGGATGGGAGCGGGCAGGGTTTGATAAATTTAAACGACAGTCCAGCGCGCGGCCAGTCATCCGTAGTGTGAATACTCCTCTTGTTTTCTCGTGGACAGAAATACTTCTTGCTACTCGACAAACTCTTGAGGGAAGAAGAGAATTATGTCTATAGATGCTACCGCGAATTCACCCAATACCAGGGCAAATCGATTCGATATCAAGCTAACACAGCCAATACCAACGCTAACACAACCAATACCAACGACATCTTGTAAATGTTTTGTCACATTCGATATGGCACTAGATGGCGCTAGTGTGTTAAATAACAAGAAATAGAACAAGCAAGAAAAATAATTTTTTTTTTGGTTTTATTTTGTGCTCTGTTTCACGTTCTGGTTGGCACAGGTCAAGACCTCAGCAACTACACCAAACTCAACTAGTATTGATATTCACCATAACCATCATTTTTACTATTACACTATTATAGTACCATTTGGAGACGAAAGGCCCAGGACAGATCGGAATGGAAGAATGTGTTGAAGCAGGCCAGAGCCCTCCATGGGCTGTAGCGCCACTGGGATGGATCGATGGATGGATTATAATACCATCATAACACCATCATAATATTGCTTGGTCGTGTGGCATACACTTCGGACTGCCCCACAATGCCCCCCCCCCCCACCATGTCTTAAGGGACGTCCAAAACCTTAAAAAGAATCGCTTTATAAAACTTTCCTGAAACTAATAACAGCAACAAAAGCCATGGCTCGTAGAAAGTAAACTTTCTGTTAAACAAATCATGACATTATAATAATTATCCTCAGTTCAACTATTCATAGCATATTGAACAAAGTATGACATTAACCAGTTAAATTTCCTCAGTTCAACTATTCATAGCATATTGAAAAAAGTATGACATTAACCAGTTAAATTATCCTCAGTTCAACTATTCATAGCATATTGAACAAAGTATGACATTAACCAGTTAAATTATCCTCAGTTCAACTATTCATAGCATATTGAACAAAGTATGACATTAACCAGTTAAATTATCCTCAGTTCAACTATTCATAGCATATTGAACAAAGTATGACATTAACCAGTTAAATTTCCTCAATTTCAACTATTCATAGCATATTGAACAAAGTATGACATTAACCAGTTAAATTATCCTGAATTTCAACTATTCATAGCATATTGAACAAAGTATGACATTAACCAGTTAAATTATCCTCAGTTCAACTATTCATAGCATATTGAACAAAGTATGACATTAACCAGTTAAATTATCCTCAATTTCAACTATTCATAGCACAGTTGAACAAAGGATGGCATTAGCGCGGAGTTCTCCCCCATGGATACGTTTTTTTTTGTTTTTTTTTAACATTGCGGCTTATATTTTCTGACTATTGTTAGAGCGGCTGGAAGTATTGACTCTGAACATTGTTTCTGAACATTGACTCTAAACATTGACTCTGATCATTGACTCTGAACATTGACTCTGAACATTGACTCTGAACATTGATTCTGAACATTGATTCTGAACATTGACTCTGAACATTGACTCTGAACATTGACTCTGAACATTGACTCTGAACATTGACTCTGAACATTGACTCTGAACATTGACTCTGAACATTGACTCTGAACATTGTTTCTGAACATTGTTTCTGAACATTGACTCTGAACATTGACTCTGAACATTGACTCTGAACATTGTTTCTGAAAATTGATTCTGAACATTGACTCTGAACTACTAATTATGTTAACTAATGTTTGTCATGCTTTAATTCTATGCGACATACTAAATATTAGAAATACGTTCAGCGATAAGGAGGATTTAGATAATACCAAACATTGAATAGTTAATAACAAATATTGAATAGTTAATACCAAACATTGAGTAGTTAATACCAAACATTGAATAGTTAATAAGAAACGTTGAATAGTTAATAACAAATGTTAAATAGTTAATACCAAACATTGAGTAGTTAATACCAAACATTGAATAGTTAATACCAAACATTGAATAGTTAATAACAAATGTTGAATAGTTAATACCAAACATTGAGTAGTTAATACCAAACGTTGAATAGTTAATACCAAACGTTGAATAGTTAATACCAAACGTTGAATAGTTAATACCAAACTTTGAATAGTTAATACCAAACGTTGAATAGTTAATACCAAACATTGAATAGTTAATAACAAATGTTGAATAGTTAATACCAAACATTGAGTAGTTAATACCAAACATTGAATAGTTAATAAGAAACGTTGAATAGTTAATAACAAATGTTAAATAGTTAATACCAAACATTGAGTAGTTAATACCAAACATTGAATAGTTAATACCAAACATTGAATAGTTAATAACAAATGTTGAATAGTTAATACCAAACATTGAGTAGTTAATACCAAACGTTGAATAGTTAATACCAAACGTTGAATAGTTAATACCAAACGTTGAATAGTTAATACCAAACTTTGAATAGTTAATACCAAACGTTGAATAGTTAATACCAAACATTGAATAGTTAATAACAAATGTTGAATAGTTAATACCAAACATTGAGTAGTTAATACCAAACGTTGAATAGTTAATACCAAACGTTGAATAGTTAATACCAAACGTTGAATAGTTAATACCAAACGTTGAATAGTTAATACCAAACATTGAATAGTTAATAACAAATGTTGAATAGTTAATACAATCAATGAATAGATAATACCAAACATTGAATAGTGAATACCAAACATTGAATAGTTAATACCAAACACTGAATAGTTAATACCAAACATTGAATAGTTAATACCAAACACTGAATAGTTAATACCAAACATTGAATAGTTAATACCAAACGTTGAATAGTTAATACAATCATTGAATAGTTAATAGCAAACGTTGAATAGTTAATATCAAACGTTAAATAGTTAATACCAAACGTTGAATAGTTAATACCAAACTTTGAATAGTTAATACCAAACGTTGAATAGTTAATACCAAACATTGAATAGTTAATAACAAATGTTGAATAGTTAATACCAAACATTGAGTAGTTAATACCAAACGTTGAATAGTTAATACCAAACGTTGAATAGTTAATACCAAACGTTGAATAGTTAATACCAAACGTTGAATAGTTAATACCAAACATTGAATAGTTAATAACAAATGTTGAATAGTTAATACAATCAATGAATAGATAATACCAAACATTGAATAGTGAATACCAAACATTGAATAGTTAATACCAAACACTGAATAGTTAATACCAAACATTGAATAGTTAATACCAAACACTGAATAGTTAATACCAAACATTGAATAGTTAATACCAAACGTTGAATAGTTAATACAATCATTGAATAGTTAATAGCAAACGTTGAATAGTTAATATCAAACGTTAAATAGTTAATACCAAACGTTGAATAGTTAATACCAAACTTTGAATAGTTAATACCAAACGTTGAATAGTTAATACCAAACATTGAATAGTTAATAACAAATGTTGAATAGTTAATACCAAACATTGAGTAGTTAATACCAAACGTTGAATAGTTAATACCAAACATTGAATAGTGAATACCAAACATTGAATAGTTAATACCAAACACTGAATAGTTAATACCAAACACTGAATAGTTAATACCAAACATTGAATAGTTAATACCAAACACTGAATAGTTAATACCAAACATTGAATAGTTAATACCAAACGTTGAATAGTTAATAGCAAACGTTGAATAGTTAATATCAAACGTTGAATAGTTAATACCAAACACTGAATAGTTAATACCAAACACTGAATAGTTAATACCAAACACTGAATAGTTAATACCAAACATTGAATAGTTAATACCAAACACTGAATAGTTAATACCAAACATTGAATAGTTAATACCAAACGTTGAATAGTTAATAGCAAACGTTGAATAGTTAATATCAAACGTTAAATAGTTAATACCAAACGTTGAATAGTTAATACCAAACGTTGAATAGTTAATACCAAACATTGAATAGTTAATAACAAATGTTGAATAGTTAATACCAAACATTGAGTAGTTAATACCAAACGTTGAATAGATAATACCAAACATTGAATAGTGAATACCAAACATTGAATAGTTAATACCAAACACTGAATAGTTAATACCAAACATTGAATAGTTAATACCAAACACTGAATAGTTAATACCAAACATTGAATAGTTAATACCAAACGTTGAATAGTTAATACAATCATTGAATAGTTAATAGCAAACGTTGAATAGTTAATATCAAACGTTAAATAGTTAATACCAAACGTTGAATAGTTAATACTAAACGTTGAATAGTTAATACAATCATTGAATAGTTAATACCAAACATTAAATAGATAATACCAAACATTGAATAGATAATACCAAACATTGAATAGTTAACACCAAAAGTTGAATAGTTAATACCAAACGTTGAATAGTTAATACCAAACGTTGAATAGTTAATACCAAACGTTGAATAGTTAATACCAAACGTTGAATAGTTAATACCAAACGTTGAATAGTTAATACCAAACGTTGAATAGTTAATACAAAACGTTGAATAGTTAATACCAAACGTTGAATAGTTAATACCAAACGTTGAATAGTTAATACCAAACGTTGAATAGTTAATAACAAATGTTTTGTTTTTGGTTAGACACCGAACGAGAGGTAAAGTCAATTATTGTTTTTGGTTAGACACCGAACGAGAGGTAAAGTCAATTATTGTTTTTCGTTAGACACCGAACGAGAGGTACAGTCAATGATTGTTTTTGGTTAGACACCGAACGAGAGGTAAAGTCAACTATTGTTTTTCGTTAGACACCGAACGAGAGGTAAAGTCAATTATTGTTTTTCGTTAGACACCGAACGAGAGGTACAGTCAATGATTGTTTTTGGTTAGACACCGAACGAGAGGTAAAGTCAATTATTGTTTTTCGTTAGACACCGAACGAGAGGTAAAGTCAATTATTGTTTTTGGTTAGACACCGAACGAGAGGTAAAGTCAATTATTGTTTTTGGTTAGACACCGAACGAGAGGTAAAGTCAATTATTGTTTTTGGTTAGACACCGAACGAGAGGTAAAGTCAATTATTGTTTTTGGTTAGACACCGAACGAGAGGTAAAGTGAATTATTGTTTTTGGTTAGACACCGAACGAGAGGTAAAGTCAATTATTGTTTTTGGTTAGACACCGAACGAGAGGTAAAGTGAATTATTGTTTTTGGTTAGACACCGAACAAGAGGTAAAGTCAATTATTGTTTTTGGTTAGACACCGAACAAGAGGTACAGTCAATTATTGTTTTTGGTTAGACACCGAACGAGAGGTAAAGTCAATTATTGTTTTTGGTTAGACACCGAACAAGAGGTAAAGTGAATTATTGTTTTTGGTTAGACACCGAACGAGAGGTAAAGTCAATTATTGTTTTTGGTTAGACACCGAACAAGAGGTAAAGTGAATTATTGTTTTTGGTTAGACACCGAACGAGAGGTAAAGTCAATTATTGTTTTTGGTTAGACACCGAACGAGAGGTAAAGTGAATTATTGTTTTTGGTTAGACACCGAACAAGAGGTAAAGTCAATTATTGTTTTTGGTTAGACACCGAACAAGAGGTAAAGTGAATTATTGTTTTTGGTTAGACACCGAACGAGAGGTAAAGTCAATTATTGTTTTTGGTTAGACACCGAACGAGAGGTAAAGTCAATTATTGTTTTTGGTTAGACACCGAACAAGAGGTAAAGTCAATTATTGTTTTTGGTTAGACACCGAACAAGAGGTAAAGTGAATTATTGTTTTTGGTTAGACACCGAACAAGAGGTAAAGTGAATTATTGTTTTTGGTTAGACACCGAACGAGAGGTAAAGTCAATTATTGTTTTTGGTTAGACACCGAACAAGAGGTAAAGTGAATTATTGTTTTTGGTTAGACACCGAACGAGAGGTAAAGTCAATTATTGTTTTTGGTTAGACACCGAACGAGAGGTAAAGTCAATTATTGTTTTTGGTTAGACACCGAACGAGAGGTAAAGTCAATTATTGTTTTTGGTTAGACACCGAACAAGAGGTAAAGTCAATTATTGTTTTTGGTTAGACACCGAACAAGAGGTACAGTCAATTATTGTTTTTGGTTAGACACCGAACGAGAGGTAAAGTCAATTATTGTTTTTGGTTAGACACCGAACGAGAGGTAAAGTCAATTATTGTTTTTGGTTAGACACCGAACAAGAGGTAAAGTCAATTATTGTTTTTGGTTAGACACCGAACAAGAGGTAAAGTGAATTATTGTTTTTGGTTAGACACCGAACAAGAGGTAAAGTGAATTATTGTTTTTGGTTAGACACCGAACGAGAGGTAAAGTCAATTATTGTTTTTGGTTAGACACCGAACAAGAGGTAAAGTGAATTATTGTTTTTGGTTAGACACCGAACGAGAGGTAAAGTCAATTATTGTTTTTGGTTAGACACCGAACGAGAGGTAAAGTCAATTATTGTTTTTGGTTAGACACCGAACGAGAGGTAAAGTCAATTATTGTTTTTGGTTAGACACCGAACAAGAGGTAAAGTCAATTATTGTTTTTGGTTAGACACCGAACAAGAGGTACAGTCAATTATTGTTTTTGGTTAGACACCGAACAAGAGGTAAAGTGAATTATTGTTTTTGGTTAGACACCGAACGAGAGGTAAAGTCAATTATTGTTTTTGGTTAGACACCGAACGAGAGGTAAAGTCAATTATTGTTTTTGGTTAGACACCGAACAAGAGGTACCGAACTTGTAATATTTTAGGCCCAAGTTCAGACCGACAGTCACACCATAAACACTCTTTTATATATAAATTAATAAACGAGGTGTATGATATTTAATTAAAATTATGAATCTAATCTAATGATATATTTACAATGAACTGATATATGAATAATAATAATGATATGATTAACAGTAGATATATAATATGATATAGTCCAATAGGATCCAGTTCACTTTAAATACTGAAAAGTAATTTTAATACAAATAATATAATTACATTATCTTTAATATTCAGTACAATTGTCAACATAAACTTTCAAGACAACAACTGGTAATACACGTAGATCTAGCTTCTAGCCCGGATACTGTTCACCGACGACCACTAATCAAAAGTTCATAGTTCACACTGTATCACCAGGTCTGGACACAGCAACCCGCAGTCTGGAATCTGGAAACTTTCATAAACTTTCAAGACAACAATTGGTAATACACGTATATCTAGCTTCTAGCCCGGATACTGTTCACCGACGACCACTAATCAAAAGTTCATAGTTCACACTGTATCACCAGGTCTGGACACAGGCAACCCGCAGTCTGGAATCTGGAACCTCAGACTAGTAAAAACAAACTTGAAACATCAGACAGACTAACTGAGATGAAGACCTCAGTCCTGTAGCCTCAAGCTGAGATCTCAATATTAAAAACTGAGTCTAACACTGAGTCTTGACACTGAGTCTTGACACTGAGTCTTGACACTGAGACTTGACACTTAGTCTAACACTGAGACCCTATAGAAAGATAAAAGAACAAATTCGTCTAATCTTCCAGTCTAATTATAAAAATACAAATACGATCGAATCCAAATACAAACAACTATATAATGTGAAAATAAAACTCACCCTAAACTGGGGTCAAGATAATCTTATCTATCTTATCTTATATAATTCAGACGTTACTTCAAAAAAGAAGATGATTACGTCCTACGCGTCATGCATTTAGTCATGCATATTAACCAATGACTTAAATTCTGCCAAGTCACTGGTTTTTCTGGCTAGCTCAGGCAACCCATTCCATGCTCTAATAGCACTAGGGAAGAAGGAGTATTTGTACAAATTTGTCCTAGCATATGGGACGAGGAATGTGCCTTTATTTTTGTGTCTTTCAGAGTATTTTATTAAATTTTGTTTTTGTATTTGAAGATTATGTATGGTTCAGTGTTTTATGTATAATTGCTACTTTACTTTTGAGTCTTCTGCCATTGATTTGCCCTTGAACTGTATTGTTGCTTAAAAAAACTCTTTCAATAAAATCAGACGTAGGTTTGTGTAAAACAGTTTTCACATCTACAACGGCTGGTAAAATCAATGTTTTACCTTTAGTGTTTTCCGTATTTTGCTATAAGTAAAGAGATATTGTAAGACGCTCACAAACCATCATCTTCTCTACATGATGTTGAAGAGAGATTGTGTGGGTCTATTCAGAACTTTATCTTTGAGTATTAGAAAAATTTTCAAATCATTTATCTATTTTGTCAGGGTGACATTGTCTCAGATGAACCTCCAGCGTAATGGGTTTAGTATCATTATAAAAAAAAAAGTCACTTAGGCAACCGCTTGTTTGACAAGGAAGGAATGAATCCCAGTTTTAAATAATCAACGCTGAACAGTCTACATTTCTTTTTGTTAAACATGTGTTACATGTAGACAAAATTAAGCTTGTAAAATAAGTATTAAGACTAAATACCACAATTCTTTGGTATGAATAGCAGGATAAATATTTAAAGGATTTACCAAGGTACAACTAATATATTGGTGTATAAAATAATTACATTAAATGAATGTAAAAATTAAAGTCACGACCTGCTTAAATGAAATCTATAATCGTAGACCCCTGTGGGCATCTCATAGACCCCCAATTTATCTTTTCACTTTCGTAGACCCCCTAGGGAGGGGGAGAAAGGGAGATGGTGATCTGCGTAGATTTTACAGGTTTTTAAACGCATTTACAAAAGACAAAAAAAAAAGGAAATGACCTAAATTCGAACTTATTATTTGCTAATGAGGTTTCAAAATTTGAGAGCTAGATTCATTTGACAGCTCAGTCACTTCAATAAGCGGAGAAAAGGTTTGTATTTCATGACCCTGGGACACAGATTCATTTTTTTTATTCCACGAAGTCAACCACTGACACATAACATAACACAAACAGCCCGCACATAACAGAACCACCCACGCTAATCACCAGCATCGACAGATAACCCAACCACCTACACATGACACAACCACCCAAACACAACACAACAATCCACACGTAATATAATCACCCACACACAACACAACCATCCACACATAACACAACCATCCTCACATAACACAACCACCCACATATAACACAGCCACCACATATAACACAACCACCCACACATAACACAACCATCCACATATATAAGAACCATCCACACATAAAACGTAAAACACATACGTTACATTACCAATTTGGTACTTAGCACAGTCATTCACATATAACATAAACACACACAAACACACAACTTCCCATACATAGTACAACCACACAAAGTACAACCACCCACACATAATACACCATCCCACACATAAAACACCATCCCACACATACCATCACCACCCACACATAATACAGCCTCACACACATACCATCACCACCCACACATAGAACAATAACCACATATATAACAGCCTCCAACACGTAACAAAATCTTCCTCATCCACACAGGGTACAAACTCCCACACATACCACAACTTCCCACACATAGAACAACCACCCACATATAGTACAGCTACCCACACATAACATAACCACCCAAGCATACTAAAACCAGTCACCTATACGTAATGTCCCACACTTACCGCAACCACCCACACATAGTGCAGCCACCTACACATAACACAATCTTCCTCACATATCACAACTAACAACACATAACACTAAGTTCTACACATTTCACAACTAACAACACATAACACTAAGTCCTACACATTTCACAACTAACAACACATAACACTAAGTCCTACACATTTCACAACTAACAACACACAACACTAATTCCTACACATATCACAACCACCCACACAGAATGCAACCACCCACACAAAGCTCACCAAAAGGCACTCTCTCTGTATTTTATCCCCATTTCGTAATTCTAAAAATCATCAATTATATTCAGTAGGAATATTTTTCTAAGTTTCTCAAACTCCCACAAACTCTGCATCAGTACATTTGACACTATGACGCAAAATGCAAGCACTGTGACGAGTCATACTTGGTTTGAAACGCTGGAGAATTAGTGCCATTTCTTTGAACCGGTCTTAACCGAGATAGTCATGAAATCACCCCACCCTGTTTCTAACATTCTTTGCAGATGTAATTTTACCAAAAATAAAACAACAACAACAAAAAAAAAAGGACCTTTTTTTTTTTATTAAAAAAGTAAGGTCAAGGCCTTTTTGATTTCCTTCCCTCTGAAAATGGTTCTAAAATTAGAGAAACTATTATTGGCGATTTTCATTTTCATACAATTAATTCATATTTGAGGGAATTTTTATTTTGGTGTATCCGGTGTTTATAACAAAGAAGTGTTTGAGATTTTCTTCTATTGCGTAAAACAAAAGATAAAAAATAGCTGTCTTTTTAGTGTATCCGGTGTACATTCTAACAGAGGTGCTGATGAGCTAGGTGTTTTCCAAAAGTATCCCATAATTTCTGTGCACTTTTTAGCACTGGAGATTCAAAATTTTTTATCTCTCCTTTTTTTTTAAACTCATTTTTTATTTTGTCTTTTAGTTGGCAACATTAAAGCTTAGTTGAGCGTCCTCGACATCGTTAAGTTGATCTTGAAAATCTCGATTTAATAAGCGAAATATTTAGATCAACTCAGTAAATAATTTGTGTGCATCTTTCATAATAATAATAATAATAATAATTATATTAATAATAACTGTTAAAGGGACTACGATGAATTTTGTTTCTCTTTAGCGAAACTCGACCCTGGCAGCGCCAGAGAATGAGTACTCGTTCATTTCTAAAATAATAATAATAATAATAATAATAATGATAATAATAATAATCTTTATTGTCCGTATGGAAAAGTACAATATCATTTCAAAGCTTTTTCTTTTATAACCGTATTATAGTGCAAAGTACATTGCTTATTCAATACGATAATAGATTTCATTTAAGCAGGTCGTGACTTTAATTTTTACATTCATTTAATGTAATTATTTTATACACTAATATATTAGTTGTACCCTGGTAAATCCTTTAAATATTTATCCTGCTATTCATACCAAAGAAATAGAAATAGCAACGAATAGTTACAGTAAATAGTCAAAATTCCGATTGAGATTTTAAAAAATTTAATGCTATCAGCACTGGTTTGAGCAGTGGCGTAGCTAGGGTGGGGTAGGAGGGGGAAGAATTTGAAAATCCCCACTCCAAGGGGACCTTAATGCGTGTTTTTTACATAAAAATTAAATATTACGCAAAATGCAGGGTCTCCCGGGCTCCCAAACGATGGTAAATTCCTAGCTACGCCCCTGGGTTTGAGAAATTAAAAAAAACAAACAAACAAAAACAACCCATCAATAACACTAAAAATAGAAATTGGGTCAAGTATCTGTAGCTGTTTTTTGATTATGTTAGGTAAGAGGGAGGGAGGGAACTCGTTTTCACCTTTTTTTTTGGTTTGACTCTATTAGTATGTGGGGGCATTATTCAGCATTGTCAATACTACGTCATGCGTGACACGAAACAAGAAATGAGCTCCCTTTTGGTGCCATAAGGCATTACTTTCGATTTATTAAAGTCACGTGATAACTAAATATAAACTATAAGGAAAATGGGACATCACCAAATCTAGCTGGACATCGCAAACATTTGCAGCGAAAGTTCAAGAAGATCTCTACTTGTAACCTCTCTGGTGATATTAAATACTATTTAACGACTGGGGAACATTTAATAACGAATTAAGCAGAAAATAATTTAATTCTGACGAATAGCTTATAAGACGCTCCGTCAAATATAAAAATAAGTCCGTCCATCTTGTATCCATATGTCAATTTCATAGTGCATTTTAAGTTCTCTATATTGATGTAATATACATATTTCACGCTCTGCTGGCACTAGGAAAGAAAAGATCACTTGCACGAATTTGTCCTAGCACATGGAATAAGAAATGTTCCTTTATCTTTGTGTCTTTTAAAATATTTATTATTATTTTTTTTAAATTGAGATCTAGGAAAGTAACTCTAAGAAAAGGATTTAAGGTGTTATGCATTGGTGTACACATTGATACGCAGTGACCTGTATACAATCTTTGCAGTCATAGAAATAATCATGACGACTCGCTTCTTTTGCACACGAATTAACCATTCATCTTGAGAATTATTCTCTGACATGTATTGGTGGATGTGGCGATCATGTGACAAAAAAACCTGCCGTCGTTTGCAGATACAGAAAAAAAAATGTACACGTCAAACACCACCAACCAGAACGGATTCAACAACTAAAACATAAAATAATTTGTAGTTTGTCATATCTATTCATTTTTGTACCACCGCTTTTTTATCGCACTTTTACACCAGAAAGATTGCCTGGTCGAGACAATTCACTCTCCACAGCACGGCCACTGACCTGCGCATTCGCAACATGTGGGCTGTAAAAAATAGTTCCCCTTGCGACCTATAGAGCAGATGATGTTAAGGTTACCCACCCAACTCTAATGGGTACCTGACTTTAGTTGGTCGTTGTGCTGGACATATGACACCCTGATCGTTAACCCTGGGCAACAGAAACAGATGACTCTAACGCACTCAAAAAAACAACCTGTGGAAACCAATAAATTTGCCACGTCGAAAGACCCCCAATCTGGGACATTGCAGGTCATTGTTAAGGCCTTTTAATGACGATTTTTCTCGGCCTGGTCACGTGGTATGTGTTCATAGTATCGAGCCAACGCGCCGTCCGTCTGAGATAGGATGTAGGATTCCTAAAGAGACATCGGAAACCTTTAATAAAACTAATTGTATTTCTTTTGTTAGTCTGCCCGGGGAAGCGGAAAGGCGAAGTACGAGAGCTAACATGGCTCGAAGTGAGCTACCACTGTATGCTCTAGCGACTGTACCTGCACGTGGTGGGGATATTTGCTTCGTTCCCCAACGGGGGCCATACGGGTGGTGATGGTACCCCCACGGGGTCAGTGGGACAGTATAGGCATATGGAGGGCCCCCAGTCTCCTGGTCAATGCTATCTCCTAGTCAATGGTATCTCCTAGTCAATGGTATCTCCTAGTCAATGGTGTCTCATAGTCAATGGTGTCTTCTAGTCAATGGTGTCTTCTAGTCAATGCTGTCTCCTATTAAATCTTTCTCCTTAGAGTTTTCTTGTCCATGCTAACTTCTAGCCCAGCGGTGGGCAAATTACGTACCGCGGGCCACATGCGGCCCGCCGAACTGTTTTATGCGGCCCACAGACACCTACCGAAATCAGGTGTGCTCACAGATTATACGTATAAAAAATACAAATATTTTTAAAATAGCTAATTTTAAAATATCTTTATAATTTATTGCAATTCCTGATTCTTATCACTTATAATGAAGTGGGGAAAGAAACTTTGTCTTTACATGTCATTCTGAAAAGCTTAAAGTAAACGAAGATTATTATTTTTTTTTGCAATGTTTCGAAAGATTCAGGTAAAGATTCAAATTCAGGCCTCTATTTATTGAATGCCTTGGAGAACTGTGTTGAAAGTTTTGGGCTAGCTTTGAACAGGATGGCAAGTGTAACAACTGATAGAGCCCGTGTTTTGACAGAAAAACAATTTCTTTAATAAAATACAGAAAATATCTCAAACATAAATTTTAAACAGAAAAGTTTGCACAAAGCTGCAACATTAAATATGAAACGCATGACAGGTTAAAGTTGAAACTTTGCACAATTATTAATTGGCGTAGACAAAATATGAATCTATAAAGAAAAACAACTAACAAATTAGTCAATTAAGGACTGATAATTAATTACTTGTTTGATACCAACAAGGGAAAAATTAATCCTTCAAATTTCCATACGGACAATAAAAATTATTATTATTATTATTATTATTATTATTATTATTTAGAAACAAAAGAAAAAGATCATTAAAAAAAAACAACGAAATAAAGTCTAACAGAAGAAAATAAAAATAATGGACACAAATCAAAATAGTAGGACAGGTTCAGGTTTAGAAAGTCAATGAACCGCCATCACAGAGGCCCATTCGCCTCTCATCGCAATAACAAAAGCATGGCTTACAATAATATACTACAGGTCCTAACTATCCAATAACCGTCATCCATGAGACATACTACGATTTCCGCCCAAGCCGAACGAGCTATGGAGGATGCTGAGCTCAAGACATATTGTTCTACATGTATTTGTGATGTCCATGCAAATAAATATATGCCTCGTTGAGTTGCCTCCGTTAAGTTATTACAGTATTATATATAAGTTATATAGAACTAGTTAAAAGTAATATACACTGGTCAGCTCAAATACACAAGAGAAATAGGCATTTGAATACAGTCAACAGACTTAAATAGTTTATTAAAGGGGGCTAACTCTTATTGAAAAAAAAAAGTAAAGACCCTTATTGTCCCTCTTGTCACATTGTCTTTGTTAACATTATTAGTCTGCATTTCTAATTGTAATTTATTATTTCTGTATGACCTATAGACTTGTTATAATTTATAAATACTTTTTCCTAATTGTATTTAAACATTTCACAACTGGTATCAGTAACATGGAAGTTCAAAAGTGTTACCTACACAGCCACTTGGTGTATAAAGCAATACTATCTCAGAAGAGGGCACACAATATGATTGTAAGCAAGAATCTCTGTGGCATTTTACGTCTCGAGAGACGATCTTTTCCCTTTGCAACTTCTTGTGTGACTAAAGAGGCCAATCCTTGATACACAGCTGCGATCGCAGGTTGGGCATATATAATCACCAGGCGCCGTTGCATTTTCACCCTTCTTTCTGCTTCTGTTGTGTATGGCATCTGCAATCTTTGACCCTTCCTTTATGCTCTCTCTCCATGAGGATCTGTCCAGTGCCACCTCTTCCCAGTTGCCAGTGTCGATTTTGAAGAGCTTCATGTCGCGTTTGCATACATCCGTATAACGTAAAAGTGGGCGACCAGCGGCTCTCCTGCCTTCTATCAGATCGCCATACAGGATGTCCTGTGGAAGTCGACATTCTGGCATTCTACGAATGTGGCCAAGCCAGCCAAGGCGTCTGCTGCTGATAACAGAGCGGATGTCCTGGCACCCTGCTCTTTGTAGCACTTCCTCATTGGTTATCTTATCTTGCCACCTTATTTTAAAGATCCGCCTTAGGCATCGGAGGTGGAAAACATTCAGCTTTTTTTCCTGCCATGAGTAGGTTGACCATGTTTCACTTCCGTACAGCAAGGTGCTCAACACACAGGTCCGGTAGACTAGGGCTTTAGTACTGTTAGTCAGCAATATGTTGTCCCAGACTCTTTTCTGCAGCCGTGACATGGTGGCCATTGCCTTGGCTATCCTGTTGTTTATGTCTTTATCCAGTAGAGTGTTGTTGGATATGATGGAGCCAAGGTAACAAAAGTGATCAACAATTTCTAGTGGTTGGCCATTAATGCTTACTTGAGGTGCAGTGTTTGTGTTTTGGACAAGTATCTTAGTCTTGCTTTGACTGATGTTTAAGCCGAACTTCTGGCAAGCAGCAGATAATTTGTCAACCAGGCACTGTAGCTGAATATCAGAATCAGCCACAATAGCTGCATCATCAGCATACAGAAGTTCCCTGACGAGTAGCTTCTTAACCTTGGTTTTTGCCCGCAGCCTTGAAACATTAAATAGTTTTCCAGAGGATCTTGTATGGAGAAACACACCTTCGTTTATGTCGTTGTACGCATAATGCAGTAGACAGGAGAAGAATATGCCAAACAGAGTAGGTGCGAGCACACATCCCTGCTTGACACCACTGCAAACCTCAAAAGGTGCTGATTGGGCTCCATTGAATTTGACAGTGCATTTAGTTTCCTCGTGAAAACACTCAATGAACTGTAGTAGTTTGGGAGGGCAACCTATTTTCCTCAGGAGTTTGAAAAGGCCACTTCTGCTGACCATGTCAAAAGCTTTAGTCAGATCAACAAAAACGATGTAAAGGGGTCTGTCTCTCTCTCTGAATTTCTCCTGCAGTAGTCGTAGAGAAGATATCATGTCTACAGTGGATCTACCACTCCTGAATCCACACTGAGACTCTGGGTAGACTCTAGAAGCTATCACTTGCAGCCTAGATAGTGCCACTCTAGCAAAGATCTTGCCCACTATACTGAGGAGAGAGATACCCCTGTAATTGTTGCAGTCACTCCGATCCCCTTTGTTCTTGTATATTGTGACTATAGTTGCGTCACGCATGTCCTGTGGGACATGACCTGTTTCCCAACAGCGGCAGAGGAGAATATAGAGTTCAGGGAGCAGGAGTGATTCGTTGACTTTCACTACTTCCACTGGGATACCATCACTCCCAGGAGATTTTCTATTTTTTATGCAGTTAATTGCTTTTTTAAGGTCACTGAGGCTCGGAAGATCATCTAGGCATTCCAGTACTGGAAGATCTGGTAGAGAAGCCAGGGCGACATCGTCTACTGTGTTCTGTGTGGCATAGACTTCGAGGTAGTGTTCTGTCCAACGTTCTAGCTGCTTGGTTTGATCTGTAATTTTTTCTCCTGATTTGGATAGAAGGGGGGCAGGCTTAGACACTGTTGGACCCAGGGCCGCTTTAATGCCATCAAATAGAGCTTTGCTATTTCCTGAGTGGAGACTGTCTTGGATTCTGTTGCAGGTATCCCTCCAAAAGTTGTTAGCACATTTTCTAGCCATTTGTTTCGCCTCTTTATTAGCACTTTTGAAGGCCTCCAAAGATCTTGGACTTGGCTTTGTCTTGAGAGCGAGGTGTGCAGATCGCTTTTTCTCGATGCAAGGTTCCATTTGTGCTAGATTCGCCTCAAACCAGTCTACATTTTTGTGTTTTTGAGGCCCAAAGGCGGTGATTGCCGAACTGTAGATTACATCTCTTAATTTCTCCCATCTGATAGAGATGTCTTCTTCATTACTTAACGAGGGGATTGAACTGTTCAAAAGCTCGCCAAAGAGTGCACACTTCTCTGGGTCACCTACATGGTTGACGTTAATTCGCCTAGTTCTGGGTTGAGTGGAAGTATAAGCCTTCTTGAGAAGTAGTTTGATTTTGCTTAGCACTAGTGAATGGTCTGAGTTGCAGTCCGCACTATGGTATGAACGGGTGTGGATGACACTTTTCAGATCCATCCTTCGGGTGATGCAGAGGTCAAGCTGGTGCCACCTTTTTGAGCGTGGGTGCTGCCAAGAGACTTTATGGCGTTCCTTGCCAGAGAAGAATGTATTTGTTACACACAGTTCATGAGAGCTACAAAACTCGAGTAGCCTTTGGCCATTGTCATTGATTTTGCCAACACCATGAGGTCCCAAGCATTGTGGCCATGCATCATTTCCACCACCAACACGGGCATTAAGGTCTCCATTTATATAGAGGTGCTCGGATTTTGGAATACTTTTAATTACGTCCTCTAGAGCTTGATAGAATCTGTCTTTGTCCTCTTCCGGTGCAGCAAGGGTTGGTGAGTAAGCACAAATTATATTAACTTTGCCTTGCGGTGATGCAAATTTCATGTGTGATACTCTTTCATTGCCAATGGGAAACATCGCGATGCAGGGGACGAGACTGTTTCTTATTGCGAAGCCGACGCCATGTATTCTAGGGCTTTGTTCTGGTTTTCCTTGCCAGTAGAATGTATAGTTGCTTTCTGTGAGAGATCCGCTGTCTGCCAGTCTGGTTTCTTGCAGGCAGGCCACATCAATGTTTAGTCTGCTGAGTTCTCTGTCGATGATAGCTGTTTGACGCATGTCTGTGACTAGTTCAGGGTCAGTATTGAAGCCAGGACACATTGTCCGTATGTTCCAGCTTGCTAAACGCATTAATGTTGAGGGTTTTCTTTTGATTGTATTTGCAGGTGCGGGTGAGCAGCTTGCTTTTTGATTTTGTCTTAGCACCAAGCACCCAGTGGTGCGGCAAGCTGTGGCGGGATAGCACTTTACTGTCCGAGGGCTGCTCGGCTTAAGGCAGGCAGTAGCTATCCAGTGAGGCTAAAAAGCCCCTCCTACCGTCAAGAGTGGTCCCTGGCGTTCCAGCTTACGCCAATCAGCTAGGAACTTATAACCGGTAACTACCACTCTCCGTGTTTTTCCAAAGACATTACTGTCAGAGATGGAGTGACCTCTCCATTGCTGGGGGAAAGCCTGGGCGGTAAATTTGCGAGTGCTGGGCTGCCCACACGTCAGCACACGCCTCTCTTCCATACTGACCGGGTCCAAAGGGATGGCGAGCCATCACAATTTGGGGACAGGTGGCTGCAGGAGTTTGCCAGAGAGCAGTAGTCTTACTACTGTCCCCCCGCCTACGGGGCTCCAGGACCGGATTTTCTGTTAGGGTTTACTCCCTTAGCCTTAGACCTTACAGGGACACACACACAAGGCAGTGCGGCTATTGACCTATAGCTAGGGGTTTGGTTTGTGGGCAACAGGGCGTGTCCGCACGCCGACGGGCCATGCCTGCCTCACATCTTGGGGCCAAACCTCCTCCGAGACCCTTGCAGTTTAGCCTGAGGCTTCGCAGCCTCAGTTTCCATCTGCCACCACGAGGAGGTACTGCATAGGACTTGCTGTGGAGAGGCTATGTACTGGCAAGAGAGACTTACAAAACTGCTCCCCTTTCACAGATGCTAGCCAGCGGTGGCAACAAGTCAAGCTACCACACTAGACGCTTCACACAGCCATTTGTGGCAAGAATACAGTTCCAGTAATATTACCAGTCATTTACTGTTTAGTTTACTTTATTTAAATGATAATTTCCTAGACATAACTTTGCTTCTTCAAATATGTCTAACCATCCCTATTTTTTTGTTAGAGTGACTGAAGGCCAATAAGCGCTTCAAAAATGTTGATATTATCATGTTTGTTTCTAGCATTTAAAAGCTTAAACAGGTAACATAAAATGTCAGTGTTCTATGTTTTTGTTTTGGTCTGATTAGTTTTAAAGAATGCATAAACATTTTGGACCTCGTAATAGCTAGTAATTTAAATTCGAGTAATTAATTTTTTTTTTCGAGAAATAGGTTATTATCAGGTTTTGCGACCAAGCAATCTTTTTCCTCATTTTTCTCGGGGTGAAATGCGCCACTTGTAATAGTTCAATGTGCCACTTTATGCGCATGCGCCATAGGTTTGCAACCCCCTGCACTAGATCATACAAAACAGATTCGAAAAGGGAGATCACTCAGGCGTAGACCGGTATGACATTTTTTGTCATGCTGTAACATTCACTGTACTTTATAGTTACGCTCTCTTAGGTACAGTTGAATAAATTAGTAGTAATGCCTGATTGAAGAGTTGTCACTTAAAGTGCAGACGTCAAAGAGGGCACCAAAAACTGTGACGAGCAAGAAAGTTCTAATTTTATAAATCTGTAACGGGACTTTTCTTTTTTTTTTTTTTTTTTTCAATAAAAAAGGTGAACCAGAAATGCCAGCTATAAAACAGAACTGAACTTAAGAAAAAGAAAAAGGCAGAAACATATTTAAGGTCAGAACGTGATTGCCATTACACTGGTGTCAGACATTGATGGTAAGGTAATGTCAATTATGTTTTGGGTTATAACTATAAAATATTACATATACATTAAAATTATATTAAATATACATTAAAATTATATTAAATATACATTAAAATGATATTAAATATACATTAAAATGATATTAAATATACATAATAAGTATACATTAAAATTATATTAAATATACATAATAAGTATACATTAAAATGATATTAAATATACATTAAAATGATATTAAATATGCAATTAAAAGTATATTAAATATACATTAAAAGTATATTAAATATACATTAAAATGATATTAAATATACATACTGAATATACACCAAAATTATATTAAATATACATTACAATTATATTAAATTATATTTAATCCAGAAATATGAGTTTTATTTCTATTTCCTCTTATAGCTTAAAGGCAGTTGATCGTTGTGCTGGCCACATGGCACTCTCGTTAACCGAGGGCCATAGATACAGATGACCTTTACATCATCCCTGTCCCATAGATCGTAAATATAAATTCAGATTCTTAGTTTTTAATCAGATTTGATCCCTAGAAACAGCGGTTCAGACGCCAAGCGCTTGACCACTCAACTGTAAGGCGCCATAAAGATCCCGATCCAAAGAAAAGCCCTCAAAAAAACAACAACAATAGGTGCAGACGACAAAAAGAAAATTTTATTAGCTCCCCGGCTGAGACATCTTGGTGCGCATCATAAGTCTGCTTAGTCCTGTGGAATAATGTAATCATTTTTCATCCTTGGAATCGAAGAGATTGCTATATTAATAAATCGTATAATCATAATAATACAGGATGACCAAAAAATAATGCCCCCAATCTTCTGCTGAGGAGTCGCCATGTTAATATTAATAATCAACTGATTTTCCTAAAAAAAGACAACTCAAAATTGACAAATTGAAATTGACACACAATTAAACAAGGATGATAACTCTTGCATAAACGATTAATAATACAAAGCATCACAATGCTTTCGAAATAAATAAATGCGTTTTGAATGTAACGTATTCTTTCTGAATCAGACTGTATGTAAACTCATATAGAGAAATAAAATTCTATACCTTCCAAAAGAAATATGTTTGAATTTTACCAACTAACCCTTTGTAGGTGAAGATTTCCTATTTCTCAAAAACCAATACTTCGATCTGAACTAATGGGGACCTCGTCTTCAGCACATTTGGATCCCGAGATAAAAGGTAATGAGATTAGTAGTCAAAGTCCGTTTTATTTTAATGTAATAAAACACTAAAAAAAAACAACATAGTTAGCGCTGTTTTCGGCCCCTTGTAGCAAGTGGGGCCCAGGAACGGGGACGGTGCGCTGTGTACGTGGTACGGCCCCTTATGCCCAGTTATTATGGCCGTTACTGCTGGGAGCCCTCAGACAGGACAGGGGTGAAGAGCCCCATGTCTAGGCCTGGTCGTTGGATAAAAGCATTTCTAGCAATCAACGGGGCCTATGGCGCCGATTCGCTACTGGACGTCATCGAAGGGACCAATCTGGAGTAAGCTTTTGTATCTTATCTTATAAAAGATGACGTTACGTTACATTACAGACGTTACTTTAGAGCAGAAGATGATTAAGTCCTACGCGCCCTACGCGTGCTCCTATGTCAATCTAGTCATGCCTAACCAATGACTTAAATTCTGCCAAGTCATTGCTTTTCCTGGCTGTCTCAGGCAGCCCATTCCTTGTTCAAATAGCACTAGGGAAGAGGAGCATTTTAATCTTTTTTTTATTTATTTTTATTTTAGACCCTAAGACTCAGATTTATTGATCGCCATTTGAAATTTGTTGTGATTACAAGGCTCTTATTTTTTCAATTAAAAAAAACAACAACAACATTTCACATAAGACAGGAGACATATTATATTGAGTGATTGCACTCACACATCTTGATCCTTTCGCGTTTTCTAGGCAACGCGCTCTGAGCATGCTATAAGCATGAAAGTAGCGCTATATAAAAGCTATAATAATAATAATGTAAATGTGAATGTGAATGTAAGTACGAATGTGAATGTGAATATAAATAAAATGTAAATGTAAATCCTAAATTGTAAAGGATGTTGCAGAACTCTTTACCCTGAGCGGACCACAAACAGATAAAGAAATTCGTTCCCTATATAAAGGTCAAGAGATGGCCAAACACTACGCTGAATACAGGCCTGGCTACCCTCCAGAAATCTTTGATACAATCATGTCGTATCACAACGAAGTCAAGTCTAACTCTCATGATCTGGCCGTGGATATCTGCTGTGGTGCTGGACAGTCCACTCTACCCTTAATTAAACTATTTAGCCACGTAAGTGTCTATGCTTACAAACCTTTCTGTTCACTGGCTTTCTCTTCATGTGCTCAAAAACAAAAAAAACAACAAAAAAAAAAAAAACAGAAAAAATACAATAACTAGATGAAAATGGCTGAAGGGTATTTCAAAAATCAGCTTTATCCATATTTAAAAAAACAAACATCGACAGATAATATTTCTTTAAAAAACCCCCCAAAAACTATGTAACAGACCACACCGTGAAAACTCTGGTTTGACAGTTATAATTATAATCATTTTTAAATTAAATGTGGCGTATGTATTTGATATTAACACGGTTTTAGTTGGAAATAAAACACTTTTTTTTCTGCATTAAGTAAGTTTTTTGAATAGATATAAAGATGTACATGAATATTCTCTACACCATCTTGTGTGGACTTAAAGTTTCAGCACCTTGTAAAATCATTAACGCAACTGTTAATAGAAGAACTTAAGCAAAGCTCACAGAAAATAGTTTTTTTTTTCAATAATGAAGCATTACATAAACAAATTAAATTAAGAAAGGATAGGTCTGCTTCGAGGAGTAGGAATCGATTTACGAATTTTTATTTTTTATATTAGTTTTTTTGTTTTTATATTAGTTTTTTGTTTTTATATTAGTTTTTTGTTTTTATTTTAGTTTTTTGTTTTTATATTAGTATTTTGTTTTTATATTAGTATTTTGTTTTTATATTAGTTTTTTGTTTTTATATTAGTTTTTTGTTTTTATTTTAGGTTTTTGTTTTTATATTAGTATTTTGTTTTTATATTAGTTTTTTGTTTTTATATTAGCTTTTTGTTTTTATATTAGTTTTTTGTTTTTATATGTGGGAAGCGTGGTCGAAAGGCTAAGTGCGCTTGAACATGGCTTGGCTTGACAACCTAGAAGGGGGCTTGAGGTTCGACGCTTAAAGGCAGCAAGGAAGACCAACTCCTAGATACCCCCTCCTCCCACTGGTCCACAAATGAGATTGGAACAAAGCGCTCTGCGCATGCTATAAGCATGAAAGTAGCGCTATATAAAAGCTATAAATATATATTAGTTTTTTTGTTTTTATATTAAGACTGAAATGTATGTTTTTAATTTTTCTTATTACTCCTTCTCAAGTCTAAGTTGGACGGTTTGTTTGTTTTCAATACAATCCTTAGCAAAGATTTTTTTCCGAATAATCTTAAAGCAACAATAAGACAAATAAACGACAAACACGTATTGAAACAATATTAACAAAATAAAATGTATATATCTCAGGTGGTTGGTGTGGATATCAGCGAGGACCAGATCCAGAACTTACCTAAAGATGTACCAAATTTAACTTCGTTTGTTGGACTCGCTGAAGACATGAGCATGATAGAATCTGGAACTGTTGACCTGGTCACCATCGCTACCGGGCTTCACTGGGTCAACGTAGAGAAGTAGTACTTTCATTTTTTTATTTATACGTGTGTGTGTGCGTGTGCGTGCGCGTGTGTGCGCGCGCGCGCGTGTGTGTGTGTGTGTTTTCAAATGTTTCTATGCTCATTGTTCAGGAGCGTATGGTCCTAGACTATGTTGATATACAAAAGTTGAATTAGGCAACAACCGGAAGTAGAAAGGAGTGCTAAAAGTCTCAATTCTTTGTTCTTTGCCTTTCTCCGTTATTTAGCACCACCGGCGGACAAAGGTTATGCTTGCACTGGATGTGGCAGAATATGTAGGTCACAGCTGGGGCTTCGTAGCCACGGGAAATACTGCACTCCTCAGAAATCTTCGAAGTCTAAGACATGCCTTATATTTAGCTCATTCTAATTTTAATGGGGAAATTCTGAAACGCAATTGAGTTTCTTTCGCTTCGTACAAACTTTATATCAGCCGACTCCGTCTGTCTGGTAAAAAGTGTGTACATGTTATTTCTCCCACACCCATTCTCGGATCAAGATGAAACTTTGCCCAACTAACAAATTAGTCAATTAATGACTGATAATTAATTACTTGTTTGATACCAACAAGGGAAAAATTAATCCTTCAGTATTCACAGCTACAGCTAAATATGTAGGATTTGATCCCCTTAGATAATTGAGCACTTCATTTCTCCCACACCCATTCTCGGATCAAGTTGAATCTTTAAACAATTATTTAATGTACCTAACAAAACATGAATTAATTTAAAAGTTAACCAATTAGTAAATTAATTATTGGTAATTGTACTAGTTTGTTTGATATCGAACAAGAGAAATAACTTCTATTTAGTAGCGGCCCTTGGGGGTGGCAAGTGGGGCAATCGGCCAGGCCCCGCGCCTATTGGGAGCCGCAATCGTAGCTTTTTTTGTAACCTTCAGCTTCGCAATCCAGGTCAGTTCTCGACACTCATTGTTTTGGAAGCCTTCCCTGCATTTATATGATACCAATTCCCATGCAAGCTCTGAACATACCATTTTTGGTTTCAAATACCGCTCAGTTTCGGTCGATTCATTGTTTCACCTTGGCATTAAAAAAACCAACAAGTAATCGGAAGCGAGCAATTAACATCGTATATTTCGTAAATACACGCCATCCAGTCGGATTTGAATAGGAAAACGCGTAGTGATCAAATTTTAACCAGTTGCAAGACTCTAGTTATTTCTACATCAAAGAGTTGCCACATAAATGCAACTTTGAACATTTTTTTATGAAAACTTGTAAAGAATTATTAAGTTTTCTCGACTTTCGAATAGGAAATGTTCCGAGACCGCCAGCGAAATTAAAATTTCCGCGGTATTTTAATTTCATATTCGTACACTATTTTTTGTATACGAACAGTATCACAAGACATCCCCCCTGAAACTTTACACTCCTAAATAACTATTTCATATTCTCTTAATGACCTTTACATGTCAACTGTTTCTGACGTCACGACCTGTGACGGGGCAACGAGCTGTTGGTCTGCACAGGTCGTGACGTCGCCAGTCAGTGTTTAGACCTGCTACAACGATTGCTGTCCATTGAACCAGTTATTGTTCTATACTGATATTTCGGACAATCAGTATCTAGAAAGTTTGGCGACGTCGTATTCATTTTTTCTTATAGGCTACTATGGATAAACATCGGATGGCCGCGTTCAAATGTCAAGGGACAACTGTAGCTCCTATCGCGCACCTTGTTCTTAAAGAACATCAATTTGGCTTCGGCATTCGGACCGCGCATCGGGAGAGAAGATATATTATTATTATTATTAATTCAAAGCGACAAGCCAGGAAAGTTCCGTGACTGAATCCGTTTGTGATAGTCTAAACAACTATTTGGATATTGGAAGTGTTCTGGTTCTCCTTCATAATTAATTGTTACTTTACGATTCCAGAGTGATTAGCAGAAATTACTATTATCTAATTTGTCCATTTTTCATGCAAAATGTTTCTGAATCATTAGTTACGCTTATTAACTTAAAAGGAGAAATCTTTCATGCAGAACAATTGCAATACAGTGAAAGGCCAATAGTACAGTACCGATCTAAAGTACTATATTTAGTAGCAATAATAAACATATATTAGGATCAGGGCCCCGCATATGACTCTCACCTAGGCCATGCGCTCTGCTAAGGTCGCCTCTTCTACTTTATTGAGTGATATGGTTGTAAGTGTGGAGTTCTTTCCTTAAGATAAGCTTTGTTCTTTGAAAAGGATTTAAAAAAAAAATAAAATAGTTTTCTTGTTTTTCAGGTGTTTGCAAGAGGTCAAACGAGTCCTAAAACCTGGAGGAACCTTCGCAGCCTACACCTGGAGCATGGACCAATTTGACGACGCCGAAGTAAACAAATACTACCGTCAGGTATCGGATCTCTTTTTTTTCTCTCTCTCTATTTGTTTTTCAGAGTGAGAAAAATTAATTTTTTAGATGATACCCCGCATGATAAAGTTATTTCTTAGGGTGTTGGGGCCGGGGACTTATTTCAAAACGATTTATTTAAAGATGCACTTAAAACAATTAATTTTACATTCTCCCAGGTTGTATCAATATTCAAGGAATACTACTCTTCTCGGATTTTGATAGCCCTAGAGAAGTATCAGTCGATTATCTTTCCTTTCAGTGACCTTAGAAGGTAACTAAGACATTTGGATAAAAAATGTAGGAATATTAGTTTGTGTATGTGTGTTATGAAGTGTGTATATGTATGTGTGTGTGTGTGTTTCCTTTGTGATATGGAAATAGAGTATTTATTGTTAGTTGTAGAGAAAGAGAGCCTTAATTTAATGTTTGTCTTGTAGAATGATGCAAGAAAAGCGGCTCTGTCATAAGCTATGTTAAGTACGAGAGACGACTCCAGGATAGTGGAGTGTAATGACGTGTATTTTATAGTCAGAAGTGTTAAAAATATCAGTATATTTCATTTCAACTCCAGATGAATTGGTCCATATTGTAACGAAGTTATATCTAGTTTTGTTCACAAAAAAAGTTATTCATGTTATTTTAAGCTTAACAAGTCTAAATGTAATACGCTTACAGCGGATTAGTTGTCTAGCAGCAGTTTAAGTGTTACAAGTTATCGACTGTCAACAACAATGTGAAAGAGAGAGGTTAAGGTGATAAAGCTTTTATTCCAGCGTTTAAAAGAGAGGACAATCACTATTCTCAAATACAGTTCTGGAGGAACATTTGCAGCCTACACCTGGCTGATGGACCAATTGGATAATGCCGAAGCCAACCAATATTACACACGCGTGATGGAGTAGCAACACTAATTAGTTCATTTATATTTGTAAACTGTATTGATCGTAGCGAACTATAATTGGTTTTAAAAATTTGCATATAATTTGTTTTTTGTTTTTGGAAGGTAACTGGGGAAATGCCTAGTTGGAATAAATCGTTTATTCCAACGTTTAAAAGAGACGACAAATAATATTTTCAAATACAGTTTCATTTTCGACATTTGCAGGTACGATGTAACCATGAAAGTTGAAATGACCCTGGACCAGTTTATCGGTTTTATCCAGTCTATCCACTCCACGAAACTTTACTATCAAGACCATCCTGGCACTGACGTTCTGGAGGAAATACGTACAAGGTTTGTACACAAAAAAGTTATAGCTCCTGTTTTGTTGACCATGTTGATAAGTTGTAAGATGTGGGAACTATTGATGTAGGAATATCATTACCTGATAAAATACTCAGAAAGACACAAAGATAGAGGCACATTTCTTATTCCATACGCTAGAACAAATCCGAATAGGTGCTTCTTCTTCCTTAGTGAGAATGAAATGAGTTGCCTGAGTCAGCCAGGAAAACCAACGACTAAGCAAAGAGTTTAAGTCATTGATTAACATGCATGACTAGATTGACACATGAAATGCGTAGGACGTAATTATCTTATTTTTTTGAAGAAGCGATCTGTAATAGATAAGATAAGAAAAAAGTCAATGTAATAACGTTACATGTAAATGATTTTTTACGCCAGGAACTTAAGCTTCAACCTGTTTTAACTTTTGAATTGTGTTAAAAAACAAACAAACAACTAACATTGTAAAAATATACATAAAGTAATAATATAGGGTAAGCGCGGTGGCTGAGCGGTAAAGCGCCTGGCTTCCTAACAGGGTTCAAATCCTGGTGAAGACTTTTTTTTTTATCTTCGGGATCTTTAGAGCGCCTCTGAATCCACCCAGCTCTAATGGGTACCTGACATTAGATGGGGAAAAGTAACGGCCGTTGGTCGTTGCGCTAGCCACATGACAACCTCGTTAGCCTGGCCCACAGAAACAAATGAACATTACACCATCTGCCCCATAGATCGCAATGTCTGAAAAGTGAAACTTTACTTTACTTTTATAAAGTCTAGTGAACAGGGGTGGACTGGGTATCAAAACCGGCCAGGGCATTTCTAAACCATCCGGCCCATAAATTGCATATTATATGATGGCCATCCAGTTCTAGGTCTACCTGTCCTCAAAATCATTATGTTAAATTTGATAATGTATCGATAGCTGTACACATGCTTACAGTGAACACTATGTTCTTATAAGGAATAAAGACTTTATGTTGCTTTTTAATCGTAAAGTGTATAGACCCTAAAAGGAAGAAGCTCTACCGATGTAGGCTATTACATTATTTCGGAAAATGTGTTAGATTAAATTAGTAGGCCTTACTAGAGTCTGTAAAAGATAAAAAAAAAAAAACTTCGCTCAGAGGCCCCGTCCCCTGAAAAAGGAATACTATGAAAAATTTAACAATTTAATAGTGGCATCCATGCGGCCCTTATCTTATAAAATACAGACGTGATTTAAGAAAAGAAGATACTTACTGTGGTCCTTCCGGCCCATTTGGATACCGGCCCACCGGGCATTTGTCCGAATGCCCATATAGCCAGTCCGCCCCTGCTAGTGAAAAAAAAACAAAAAAGAAAAAGCGATTAATAGAAATGTGGTGGTATTGTAATGAAAATTTAGGGAAAAACATAAGAAAAATGAGAGAAGAAATTTTAGGAGAGAGTCAAAAATAAATTGAAGAAATTTTGAAAAAAACAAAACAAACAAACATTAAAAGAACGCTAGACTAGCACCACTCATTGTTGCTAATGAAACAATCAAAAATTACAGTTGGAAAAAAATTCGAATTTTAAATTCTACGTTGCTTTCTGAAATGCGAAGCTTCTCATTACTTCCGTATTCTGTACACCGGTACACCAAACGTTTTGTATATAGATTTACTTCTGTCACGGATGAATGTGTGTATGTATGTATAATCTATTTTTACAATCTGCGCGAATGACCGGAAGTGTGTTTTGTTGATCAGACAGAGACCAGCTTGTGTGTGATATGCAGAAAAGGTGATTAAAGTTTATGTGTTTGATCTAGTGGTTTCATTGTTTTATTTCGGTAACTAGAACTGAACCAGGGACACCTAGACGTATCGAGACCTAAGGTAGATTCTATTGAGTTATAAGTAGATAGAGAAATACAATAGGAAAGCTGTGACAACTTCAAGAGCTTTGAAAGACGAGATAAAGAGCAGTTGAAATCTACCAGCAAGCATAAAGTGGAACATCATGGAAGTAGACTATATAAAGGTGGAAGTCACTTTAGAGGTGACGGTCAAGTCAGACACATTGCTCGAGATCAGTTCTCTCAACCAATTAAGAAAGGTTTAAACCCATTAGATATGTCTGTCTGGCAAAAAGTTTGTACACGTTATTTCTCCCACATTCATTCTTGGATCAAGTTGAAACTTTGCAAAATTATTAATTGTTAAGATTGAGTGTGTTAGTTAAGAGACTCTAGCGTCGAGCGTTAGCGTAATCTTATTGAGTGTGGTGTTATCTATGTAGTAAAATCTAGTGTAACAATTAACTAGCGTCGAGCGTTAGCGTAATCTTATTGAGTGTGGTGTTATCTATGTAGTAAAATCTAGTGTAACAATTAACTAGCGTCGAGCGTTGGCGTAATCTTATTGAGTGTGGTGTTATCTATGTAGTAAAATCTAGTGTAACACTTAACTAGCGTCGAGCCTTAGCGTAATCTTATTGAGTGTGGTGTTATCTATGTAGTAAAATCTAGTGTAACAATTAACAAGCGTCGAGCCTTAGCGTAATCTTATTCGGTGTGGTGTTATCTATGTAGTAAAATCTAGTGTAACACTTAACTAGCGTCGAGCCTTAGCGTAATCTTATTGGGTGTGGTGTTATCTATGTAGTAAAATCTAGTGTAACAATTAGCTAGCGTCGAGCCTTAGCGTAATCTTATTGAGTGTGGTGTTATCTATCTAGTAAAATCTAGTGTAACAATTAGCTAGCGTCGAGCCTTAGCGTAATCTTATTGAGTGTGGTGTTATCTATGTAGTAAAATCTAGAGTAACAATTAGCTAGCGTCGAGCCTTAGCGTAATCTTATTGGGTGTGGTGTTATCTATCTAGTAAAATCTAGAGTAACAATTAACTAGCGTCGAGCCTTAGCGTAATCTTATTGAGTGTGGTGTTATCTATGTAGTAAAATCTAGTGTAACACTTAACTAGCGTCGAGCCTTAGCGTAATCTTATTGAGTGTGGTGTTATCTATCTAGTAAAATCTAGTGTAACAATTAACTAGCGTCGAGCCTTAGCGTAATCTTATTGAGTGTGGTGTTATCTATGTAGTAAAATCTAGTGTAACACTTAACTAGCGTCGAGCCTTAGCGTAATCTTATTGAGTGTGGTGTTATCTATGTAGTAAAATCTAGTGTAACAATTAACTAGCGTCGAGCGTTGGCGTAATCTTATTGAGTGTGGTGTTATCTATGTAGTAAAATCTAGTGTAACAATTAACTAGCGTCGAGCGTTAGCGTAATCTTATTGGGTGTGGTGTTATCTATGTAGTAAAATCTAGTGTAACAATTAACTAGCGTCGAGCCTTAGCGTAATCTTATTGGGTGTGGTGTTATCTATGTAGTAAAATCTAGTGTAACAATTAACTAGCGTCGAGCGTTAGCGTAATCTTATTGAGTGTGGTGTTATCTATGTAGTAAAATCTAGTGTAACAATTAGCTAGCGTCGAGCCTTAGCGTAATCTTATTGGGTGTGGTGTTATCTATGTAGTAAAATCTAGAGTAACAATTAGCTAGCGTCGAGACTTAGCGTAATCTTATTGAGTGTGGTGTTATCTATCTAGTAAAATCTAGAGTAACAATTAACTAGCGTCGAGCCTTAGCGTAATCTTATTGGGTGTGGTGTTATCTATCTAGTAAAATCTAGTGTAACAATTAACTAGCGTCGAGCCTTAGCGTAATCTTATTGGGTGTGGTGTTATCTATCTAGTAAAATCTAGTGTAACAATTAACTAGCGTCGAGCCTTAGCGTAATCTTATTGAGTGTGGTGTTATCTATCTAGTAAAATCTAGTGTAACAATTAACTAGCGTCGAGCCTTAGCGTAATCTTATTGAGTGTGGTGTTATCTATCTAGTAAAATCTAGTGTAACACTTAACTAGCGTCGAGCCTTAGCGTAATCTTATTGAGTGTGGTGTTATCTATGTAGTAAAATCTAGTGTAACAATTAGCTAGCGTCGAGCCTTAGCGTAATCTTATTGGGTGTGGTGTTATCTATGTAGTAAAATCTAGTGTAACAATTAGCTAGCGTCGAGCCTTAGCGTAATCTTATTGGGTGTGGTGTTATCTATGTAGTAAAATCTAGTGTAACAATTAGCTAGCGTCGAGCCTTAGCGTAATCTTATTGGGTGTGGTGTTATCTATGTAGTAAAATCTAGTGTAACAATTAGCTAGCGTCGAGCCTTAGCGTAATCTTATTGGGTGTGGTGTTATCTATGTAGTAAAATCTAGTGTAACAATTAGCTAGCGTCGAGCCTTAGCGTAATCTTATTGGGTGTGGTGTTATCTATGTAGTAAAATCTAGTGTAACAATTAGCTAGCGTCGAGCCTTAGCGTAATCTTATTGGGTGTGGTGTTATCTATGTAGTAAAATCTAGTGTAACAATTAGCTAGCGTCGAGCCTTAGCGTAATCTTATTGGGTGTGGTGTTATCTATGTAGTAAAATCTAGTGTAACAATTAGCTAGCGTCGAGCCTTAGCGTAATCTTATTGGGTGTGGTGTTATCTATGTAGTAAAATCTAGTGTAACAATTAGCTAGCGTCGAGCCTTAGCGTAATCTTATTGGGTGTGGTGTTATCTATGTAGTAAAATCTAGTGTAACAATTAGCTAGCGTCGAGCCTTAGCGTAATCTTATTGGGTGTGGTGTTATCTATGTAGTAAAATCTAGTGTAACAATTAGCTAGCGTCGAGCCTTAGCGTAATCTTATTGGGTGTGGTGTTATCTATGTAGTAAAATCTAGAGTAACAATTAACTAGCGTCGAGCCTTAGCGTAATCTTATTGGGTGTGGTGTTATCTATGTAGTAAAATCTAGAGTAACAATTAACTAGCGTCGAGCCTTAGCGTAATCTTATTGGGTGTGGTGTTATCTATGTAGTAAAATCTAGTGTAACACTTAACTAGCGTCGAGCCTTAGCGTAATCTTATTGAGTGTGGTGTTATCTATGTAGTAAAATCTAGTGTAACAATTAGCTAGCGTCGAGCCTTAGCGTAATCTTATTGGGTGTGGTGTTATCTATGTAGTAAAATCTAGAGTAACAATTAACTAGCGTCGAGCATTAGCGTAATCTTATTGGGTGTGGTGTTATCTATGTAGTAAAATCTAGTGTAACACTTAACTAGCTTCGAGCCTTAGCGTAATCTTATTGGGTGTGGTGTTATCTATGTAGTAAAATCTAGTGTAACACTTAACTAGCGTCGAGCCTTAGCGTAATCTTATTGAGTGTGGTGTTATCTATGTAGTAAAATCTAGTGTAACAATTAGCTAGCGTCGAGCCTTAGCGTAATGTTATTGGGTGTGGTGTTATCTATGTAGTAAAATCTAGAGTAACAATTAACTAGCGTCGAGCCTTAGCGTAATCTTATTGGGTGTGGTGTTATCTATGTAGTAAAATCTAGTGTAACAATTAGCTAGCGTCGAGCCTTAGCGTAATCTTATTGGGTGTGGTGTTATCTATGTAGTAAAATCTAGTGTAACAATTAGCTAGCGTCGAGCCTTAGCGTAATCTTATTGGGTGTGGTGTTATCTATGTAGTAAAATCTAGTGTAACAATTAGCTAGCGTCGAGCCTTAGCGTAATCTTATTGGGTGTGGTGTTATCTATGTAGTAAAATCTAGTGTAACAATTAGCTAGCGTCGAGCCTTAGCGTAATCTTATTGGGTGTGGTGTTATCTATGTAGTAAAATCTAGTGTAACAATTAGCTAGCGTCGAGCCTTAGCGTAATCTTATTGGGTGTGGTGTTATCTATGTAGTAAAATCTAGTGTAACAATTAGCTAGCGTCGAGCCTTAGCGTAATCTTATTGGGTGTGGTGTTATCTATGTAGTAAAATCTAGTGTAACAATTAACTAGCGTCGAGCCTTAGCGTAATCTTATTGGGTGTGGTGTTATCTATGTAGTAAAATCTAGTGTAACAATTAGCTAGCGTCGAGCCTTAGCGTAATCTTATTGGGTGTGGTGTTATCTATGTAGTAAAATCTAGTGTAACAATTAGCTAGCGTCGAGCCTTAGCGTAATCTTATTGGGTGTGGTGTTATCTATGTAGTAAAATCTAGTGTAACAATTAGCTAGCGTCGAGCCTTAGCGTAATCTTATTGGGTGTGGTGTTATCTATGTAGTAAAATCTAGAGTAACAATTAACTAGCGTCGAGCCTTAGCGTAATCTTATTGGGTGTGGTGTTATCTATGTAGTAAAATCTAGAGTAACAATTAACTAGCGTCGAGCCTTAGCGTAATCTTATTGGGTGTGGTGTTATCTATGTAGTAAAATCTAGTGTAACACTTAACTAGCGTCGAGCCTTAGCGTAATCTTATTGAGTGTGGTGTTATCTATGTAGTAAAATCTAGTGTAACAATTAGCTAGCGTCGAGCCTTAGCGTAATCTTATTGGGTGTGGTGTTATCTATGTAGTAAAATCTAGAGTAACAATTAACTAGCGTCGAGCCTTAGCGTAATCTTATTGGGTGTGGTGTTATCTATGTAGTAAAATCTAGTGTAACACTTAACTAGCGTCGAGCCTTAGCGTAATCTTATTGGGTGTGGTGTTATCTATGTAGTAAAATCTAGTGTAACACTTAACTAGCGTCGAGCCTTAGCGTAATCTTATTGAGTGTGGTGTTATCTATGTAGTAAAATCTAGTGTAACAATTAGCTAGCGTCGAGCCTTAGCGTAATGTTATTGGGTGTGGTGTTATCTATGTAGTAAAATCTAGAGTAACAATTAACTAGCGTCGAGCCTTAGCGTAATCTTATTGGGTGTGGTGTTATCTATGTAGTAAAATCTAGTGTAACACTTAACTAGCGTCGAGCCTTAGCGTAATCTTATTGGGTGTGGTGTTATCTATGTAGTAAAATCTAGAGTAACAATTAACTAGCGTCGAGCCTTAGCGTAATCTTATTGGGTGTGGTGTTATCTATGTAGTAAAATCTAGTGTAACAATTAGCTAGCGTCGAGCCTTAGCGTAATCTTATTGGGTGTGGTGTTATCTATGTAGTAAAATCTAGTGTAACAATTAGCTAGCGTCGAGCCTTAGCGTAATCTTATTGGGTGTGGTGTTATCTATGTAGTAAAATCTAGTGTAACAATTAGCTAGCGTCGAGCCTTAGCGTAATCTTATTGGGTGTGGTGTTATCTATGTAGTAAAATCTAGTGTAACAATTAGCTAGCGTCGAGCCTTAGCGTAATCTTATTGGGTGTGGTGTTATCTATGTAGTAAAATCTAGTGTAACAATTAGCTAGCGTCGAGCCTTAGTGTAATCTTATTGGGTGTGGTGTTATCTATGTAGTAAAATCTAGAGTAACAATTAACTAGCGTCGAGCCTTAGCGTAATCTTATTGGGTGTGGTGTTATCTATGTAGTAAAATCTAGAGTAACAATTAACTAGCGTCGAGCCTTAGCGTAATCTTATTGGGTGTGGTGTTATCTATGTAGTAAAATCTAGTGTAACACTTAACTAGCGTCGAGCCTTAGCGTAATCTTATTGAGTGTGGTGTTATCTATGTAGTAAAATCTAGTGTAACAATTAGCTAGCGTCGAGCCTTAGCGTAATGTTATTGGGTGTGGTGTTATCTATGTAGTAAAATCTAGAGTAACAATTAACTAGCGTCGAGCCTTAGCGTAATCTTATTGGGTGTGGTGTTATCTATGTAGTAAAATCTAGTGTAACACTTAACTAGCGTCGAGCCTTAGCGTAATCTTATTGGGTGTGGTGTTATCTATGTAGTAAAATCTAGAGTAACAATTAACTAGCGTCGAGCCTTAGCGTAATCTTATTGGGTGTGGTGTTATCTATGTAGTAAAATCTAGTGTAACACTTAACTAGCGTCGAGCCTTAGCGTAATCTTATTGAGTGTGGTGTTATCTATGTAGTAAAATCTAGTGTAACAATTAGCTAGCGTCGAGCCTTAGCGTAATCTTATTGGGTGTGGTGTTATCTATGTAGTAAAATCTAGAGTAACAATTAACTAGCGTCGAGCCTTAGCGTAATCTTATTGGGTGTGGTGTTATCTATGTAGTAAAATCTAGTGTAACACTTAACTAGCGTCGAGCCTTAGCGTAATCTTATTGGGTGTGGTGTTATCTATGTAGTAAAATCTAGTGTAACACTTAACTAGCGTCGAGCCTTAGCGTAATCTTATTGAGTGTGGTGTTATCTATGTAGTAAAATCTAGTGTAACAATTAGCTAGCGTCGAGCCTTAGCGTAATCTTATTGGGTGTGGTGTTATCTATGTAGTAAAATCTAGAGTAACAATTAACTAGCGTCGAGCCTTAGCGTAATCTTATTGAGTGTGGTGTTATCTATCTAGTAAAATCTAGTGTAACACTTAACTAGCGTCGAGCGTTAGCGTAATCTTATTGGGTGTGGTGTTATCTATGTAGTAAAATCTAATGTAACACTTAACTAGCGTCGAGCCTTAGCGTAATCTTATTGAGTGTGGTGTTATCTATGTAGTAAAATCTAGTGTAACAATTAGCTAGCGTCGAGCCTTAGCGTAATCTTATTGGGTGTGGTGTTATCTATGTAGTAAAATCTAGAGTAACAATTAACTAGCGTCGAGCCTTAGCGTAATCTTATTGGGTGTGGTGTTATCTATCTAGTAAAATCTAGTGTAACAATTAACTAGCGTCGAGCGTTAGCGTAATCTTATTGGGTGTGGTGTTATCTATGTAGTAAAATCTAGTGTAACACTTAACTAGCGTCGAGCCTTAGCGTAATCTTATTGGGTGTGGTGTTATCTATGTAGTAAAATCTAGTGTAACAATTAACTAGCGTCGAGCGTTAGCGTAATCTTATTGGGTGTGGTGTTATCTATGTAGTAAAATCTAGTGTAACACTTAACTAGCGTCGAGCCTTAGCGTAATCTTATTGGGTGTGGTGTTATCTATGTAGTAAAATCTAGTGTAACAATTAACTAGCGTCGAGCGTTAGCGTAATCTTATTGGGTGTGGTGTTATCTATGTAGTAAAATCTAGTGTAACAATTAGCTCACATTATAACAAGGTAATCAAGTGGTTGAAGCAACTAGACCAGTGTTTTACAAACTTTTACCTTTGCTGCCCCCCCCCCCCCCTTAAAAATTGTTTTGCGCCCCCTTAGCCAGCTGGTGTATTGTAGAATACTGTAGCCTGTAGGTTCCAACAATGAGGCCCGGGAAGATCTTCAGAATGCAATGAACATGAAAGGAGAGATAACTCTAAACACAATTCGCAGGTTTCTCTTTTGCAAATTGAATTACAAAATGTTTGTTATACAGATTTACATGAATAGATTATGTTAATTAAACCTAGTTAATTTAGGCTTTTATTTCTGTACAAAGCTTATAATAATTCGCTCCGTCCGTCCGTCTGTCGGGGTAGATTATTTTACACAACAAGTAATAAATAACTTTTATTTCATATAGAAAAAGAGGAGATGAGCCTTGCAATATCCCACGATATGTCTGCAATCTCTTTCAATGTACTCAATAAAAGCTTTGTTTAAAAAAAGGTTTTGCTTTGTTTTGTAGATAGTTTTCAAGTTGTTTTGTTTTACTACAAAAAGTTCTGTCTGAAAATAATAGAAAGGCAGCATTTAAGTGCGATGTGACCTCCAGTAGTACCCTTTCCAGGCAACGCCTTTACTTAATCATACCAAAAAAAAAAAGAAACAATAAGCACGAGATCATACCGTCCCAGATTTGAAAAGGGAGATCACTCATGCGTAGACCATTTTTTTGTCCACATGCTATGACATACCATATACTTTCGATTTAAGCTCCGTTGCGTAAAGTTGAAAAAAAAAATGTCAACAAAAGGCAGTCGTCAAAGAAGACACATCAAAACTGTGTTGCACGACGATTGAGAAAGTTCTAATTTTATTCATCTGTATCGTGACTTAAAATAAAAAAAGAAATGCCAGGTATAAAACAGAACCAAACTTGTGCAAAAGACTGCGGGCGCGGCAGACATGCCATCGCATAGGTAAAGTCAATGATTGTTTTTACAGATATAACTTACAAAATATTATATATATATTAAAAACATTAAATTTATACATTAAATTCTTCTTATCTTATATGATAAAGACGTTACTTCAAAAAAAAGAAAAAGAAGATGATTACGTCCTACGCGCCATGCATTTAGCCATGCATATTAACCAATGACCTAAACTCCTCCTAGTCACTGTTTTCCTGGCTGGCTCAGGCAGCCCATTCCATGCTCTAATATCACTAGTGAATAAGGAGTTTTGTACACATCTGTCCTAGCATATGGAACGAGGAATGTTAAATATGTATTACATACAGAGAATAAAATATGAATTTGATTTTTTCTATTTCTTTGTATAACTTGACATTATTTAGGGAAAGGGAAAGGCGGTAGCTCGTTGTGCTGGTCACATGACATCCTTGTTAACCGTGAGCCATAGATACAGGTCCCCTTTACATCATCCCATAGATCGTGAATCTAAATTCAAAGTCTTTAGTTTTCAATCACAATCTTATCTTATAAATTACAGACGTTACTTCAAAGAAGAAGATGATTACGTCCTACGCGTGTTCCTAGGTCAATTCTGCCAAGTCACTGGTTTTTCTGGCTAGCTCAGGCAACCCATTCCATGCTCTAATAGCACTAGGGAAGAAGAAGCATTTGTACACATTTGTCCTAGCATATGGAACGAGGAATGTGCCTTTATCTTTGTCTCTTTCTGAGTTTTTATTAGCGCTATTATTATTAATTGAATAAATGTAGTTAACATTGGGATTTTACATTTGAGTAAAAATCAATAAAAGTAGGTAATCAGTTCACATTGTATCGGGAGGTTTCCATGCTGATCTTAGGTGATGACTTAACGCTACTCTGCTTATTCCAGTCGAGTTAGAAGAGTCTTATCAAAGACGACGTGTTGCACTGTTTGCTTTTATGTGAAAAATAACGCCAATTTCTTAAAAAAGATAAAAACATTGGTGAATTTGATGGGGGCCGCCTCTGAGTTTGTGTGATAACACAAACTCTCTTTGTAATCTTGCTAGGTTTTGCTTTTGTAGAATATGTTTCAGTATTTTATGTATAATTGCTACACTTGGGTCTTCTCTCCTGAAGGCTTTCTAAATTTAGTGATTTTACTAAATATGTTACTCTAATCAAATGTGAATATTCGTTTGTTATGAATCTCACAGCTCTATTTAGTGTATGTTCCAGTTCCTTAATGTTTTTTGAGTTGAGGGGTCCCAAAAAGAGGATGCATATTCTATTATTGGCCTAACCAAGGATAAATAACATTTTAGTTTTATATTCTTATTTGATTTGTTAAACTACCCGATTCAAAGCAAAGCCCCTGAAAAAATATGTTAAAAAAAAAAAAAAGGGGCTCAGACGACGAAAAGAAATAACCAGCTCGCACCTGGGTCTGCTTAGTCCTGTGGAGTAATACATCCATTCTTAAACCCAGGAATTGAAAACATTGCCTTATTAATAAATCGTATAATACAGGATGATTAAAAAAGAATGCCCCAACAAAACCATTGCACTATATTTCAAAAAATAAAAACAAACAATTCATCCCTAGCCGGTCATAGCAGTTTTTATATAACTTCGTGTTTTAGTTCATGCTTTATAAGAGCACAATGTGAAAACCAACGGCGTCGCGGAGAAAATCAAAACGCCCGATATGACACTTTCTCTTAAACTCTCTTCGGAGTTGAATGCAGCTGTTATTTGTTATTTCATGTCATTGCTATTTACAGGAAACAATAGAACTAAATTTGTCTTTAACGCACCCCGCACTTATTTGAAATTTGGGGGGGGGGGGGGGGAGGCCTGGCAGGCCATGCGCGGAAAGCAAGGTCAAAACATCTTCTGCTGAGTAGACGGCATTTTGATGGTTAATTATCAACTGATTTTCCTAGAAAGAAAAATTAAAATTGTCAAGTTGAATCAACAAAGGATGATAACTCTTGTATCAAATGACCAATAATACAGTATACTACAATGCTTTCGAAGTTAATAAATGCGTGATGATTCTTTCTGAATCAGCCTGTATGTAAACTCATCTAGAGAATTCAAACTCTATACATTGCAAAAGAAATATGTTTGAATTTTACCAATTAAACATATGCAGGTGAAGATTTCATATTTTTTTAAAGAATTAAAACTCCATTGTGAACTAATGGGGAGGTAGATACATTTTTAAGCAAAGCCTTTTATATTTGTATGTAATAAAACAACTAAAGAAAAATGCGAGATTTAAGCTAGATGTAAGCTTTTCTATTTTCCTCTTTAATTTTAGTGGTTTTTTTTTTAATGACTCTAAAACTAAGACTGCTTTATTGAGCGTTATTTGAATTTGGTTGCGATTATAAGAACTCTTTATTTTTCTAATTAAAAAACAACAACATTCCACGTACTGAGTTCATTGAGTGACTACACACTCATGTCTAATTCCTTCCGTTTGTCTCCCTCTGGTCAACAAGTAGCACTTATACAGACTGACATAAAAAAACAACAACGAATTTTCGGTTCCATTCTTTATGCATAAAATCTCCCTCTTCGTGACGACTTGACGAAATTAGGATTGAGCGGGTGGCGGCTGTCGTCTACAATTTTCTGACTTTGCTGAGACATTATTGTTGAAAGACCCCACACAGTTTTATCACTTGCCCACTTTTAAAATGTGAATGTAAATGTAAATGTGAATGTACATTTAAATGTGAATGTGAGTATAAATGTGAATGTAAATATAAATTTGAATGTGAATGTAAATATAAATGCTAATGTGAATGTGAATATAAATGTGAATGTGAATATAAATGTGAATGTGAATATAATTGTGAATGTAAATGTGAATGTGAATATAAATGTGAATATAAATGTGAATGTGAATATAATTGTGAATATAAATGTGAATGTGAATATAAATGTGAATATAAATGTGAATGTGAATTTAAATGTGAATATAAATGTGAATGTGACTATAAATGTGAATGTGAATATACTTGTGAATGTAAATGTAGCTATAAATGTAAATGTAAATTGATCTCACGTTCATTGTTGTGAATGATGTTGCAGAAATCTTCACCCCAAGCGGACCACAAACAGATAAAGGTCAAGAGATGGCCAAACACTACGCTGACCACAGGCCTGGCTACCCTCCAGAAATCTTTGATACAATCATGTCGTGTCACAACGAAGTCAAGTCTAACTCTCATGATCTGGCCGTGGATATCTGCTGTGGTGCTGGACAGTCTACTCTACCCCTGGTTAAACTATTTAGCAAAGTAATTATCAATACTTGAGCCTCAGAATTAATATTTTGTGTTTTTGAAAATTCTTCTATTACCTTGCTTTCTCTTCATGGGTTCAAAAACCCAGAAATAGTAGGAAACTGAAAATGACTGACGGTTATTTAAAAAATCGGCTTATTGATATTGTTGAAATAATTTTACAGTTAATGTTTCTTTGTGGAAACAAAATAACTATTTGATTGGCCACACCGCAAAAAACTCTGGTTTGACAGTTAGAATATTTCATATTATTTTCATCTTATATTTAAATTTGGCTGACGCATTTTATATTATCACGGTTGCAGTGTGAGTTATCCCACTCGACTCAATTTTTTAGTAAATTTTTGAGCAAATAAAAAAAGATGAACATGAATATTTTGTACACCATCTTGTGTGGCTTTAAGCTCCAGCCCCTTGTAAAATAATTGACTCATCTTTTTTTATAGAAGAACTTGATTAAGCAAAGCCCACTGGAAATACTTTTTTTTTTTCAGTAATGAAGCATTACAATAAAAAATTAGAATAAGTAATGATAGTCTACTATCTGCTTTTAAGAGTAGAAATCGATTAAAGAATGATTATTTTTTATTTGTTTGTTTAAAATTCAGACTGAAATTTATCATGTTTTTCTTTTGATTCGTTCTCAGCTGTTCAAGAATCTGTAGGAAGCGTGATCGAGGGGCTTGTCTTAGATACCTATTAAAGGGGTTCAAGGTTCGACACCCGAATAGCAGAGTTGTATTTACTGAGCGCTTAAAGGCAGCACGGATACCCCCCGTGATACCCCCTCCCGCATTGGTCCACAAATAGCGCTCTGAGAATGCTATAAGCCTGAAAGTAGCGCTATATAAAAGCTATAATTATCATTTTTAAAGTGGACTAGTACTAAACAGTTCTTTGTAAAGACAATCCTTGAAAAAAAATTTTTTTTTCCAATAATTTTAAAACATCTATAAAAACAACAATAAAACAGAAACGACAAACACACAATGAAACAATATCAACAAAGCAATAAATGGTATATATTTCAGGTGGTTGGTGTGGATATCAGCGAGGACCAGATTCAAAACTTACCTAAAGATATACCAAATTTAACTTCGTTTGTTGGTCTCGCTGAGGACCTGAGCATGATTGAATCTGGTACTGTTGACCTGGTCACCATCGCTACCAGACTTCAACGTAGAGAAGTAGTACTTTCAAAAATTTTAGAGTTAGATTTGTTGAAAATATCTGTTTATTTCATTTCATCTCAAGTTAAAGTTTGTCGATATTGTAATAAAAATATATTGATTATGGTTCACAAAGAAGTTATACAAGTTTTTTTTTTTTTCAAGTTTTATAAGTTTAAATATAGATTTAAAATATATACAGCGGTTTAGTTGTCTACCAGCAGTCAAGTCAACAACACCCGGAAATGTCCGATGACACTACAACTCGGAGACTTCATTCCTCACTGTGGGTAAAAGTTTGGCGGAAAGAAAGTACAACGTGTTTTTGGGTCAAATATGGCCCAGGAGGAGGCGCGGTGGCTGAGCGGTAAAGCGCTTGGTTTCCGAACCGGGGACCGGGGTTCGAATCCTGGTGAAGACTGGGATTTCTAATTTCGGGATCTTCGGGCGCCTCTGAGTCCACCCAGCTCTGATGGGTACCCGAAAAGATGGTCACATGACACCCACGTTAACCGTAGGCCACAGAAACAGATGACCTTTACATATCATCTGCCCTATACCGTCATACGGATGACTGCGCCATGTTGTCTCTAGTCAGTCTAGATAGGCTCTCTCCCAAATTTACATTTATTTATTTTTTTACTTTGAAAAATTATAACGGTCAAACCAGAGTTTTCCCAATGTGGCCAACGAGCTAGTCATTCTTTTCTCAACGATACACAACTGTTAAATTCACAGGAAAGCTGTTAGAGCAGTATTCGAGATCAGCGTCCAGTCTTCATGGAAAGACATCTTCCGTGAATTAGTACTTTAATATATGGGCTTATAACTATCATAAGACCCTTATAACATTATCTTATCTTATCTTCGAGTCCAAAGATTAGTGCGGAATGCAAAATTTACCGTGGCTGCACAGTCCCAGCTGGGACCTACATATATTTTGCCACATCCAGGGCAAGCATAACCCAGTGTCCGCAGGCGGTCGATTTAGATTTTCTTTTCGCCGTCTGCGTTTGTCCTCGGCAGCAGATTTTCTTTTGGTCTTAAATGTGTATCCCGCGGTCTTCGTGAGTGACCTCCAGCTGTCTCGTTCTGAGGCCGCATACAACAAAATGCTCTCTTCTGTCAGCCAAGGAAAGTTGACGCTTAAGCTAGTCCGTTAGAACCGTTTCCGTGGGGCGCCTCTGTTACGTCGACCACCTTTGAGCTCACAAAAAAAAGATATCATAACACCGCCCTAAAAAGATAACCCATAAGGGCATTAGGCATAGACAATCTAGGCAGCTGCCTAGGGCTTCCGATTGGTGGGGGCCTCGCATAGATCTAAAAATAGCATCGAAACGTGTTACATGTCTGAAACAAAACAAAGATCTAGTCTCTCTCTCTGTCTGCTTGACTAACTCTAAGTTTTTTTACCATGACTCTAGGTTTATTAACTAAAGCTTAGATTTACTTGTTAGATTACCAATAGGTTAGAAGAGCTTTTGGTGAAAATGTCGAGTCGTTATTTCGAGTCCTGTGCACCAAAAGACAAAGGAAAATCGGATGGATTTAGAAGAAGTGGTCAATGAATCGACTAATTTAAAAATAATCTTTATAGTCCGTATTGAAATTTGTCTTACAATTTGTGCATTACACCAAACAAAAAACATTATCACTATAAGAAACCAAAATGTACATTCACACCAGACTCACTCATAATTTACATGTGACAAAGTTTATATCAGATTGTTCTTATTTAATGATTTCATTGCCAGGGAAACAAAAGAGTGTTTGTGTCTGTTTGTCTTTGCTATCGGTGTCTTGTATCACAAAATCCTGACACAAAGGGTGATTCTTTATTTCGAGGATCTTGTTAGCTTTTTTTATAGAGGTTTGTCTCAAACAACTGCCCAAATGGGGTTTTGTTTTTTTGCCAATGATTTTACCAGCAGCATTTAGGATTCTATAAAGTTTATTTTTTGAAGCAAAAAGTCATGAACACGGGCAGGAAGATACAGGTTGGGTTTAAGCAATGCAGTGGAGAGCTAGCAGAATATCTGCTTCGATTGGAAAGATCGAGACTTACGCTCATTTCCAATTAGCAATTAAGAAAGTGTCAAAAACATATTGATTGATTTTGATCTATATATATTTATATTTGTTGTTATTAAATTTTCCGATTTTCTTTTTTCGTTGTATATTTATTTCTTTCGGGGTTCCCAAATTCGCTTTGCCTAGGGCCTCAGATTACCATAGGCAGGCCCTGACCCATAAATTGTACACTTTTTGTTAATCTATTCAAAGCAATAACAGCTAAAATGACTAAAACCCTACTATGTTGAATGTCTGTCTGAAAAAAAACACTTTTTATTTGACGTCGTTTAGAAATAACCCCTTCCATTACTCAAATTCGTATTGACACATTTCACTATAATATTTCTAGAATGGAAAAAGGCATTATGAGACTTATTAACTGACATTTTCACTATTTATAATCCACCTTCTAATTGTTATACTATGAATGGGAAACAATGAATAAACACTTCATAATTGGGCTCGTGAGACTAGATATAATTCTTCTAGTTTAATTATATTATTTCATTTTAAATCTATAGTCATCATAAACAATATTCATATCATCATCCACCTTCTTTTATTATTATAGTCACTTAAATAAAATTTTATTTTTTTAATATTCCGTATCGCCATTTGTTGAACACTTCCCAATGAAAATGCCAAAGCTCTGCAGAACACAACTTTTCCCCACAACCTGTCTTCCCTACCTAGGTCGCCATAACCCAGTAGCAAAATTAATCTACGAATACGCGGCTGTGAAACATGCTTAATTAATAGGAAAGACTCCTCCGTCTTATGACAAATATTCGCTACAACAGGTCTCTAGTCAAACGATTACTTAATATGCTGCAATAGCTGTGGCGTAGCTAGGGATTTCGGGGACCCTTGTGGGCTTGACCTTTTTCGGGACCCCTGTATTTTGACATTCGACATCATGTCAGGAGATAATGCACAATAAATATATAAGTCTAAATTAAAATTGGTGCAATATATCAGTAAAATTAACAAAAAATAATCATCAACACTATTTTAATGAATAATACCGCTGGTTATTGGCGAGATAATTCACAAGTGTATAATATCGCCTCACGTCGTGCTTTCAGTGCATTCTCTAGATTATTTCTTTGTAGTATCTTTGACTCCAGGTGAATCGAAGATAACATGGCAGTGGCGTAGTACTTGATATTTAATGTAAAAAAAAATTAGATCATCCATTTGGGGCCCCCCTTCAAGTGGTGGTCCTGGAGGACTTTCGAAGTAGGACCCCTCGTCCCCCCCCCCCCATAGCTACGCCACTTATGGGATAAGCCTATTAAAAACGGTTCAACCTGATATACTGTTTATTAAAAAAAAATCTATTAACGACATCGCCCTTCCAATGACCATTCCATAATAAGACTTGTCTTCGAGTCCGAGGATTAATCGGACATGCAGTTTTTCCCGTGGCTGTGCAGCCCCAGCTGTGTCCTACATAATTTGCCACTCCCAAAGCAAGCATAACCATTGTCCGCCGTTGGTCGATTAAAATTTTCTTTTCGCCGTCTGCTTCTTTCCTTGGCAGCAGATTTTCCGTTGTTCTCAAATGTATTTCCCTCGGCCTTTGAGTGACCTCTAGCTATCTCGTTCAGAAAGAAAACTGAAAATCGAAAATAGGAAAACTGAAATATAAAAACAAATAAAAAATATTTGAACCTAAACTCGGAGATCAAGAAGTTATGGAACACAATGGGTATGGTCTCGAAACACAATGGATATGGCTCCTTCTGTCTCGGAAGACAATGCATGCGCCCAGATGAGTCACTGGTTTTGGTTTCGTCTTGAGATGGGGCAGAATCTGGAGTGTCTGATCAAACCAATTTCGGATCGGCAGAGTTTGCCAAAGTGCATGCTTGTATATGCATCTGTTTTAGAGCTAGCTGATAGGACAGCCTTTCTTTTGTTTCTCTCTTGACTAAGTTAGCTCCGTTTGTTTTGCTCTCGCATGCACAGTTTCATAGACTTACAAATATACTAGCTCTTTGTCGTAATAACTTCTATAATGACCATAAGTAAAGTAAAGTTCCCCTTTTAGACCTTGCGATCTATGAGCATATAATGGAAATGTCATCTGTTTCTGTGGTCTACGGTTAACGAGGGTGTCATGTGGCCAGCACAAATTAACTACGAGAAAACGCCATTAATTTCCTTCAACTAATGTCAGGTACCCATTAAAGCCGGATGGACTCAGAGGCGCCCTCAAGATCCCGAAATTAGAAATCCCAGTCTTCACCAGGATTTGAACCAGGGACCAGTCGGTTTGGAAACCTAGCGCTCTATCCTTAAAAAATTGACCATAAGCTGCACAGTATCACGAAGGAATTAAGAAATTACAGAAACGCTTTCAACAGTCCAATAGTTCAATTTTCTTCTTCTTCGTTCTCATTGTTATGTTGGAGTGTTCAGGTGACTAGACCAATACATGAGATGAACTGCGAAGGAATTAAGAAATTACAGAAACGCTTTCAACAGTCCAATAGTTCAATTTTCTTCTTCTTCGTTCTCATTGTTATGTTGGAGTGTTCAGGTGACTAGACCAATACATGAGATGAACTGCGCAGTGGTTTCCAAATCAGGGAGCTCTCCATATACTTTTCTTTCTATTGGGGTGTTTTGGGGCCAGTGTCTTATACGGGCCTCTTGGTAAAGAGAGCAGTTTTGGAGGACATGGTCAGCATTCTCTGGTGATACTCCACATGGGTAGATTTCACTGTTTCCAATTTTGAGCTTCCGGTACATATGTTGTCGCAATCTGTTGTGTCCGGTCCTGAGTCGAAAGATTTTATTCACTCATTTTATAATGTACAGTTGCCTGAACATTACCATGGTCGTACGTGACACGTGACTCTTAAAATGAGAGGATATGCTTATACGTGCTTTTATTTCTAAGCACCCCATTACACGAATGTGAAACAAAAAAGTAGGTCACCACTTATTTACCAGTGATCCTGTGATCTAGTTCTACTGGGAATGTCCAAATGTACTCTTAGGCCAGGATTTTAAAAAAAATATATGATGGTTGACCCCCACCCTTAGTATTGAGAAGGACAATAGTGAATTAAGTCAAATTTAGTCATCATATATAGAAAAGTAAAATTCCCCTTTCAAACATTGCGATCTATAGGGCAGATGATGTAAAGGTCATTTTTTTTTCTGTGACCCACGGGTAAAGAGGCTATTATGTGGCCAGCACATCGACCACCTTTACTTTTCCCAACTAATGTCGGGTACCCATTAGATCGATCTATAAATATATATGTATCGGCTTCTTAAGTTGCGACGAGACTGTGGATATGAGATACAATAATCGCTAGAGCCGTTTTCGAGAACCTGGTTCATGCATTTGGCGAAGCTAGGGTGAAGGGAGTGGAATGGAATTTTAAAATCTTCCGGGCCCTCATTTGAGGGGGCCCAAAAATGAATGTCCGAAATATTATGTCATGATGTCGAATGTAAAAATGCAGATCGCTAAAGATGTCAAGCCTTCCGGCCCCCAAATCCCTAGCTACGCCAATGGGTTCATGCCATTTTCCTTAAATGTGAAAAATATTTGGAGGCATATTTTCTAAAAGCAATTGAGGCTGATGTTTAAAACGGGTTGTTGTTTAACTTAGCAATATCTCTATTCAACTCGTGCCTTCGTGGAAACGTTTTGGAAAAATCCTGGACACGGTATTCGAAAGCGGCAAAATGGAAGCGGCAAAATGGGATCGGCAAAATGGAAGCGGCAAAATGGAAGCGGGAAAATAGAAGCGGCAAAATGGAGCGGCTCATACCCTAAGGGAAAAACTTTTTAATCATAGACTTTCTTTGACCCTTTTTTTTATGCTTGTCTGGAAAATGATGCTTACTACTTTCAACGACATTGTAGGGAGAGAAAAGAAACAACATAAACATGTACTTTCAAATTATAGACATAGATATATAGTCCTTTTAAGTGTGACATTAACTGTCCATTCTCATATTGGCACCTTTAAAAGTGTTACCTATTGGAATTTGGTAAAACCTGTTTTAGAACGTGTCTTAATGGATATACATACAACCATACAATGTAGGTTTAATCGAGGCAAATTGCAAATCAGTGCAACCTATGCGGCCGCAGTGGGCCCCGCACTTGCACAGACTCCACCCAGCTCTAATGGGGTACCTGGCATTAGTTGGGGAATAGTAAAGGCGGTAGGTCGTTGTGCTGGCCACATGACACCTCGTTAACCGTAGGCCACAGACACAGATGACCCTTACATTATCTGCCCTATAGACCACAAGGTCTGAAAGGGGAACTTTACTTTACTTTTACTACTAATACTACTACTGCTACGGCAGTTGGCAAATTGTCATACTGTAGTACTATTATACAGAAATAAATCCAATTTAAATTAGAGCCTTTCTTTGTCTTCGGAAGAAGCCTCGCTCTGTTTTGACCCTAAATATGGAATTGTTTGTGGCGACTATTATGGATTAGAACGTAGGTGGGCTTTGGGTGTGGGGGGGGCGTGTAATCACGTGACCCTGGGTGGTGGTGCAGGACCAAATAACTGCCCTACTTTTTTTTAAAGAGGGAGGGATAGGGAAGGTGGATGTTAGTTTGGTACCTGGTCGCTGCTAGGCAAAGGCGCCGGGTCGGGGTCAGTGGTTCGAGCCCCCATTTGGGTCTGCTTATGTTTCGCCCTAGTTTCTTCACCTTCTAATTTAATTAACTTGACCTTAGTGCTGCTATTAATAGATGTTAGATGCCATGTAGTATTGAGTGTATAGTCCGTTCCTTATAGTGCAGCAAGTGCGCCAGTAGATTCTTCTCATTTCTTCTTGCCGTGGTCTTTGATATTTTTTAAAATTCATTTTTTTTAAGGGTCAAGTTTTAAATATTTCTACACATTCTCGAGCAATGGGGTCTTCACAATCAACAACTTTAGATCCCAAAATAAAAGGTAGGACTTTTCACTTTTGTGTAGATGTAAGGTTCGCAAGGTTGTTAACGCCGGAAGTGGTAATGGTCTTAAGCCCATCATTACCTATAAAGTGCTTCCAATGGGATGCGTCTCAAATAGCCTCTGACAACCAGTCCAGCTCCTGACGATTGGGAAGACCTAGCTCTAGACTGCAACAGATGGAGAGAGACAGTGACCAAGAAAGCTATGGACAGTGAAAGTACATGGGTCTCAGCTCAGGAAGAAAAATGTACAATCCGAAAAAAGGCCAGTTTCTCTACCACAGAAGCAAAAGCCACCTTAACCTGCGCTATCTGTGGACGGGAGTGTCTCTCCGAAATAGGGCTCCACAGCCACATGAGGAAGTGTGCTCTGAGATGAACCATAGTCGCTCTACGACTGAAGGAGGCCAATGATGATGATGATGTAGATGTAAACTTTGTTAATAACGCATACGGTTTTCTGAGTGGAGTTTAGCAGAGAGAAAATTTTGAAAAGAAAATTAAAAAAGAAAAAAAAAATAAATTAAAAAAAAATTTTTAAATAAAAAAATTTAAATTAAAAATTAAAAAAGAAAATTGAAAAAAAGAAGATTAAAAAAAGATTGATACTTAATTAATGAAACATTTTTTTTTATTTCGTAGAAATATTTTCTCAACGTCGACTGGAAACAGATATGGAAGCACGATCTCTTTATAAAGGTCAACAAATGGCGCAACATTACGCTACCCACAGGCCTGGCTACCCTCCAGAAATGTTCGATATCATTATGTCGTATCACAACCAAGTCAAAACCAGCGGCCATGAACTGGCTGTGGATGTCTGCTGTGGTACCGGGCAGTCCACTATCCCCCTGACCAAGCTGTTTAGACAAGTAAGTTCTGCTGTTTTCTCTGTATCACTGGTGGGTATACATGTTTGAAAATATCGTTGGGGTTAAGGTCTTCAGTGCAGGCATTTCTCTATTGGAAAGAAACTGTACTTGACAGATGTGTAGGTATGAATTAAATAAATCACACTGAGGAGGCTTGATCCCTGAGTTTGAATTCCAGTCGTGCTGGTTTATTTTTAATGTATTTAATGTATTGATTACGATAACATACGACCAGAAACACTATTCTACCCCCTCCCCCCTTTTTTCCCAACTGGTCCAGATATGTTGGTAGGTTCAAAGCGAATTGAGAAAGCTAAAACCATGAAAATGCGGTACACAAAAACAATGGACCTCATTCACCAATCGTAAACAAACATTTAGTCACGTGATCTTATTGATAAAACAACGAAAAAAAAAACGGTAACGTGACAACCATCATGAATTAAACATGAGATCGTAAATTCTATAGAAGAGATAGAGCACCACGTGGCTAAATGTTGTTTGTTTACGATTGGTGAATGAGGTCCATAGGTGACAAGAAAAACATCAAAAATACTTTTTTTAAACAAAGACACTACCTCTTTTATGCAACTTATTTAGCACTTGTTTTTCTCTTCAAAATTAATGAATATTAGATTTAAAAACATTTGTTCTAATATGGCTACTAGACTACACTACGAAAAGATAATTCTGGTACACTTTGAAATATTCCAATGATAAGCATTTAGATCTAGACTTAGAAGACATTGTGCAAAATATTCCTGAACACTAATTTATTAAACTCTTGAATCAATAGAGCCTTACATGTGGAAATTCTTGAACACGGTAGTCCTTTCAAAACCGAAGTAGGATCTAGAACTACATTTAGTCTCTAGCCAAATTTAAATTTATTTATTTTTATGTTGAAAAATTATAACGGTCAAGTTAGAGTTCTCCCCATGTAGCCAACGAGCTGGCATTCTTTTCTCAGCGGTATACATCAACTGTTAAATGTCTAGGAAAATATTTAGAGCCATTTTTGAGACCAGCTGTCCGTCCACCCACCACGATGTAGTGACTAGAATAGAGGTATTGTAACAATATTTTTAATTGCACAAATTAATTTTTATAACCCAGATTTATTACAAATTAAATTACATGACTGATCCAAACCTATTAGTACAATTACACTTAATACACGCTTTGTTTATTTTTTTAAGTATTATTATTTAGTTTTATACTTTCAACAGGTAGTTGGTGTAGATATCAGCGAGGACCAGTTACAAAACTTACCTAAAGATTTACCGAATTTAACTTCGTTTGTTGGTCTCGCTGAAGACTTGAATATGATAGAAACTGGAACTGTTGACCTGATTACCATCGCTACTGGACTTCACTGGGTCAATGTTGACAAGTATTGCATTGTTATAGCGTTTATATATGTGTGTGAGAGTATTGCGTGGGAGCACGTTTATATGTTTGACTGTTTACACATTTATCTTCTTTTATAGTTTGTTTCGCTCCTTAATGAAATGAGGCACTGAACAAATCGAGTTCCATTTTTTTACAAAGCTTATACCAACTCAGTCTATCTGTCCGTCTGCCTTTCTGGTAAAAAGTTTATACACGATATTTCTCCCACACCCATTCCAGAATCAAGCTGAAGCTTCGCACAATTATTCATTGACAGAGACAGGAAACGAATCAATGAAAAAAAGAGTAACCAATTAGACAATTATTTGTCGTGTTTAAAGTTTATTTAAGGAGAGTAAACCCAACATTTTGAGCCATATCTGTGAATTCTAAAGTATAAGTTTCTTTGTTGCTATTAAACAAAATAAAAAATCACCAGTTATTTTTTGTCTAACGTAAACATAGAGTTGAAGCTAGGTGCTGAAACAAATGATACATACATATATTAAACATAAACAAATGTGACTCTGGCTAGTTTCAGGCTAGTTTCGCTTGGTGCGTTATCGCTAGTCGGTGGTGTCGAATCCAGAGTCACAGGTTCGAGCCTCACTACTTTCTCTCTTAAAAACTTGGTCCCTGGTGCTGTTATTTATTTATGTTTAATATATGTATGTATGCATTATTGCTCGTTACCCACTGAAGCTTCTATGTGTGATGTGTTTATGTTGTCCACTTGTCTTTGTGAGAGATATACTAAATAACAATTCGCTCTTTTGGGGCCCACTTTGGCGAGGGACCTGGGCGGTAATCCTAAGGCCGCCACTGATTTACCAAAAGCGTTTTAAAGGAAATCAACAAAAACACCAAACAGCAGATCCCTAAAATATATATGCCTTGTTAGACACTTAGTATTTTTAGTTTGTATAAAGTGTGATGTGCTTGTTCAGACTATCTTGAGGTCAACTAACGATGACTGTTGAATTTCATCCAATTACTCTGCAAGCGTTTGCGTTTTATTGTTCGGGTGTATTCAGTGTAGTTGCTCAGCAAACAGAATAAACAAGACATCGATTTAACTAGTGAAGAGATGTGGTCAACACTGATGAACAATGTAACATGTTTATTCCAAGAAAAGGCCGCAGTAAAAATTTCTGTCAAAATAAACACGTCTTTACCCTAGAGAATTCTATCGCTAACTGATTTTCCGGTCTCTAACCCAAAATATCCCAAACGTCACTAGTCCCGTTCTATATACGTCTTCTATGGTGCGTCGCTAAATAACTAATACTCTAAATAAGGTGTGTAACAAAAGACGCACCATAATTGACGGACTTTGAACGCGACCAGTGACGTTAAGATTTAGTTGGGGTTAGAGGCTACATAGAGACATAAAGTTAGTTGGTGATAGGATCGACACAGATTCGACTGTGGCCTTTTTGCTGTATTACAGCCATCATCTGAATTGTTTGACGGTTTTGGACTTGGCTTTTTCACTTTGTTTGAGTCTATGTACTTGTTGGTTAATCGCATTGAAATATACCCGCACAAGAAACCCAGACATCTCCATAGTAATTTGTCGAAGTCAGACAGGCATCAATGACTACAAGACAGATAGGCATCATCACAGCCCACAAAGAATTGGGAACCCATGAGTAGAGGAAACTATCTAGGTCTCGATTTCTTTTTTTTTTTTTTGGAACGGAGCAGAAACGTGTTTCTAGCAGCGACAAGGGAAATAACCACCCAATTACAAGGAGAAAAAATTAGCATAAGTCTTCGTGTGAATGCAGAGAAATTCCCAATCTACCCCGTGACTTGAATGGCATCGTTTTTTTTTTTAACGGAAAACCGGACTCCACTGCTGTCTATGAGTTCATTAAAATTCAGACCACGAAAGAAGAGATTATTTTAAAGTGTATATCTTCATTAAAGCGTAGGTTACTTTCTATTACTGTCTCTGTAGCGTCCAAGATCCAGGTAACAAACGCGAACTATTTACAACTTAATTATTAAAAGTGCCTCTTTCCGACCGATCCATAGGGCAGATGTGAAGACTATCTGTTTCTTCAGGGGAAGCTAACGAGGGTGTTATGTGGCCAGCACAACGATCAAGCACCTTTACTTTCCCTCGAACTATTGCCAGGTACCTATTAAAGCTGAGTGGACTCAGGGGGGGGGGGGCAAAATTTAAACTCCCAAACTCAAAGGATTCGAACCCTGAATCTCAGGAAGCCAAGCGCTTGACCACTCAGCCACCACGCCCCCCGTCCGTACATACACAGGCCAGTTACTCGGACTCGTCCGTACATAGACAGGCTAGTTGCTCGGACACGTCCGTACATAGACAGGCCAGTTACTCGGACACGTCCAGTATTACCTCTGACACCCCAAAATTACAATTTTGTCTATTTTAAGGACTTGAGTTTCAGGAGATTTCCAGGAGCTCCTCGAAAACAAGGAAACCACTGGAACCCTATTATAAGTTATTATGGTTTAAATTAATAACGCGATCTTTTTAAGTCCCGTAGGAAAAAAATGCGCTTTTAAAAATTTGTTACAAGGTGCACGTTTTACCCTATAACGTAAAGATTTTGTATCACTTAATGCATCGTACTAAAGACTTAATGAATATACTAATTGCAATATTAAATGTAAGAACGTAACCAGTTTAGATGTTACACTGCAAAGACTTTCTTCCAAGCCAATAATACCCCAACAGTTTTATTAATGACAAATGTATCTAGTTGAATGATTCTTACTAAATATAATTAGAAAAGAAATGGAGCAGCACCACTAAGTACATTTAGATTTCTTGGAACCCTTTGTCTTGTATAGGAAATACGGACAGATCTTTCTGAAAGAATCCCAAATATCAACGACCTCGTTGGTCGACAAGAAGGACAAGTGGTGGAGATTAGTTGTCCCGGGACTTCATTAGGGAAAAAATCCTCGCCAATCCAGACAAACTGGAAAGCATAATCAATCTTAGATTATATCCAGTCCTCCAAACTTCCCAAGAGCTCACTGCAATGCTGTTTGGCCTCAATGTTGGGTTGACGATAAGCTAACATCAGGAAATCGTGTACCGGTCTGTCCACTTGTGGAGTTCCGCCACGTGATGTCCAGGAACATTGTTGACTAGCCCAGCCTTAAGTGTTGGACATAAAAACATCAGATCAATAGGACTTCAGGCTGATCTGTCAGCTGGTAAACGATTCAACGAAATCATTAACTATGAATAATTTTGGATCTTCGCTGTTTGTATTGAATACAAAAAAAAACTGGTCTTTTTGTCCACTCGCTAATGCTAATGCTCCCATATCTGAGACTATTCTCCAGCGAGCAGTGTATTTGATCATGACTTATATACAACTTCTCAAAAACCTTGACTGCTCAACAGTAGTATAGAGTCTGGACGTGGAGGCGTTAACCTGTTTGTCATGTGTTTTATTGCAAGTGAAAGTATAATCTGAATAAACCACACACACAAAAAAAAAAGGAAACGCTATCTGATGAATAATGAAGGCGGCCCTTGGCATAGGCAAACTAGGCAGCCGCCTACAATATTTGGAGGACTCGCACTATACTCTCAATTTTTTTATGAACAGAAATCGCGAAATTATCCTCAATGTTATTGTTGTAATATAATAGATTGCGTAATTTGAGCTTACTTGCAGTTTATGTTTTTTTATTTATTTTATTTGGGGCCACCAAATTCACCTCGCCTAGGGCCTCCAATTATCTAAGGCAGGCCCTGGACACGGCCAGGCAGCCATCCATGTAATGTAGCAAAATTATGTATTCATATTGACGACATCAACACCCAGGTCTCGTCACGAGGAGAAAGGCTCTAGGACAGTGATTGGCAAACCCTTTTACAAGATGCCCCAAAAATTGAAAGGAAAACATTTGGCGGGTTAGAATGTAATAAAAAAAAATACATGGTATAGCATGACGGATGTGCTATACTGCAGCTATACAGTAAGCAACTATAAAACAAGCAAATTATAACAAATACCTTTTTTAACAGCTTCTATCAAAGAAAAGATAGCAGCCATATATTTCTATCGTGTAAGATATATCTATTTTTGTCTATTTAAAAAAAAATTAATTTATTACACCTAAGTAATTAATTGCTTAATATTTGGATTGATTGATGTTTTGTTTGGAACAATGTATAAATGTGTTAGGTTTCCAGTTTCAACTAGATTCGAGAACGGGAAGTGGGAGGAGTAACAATGTGTAACAGACAGACAGACAGACAGACGGACGGACGGACGGACGGAGTAAGTTAAGTTTTCTGAAATATGCGGCCAATTAAAACAATAACACTCACCAATACGTCTTCGCCTAGTGACTAATTTAAAATCTCCTAGTTTCGTTACTTTTCGGCATTGAACCGAGTCCACTAATTCATTCCGACTTATTAGCGGCCCTCGGAAAGGGGACGCGCCGCTATTAGCTTAGTGCGATCCGTCCGTCCGTCCGTCCGTCCCATTTAGATCACAGAAACTAGAAGAGATATTGTAAATCAGACCTGATAATATTTTGACCTGCTTTTTTTTTCTTTTCTGAAACGCACTTTATTTTCATTTGTGAAAGTAAATATTCACGTCTTTATTTGTTTCTTCAGAATACAACATTTTTACAACTATTCACTATTAATATTTAAAAACAACAACAAAACACGAAAGACTTAAGTTATAAATTATCATTCTCTCCATCTCTGAGGTTTTTACAGGAAGCCAGGCGTGTTTTAAAACCTGGAGGAACTTTTGCTGCTTACACCTGGACCATGGACCAGATGGATGATCCCAAAGCCAACGAATATTACCGTGATGTATTAGATTTCTCTGAAAACTTAATTCTATCTGTACTTCATGCCAGTTGAGATCTAGACATATGTTCATTTTGTCAGGAAAAAATATATATGCAATTTGTGTGTGTGTATTTTTTCAGATCTTTAAACTGTTCAAGGACTACCACTCTCCAAGGGGTATTCTAGGACTAGAGAAATATCAGTCCATTATCTTTCCTTTTAGTGACATACAAAGGTAAAGTCTTGTTTTAATACACTCATAACAAGCAAAATAAAAAATAAATTGGCAGAATTTAAGTCATTGATTAACATGCATGGCTAGATCAACCTAGGAACACGCGTAGGACGCAATCTTCTTTTATTGAACTAACGTCTGTAATCTAATAATATAAGCTAAGATATATTTGGCTCCCAATGTAGCATAGGGCCGTATCAGTACTTTGCCATTGGGTTTGTGCTGGGCAATTTCCGTCAGTTGGGTCCATGCCCATCATGTTGTCTTTTGCATCTTGTTTCTCTGATCTTCTTCATTTTAGCTTGCACTGGAAAGCGGGTTTCTTTTCTGTACATAGTGGGAAGCGTGATTGAGAGGCTATCTACGCTTGAACTTGGCTTGTCTTGGCTACCTATGAAGGGGGCACGAGCAGAGTTGTGTTTACTGAGCGCCTATAGACAGCACGGAAAACCTTCTCCCAGATACTCCCTCCCCCCACTGGTGCACAAATGAGATTTGACAAAAACGCTCTGAGCATGCTGTAAATCTTGAAAGTAACGCTATATAAAAGGACGTCCATAAGTCCAAGCCAATCTTGTGTGTTTATGCGTGATTGTTAATATAACAGAAGGCAGGAGAAGCGATGGTTGCCCACTTTTAAGGTAGACTGATGTATTCAAACGCGACATGAAGCTCTTCCGAATCGACAGTAACAGTTTGGAAAAAGAGGCACTGCATAGATCCACATAAAGGAAGGGTCCCTGATTGCAGATAGCTTATAAACCAGAATTATTAAGAAGAATGAAAGTCCTACAGCGCCTGGGGAATTCAGATGCCCAACCTGTGACAGCAGGATTGGCCTAATTCGTCACGTGGGAAATTGCAAAAAGAAAAGATTATCTCTCAATTCGTAAAATGCCGCAGACGTTAATATGAATAGGCCCATTTATGAAAAGGCCCATTATTCTGTGAGTGCAAAAGATAATAAATCTATTATTGCAAACATTTTCTGTAGATTACTATATACTGAATTTAGAACATAATTTCTTATGTCCAAACACAGGTATGATGTATCTATGAGAGTTGAACTGACCCTGTATCAGTTTATCGGTTTCATCCAATCATTACACACTACACAATTGTACTTTCAAGATCATCCAGGAACAAAAGTTCTAGAGGAAATTAGAGCCAGGTCTGTATAGAAAAGTATTAATTACTAAATATCTACTACATCTAGTTTTAGAATCTTTTGTTTTCTTTTATCTAGGGTAAAAAAAAAACTTGACCGTAGAATAAACGAATCAATGCTGACAATGTTTGCATAAAACGGAGGCTAATCAATACATGTCAAACTTTTTGGTGTTACCGGTGTAGAGAATACGGAAGTATTGAGAAAATAGGTCTTTTTTTTTTCAATCAAGAAATAATTAAAATAAATCAAAACAAAATTTAAAAAGAGCAAAATAGTTTCAATAAAAACTTGGATAGGAAAACAAACTTCCATTAACAGGGTGACATCTAGATCTGAACTAGAAATGAAACTTGAAATTAAAAAAAAAATTCAATAAACCGTTTGTGTTGTCACAGAAACTGAACACCGGGTATCATATGTGTGTGTCTCATATGTGTGTGTCACAAGCCTCTAAAAAGTTCACTTGCTGTATTTTTTAGAGACCATCTTCTACCAGCTGCTTTCATCTATCTATCTATCTATCTATCCATCTATCTATCTATCTATCTATCTATCTATCTATCTATCTATCTATCTATCTATCTATCTATCTATCTATCTATCTATCTATCTATCTATCTATCTATCTATCTATGTATCTATCTATCTATCTATCTATCTATCTATCTATCTATCTATCTATCTATCTATCTATCTATCTATTTATCTATCTATCTATCTATCTATCTATCTATCTATCTATCTATCTATCTATCTATCTATCTATCTATCTATCTATCTATCTATCTATCTATCTATCTATCTATCTACCTATCTATAGATACATGGAATAGATATAATTAAAGTTTAGTTTAAAGATGTTAATGTCTTTTTATTTTCAGAATGACGTCAATCTTATCTGCTGACAGCAAAGACGACGATAACATCACACTTAAGATGACAAAATATTTTTTTCTAGTACTGGGTAAAAAGGAACTCTGTGGCGCTAATGACTTCAACAAATAATTTATACTTATCTTATAAAGCTTTGCTTGTTAGTGTTCTGAATGTGTATTTTTATCTGTAGAACAGTTTATCTTTTATTATTACAATTTGGTATCAACACAATTTTTCGTAAGATGTTTGACATGTTTTGGATGTTCCTTTAGAGTTGAAGATAATTTACTTTCTTGTCCAAATTTCCCGCAGGACGACGGGGGTTTTAAACCGGGGCCATTGATAAGTCCAAACGACAGTACAGCGCGCAAACCGCACGACCAGGGAGCCATTAAATCTGTCAACTTTTATTTGTGACGTATTTAGTTTTTTTAGAGTACTTCCTCTTCTTCTTCTAGCCAGATTTTTGCTGCTGAGATGTCAGCTCTTTTGCAGACTGTGCCCAAAAAAAAATTGTGTGCTGTTCTCTTTAGTTGTTCAGCACTGTTGGGCGTGTCGGATATCTTAGAGTACAGTAACATACATAAAGTATTTAGAATCACTTCTACGACATAGTGAGAACCATTTGGGTTGTGTATTCTGGTATCTGGTATATGTATCTGGTGTATGTTAAGTTTAATTGAAACGGCCCACTTTCAATCGCCCTCACAAACTTCTGGCCTGTGATTTTTATATGAGCTTTCTCTCTCCCCCCCTCTCCTTTTTTCGCCGCGCCCCTCCCCGGCCACTGCTCCTGAAAACACTTGAATTTTAGTATCTGTTACATCTAATTGCACGGCCCGCTACCCCTCCCAGACACATATGTTTTTGCTAGTGTATTCCATTACCGGTGTATTCATTACCAATATATTCCATTACTAATGTATTCCATTACCAATGTATTCCATTACCAATGTATTCCATTACCAGTGCATTCCATTACCAATGTATTCCATTACCAATGTATTCCATTACCAATGTATTCCATTACCAGTGTATTCCGTTACCAGTGCCTTCCATTACCAGTGTATTTCATTACCAGTGCATTCCATTACCAATGTATTCCATTACCAATGTATTCCGTTACCAGTGTATTCCATTACCAATGTATTCCATTACCAGTGCATTCCATTACCAATGTATTCCATTACCAATGTATTCCATTACCAATGTATTCCATTACCAGTGCATTCCATTACCAATGTATTCCATTACCAATGTATTCCATTACCAATGTATTCCATTACCAATTTATTCCATTACCAATGTATTCCATTACCAATGTATTCCATTACCAGTGTATTCCATTTCCATTATCAGTTATTCGCTCCACCCCGACCCCCCATTTTACGCCTTACATTAGTTTCTACGACTTCGAGTTCAGCCGCCGCCCTTGAGACTAGTGAAGTGTCTAGTCATTAAAATTTGCGGGCTCTCAACTGGTGGTTACAAAAAAGGTCTCCAGATCTAAAGTACAATGCGTTACCTGCTGAGATACTTTGTTATCCCAATACACGGACAATAATAATTAGTTAAATTGTCTTATTTATTCGTCTACGGCAAATTGAAGGATAAGTGATAAGATTATTCATGGATAAACCAATTCATGCCCTTCTAAATATAAAATAGATTGGTAATTAATTCGTTTCAACTCTCTTGTGGTTTTATAACTACAATGCAAACCCCCCCCCCCCATATATAACAAGATAGCTGTCGCGAACAAGGCTGAAAAAAACCCCATATATAACAAGATAGCTGTCGCGAACAAGGCTGAAAAAAAAAACATATATAACAAGATAGATGTCGCGAACAAGGCTAAAAAAAAAACAACCCATATATAACAAAATAGCTGTCGCAAACAAGGCTGAAAAAAACCCCCATATATAACAAGATAGCTGCCGCGAACAAGGCTGAAAAAAAACCCCCATATATAACAAGATAGCTGTCGCGAACAAGGCTAAAAAAACCCCCATATATAACAAGATAGCTGTCGCGAACAAGGCTGAAAAAAAACCCATATATAACAAGATAGCTGTCGCGAACAAGGCTGAAAAAAAAACCCATATATAACAAGATAGCTGTCGCGACCAAGGCTGAAAAAAAACCCCATATATAACAAAATAGCTGTCGCGAACAAGGCTGAAAAAAACCCCATATATAACAAGATAGCTGTCGCGAACAAGGCTGAAAAAAACCCATATATAACAAGATAGCTGTCGCGAACAAGGCTGAAAAAAAACCCCCATATATAACAAGATAGCTGTCGCGAACAAGGCTGAAAAAAACCCCCCAAAACAACTAACAATGCACATGTTATTGTCAGAGAAAGTGGGACAAAGTGGAAATAACTAATGAAATTGTCTCATAAAAAAAAAAGTATTTTTTTCCCCTTTAACTCCTCTGCTTTGCCTCTGAATCAATGAGAATATTGTCATGAAGTAAGTGATTTGATAAAATGACTTTAAAAACGTGAAAACGGATGCTATCATGAGGCTCTGATCCACACCAGTGTCTTTTAATACATTTTTGGGTCTGGATTTTTTTTTCCTGTATTATAGAGCACCGTTGTCTTACTGCCATGTATTCGAGCAGTTACACTTTATTTACCAGAGCGGTCATCTTCAAAGTTGCGGTTGGTGTACAACTACATAAGACATTCTGTCAGCTAATTCAAATTTAAAGAAGATGGACTTGCTTTTTTTTTTTAGCATTTGAAACCACCAAAGAGTTACAGATGCACTACTTTAAACGTTTCTAGCTTATTTTAACGTAGAGCGCAGGCGACACTATCACACATTAATAGCGGTTCTCAAACTTTTCAGCTCGGCGACCACTTTTTACAATTCATTATGCCGCGACCCCCAATAGTAAATTATTTTCGTTCATAACTGTTTAGGCCAGCGGTTCTCCACCCCGATAATTAAAATGTATGAAATCAAAATTGATTCAGTCTTCTGCAATATCTATCCTCGATTAACAATAAAAATAGTAGATTGCAATGATAGAAATGTTAGAATTGACTCGAAAAATTCATATTTTTAATGGTCTTAAACGACACCTGACAAATCATCAGTCGACCACCAAGGGAGTCGCGAATCAAAGGTTGAGAACCCCTGTTTTTAACACGTCACACATTTTGATTATTTAGCGGAACACGGCTTATTTTTTTTTAAGAGACTAATTCACGTGATGGCATACTAGTTTAATTATTCTAGTGGTTCGTGAAACACTCATTCAGGCCTCCCGGAACACTAGGGTCTCAGATGAACACAGAGAGACACAAACAGAGAGAGACAGGCAGAGAGAGAGAAACAGAGAGAGACACACAGACAGAGAGAGACAGAGCGAGAAAGAGAGAGACAGAGCGATACAGAGAGACACAGAGAAACAGACGGAGAGACAGACAGAGAGAGACACACATAGAGAGACACAGACAGAGAGAGACACACAGAGAGACAGACAGAGAGACAGACAGGGAGAGGCACAGACAGAGAGAGACAGACAGATAGAGAGACACAGAGAGAGAGACACAGACAGAGAGACACAGAGAGAGGCACAGACAAAGAGAGACAGAGAGAGAGACACACAGACAGAGGCACAGACAGAGAGAGACACAGAGAGAGACACAGAAAAGAGACAGAGAGAGGCACAGAGAGAAAGAGACAGACAGAGAGAGACAGAAAGAGAGAGACAGAGAAACACAGAGAGAAACACAGACAGAGGCAGACATAGAGATAGACAGAGACAGACTGAGTGACAGATTTAGAGACAGACAGAGAGACAGACAGAGAGACACAGACAGAGACAGAATGAGTGACAGATTTAGAGACAGACAGAGAGACACAGACAGAGAGACGGAGAGACAAACAGAGAGACAGAGAGAGAGAGAGAGACAGAGCAATACAGAGAGACACAGAGAGAGACAGACACAGAGAGAGACACTGACAGAGAGAGACACAAGGAGACAGACACAGACAGAGAGAGACAGAGAGACACAGAGAGATAGACAGAGAGAGAGACAGACACAGAGAGAGACACAGACAGAGAGAGACACACAGACAGAGAGAGACAGACAGAGAGAGAGAGAGAGAGAGACAGAGTGAGAGACACAGACAGAGAAAGCGAGACAGAGTGAGAGACACACATACAGAGAGAGACAGAGAGAGACAGAGAGAGACAGAGAGAGAGACAGAGAGAGAGACAGAGAGAGACATACAGAGACAGAGAGACAGAGAGAGACACACACAGACAGAGCGAGACAGAGACACACACAGACAGAGAGAGACAGAGAGAGACAAGCAGAGAAAGAGAGAGAGACACAGACAGAGAGAGACAGAGCGAGAGAGAGACAGAGCGATACAGAGAGACACAGAGAGAAAAAGACGGAGAGACAGATAGAGAGAGACACACTTAGAGAGAGACACTTAGAGAGACACAGACAGAGAGAGACACAGAGAGACAGACAGAGAGACAGACAGACAGAGACAACACATAGAGAGACACAGACAGAGAGAGACACAGAGAGACAGACAGAGAGACAGACAGGGAGATGCACAGACAGAGACAGACAGACAGAGAGAGAGACACAGAGTAAGAGACACAGACAGAGAGACACAGAGAGAGGCACAGACAGAATCAGACAGACAGAGAGAGACACAGAGAGAGACACACAGACAGAGAAACACAGAGATATGCACAGACAAAGAGAGACAGACAGAAAGAGAGAGACACAGACAGAGGCAAAACAGAGAGAGACACACAGACAGAGACTTAGACAGAGAGAGAGACACAAACAGAGAGAGACACAGAGAGAGACACACAGAGAGAGACACAGACAGAGAGACAGAGAGAGGCACAGAAAGAGAGAGAGACAAACAGAGAGAGACAAAGACAGAGAGAGACACAGAAAGAGAGAGAAACACAGAGAGTGACAAAGACAGAGTAACACACAGAGATAGACACAGAGAGAGACACAGACAGAGAGAGACACAGACAGAGAGAGACACAGAGAGAGGCACAGGGAGACAGAGAGAAATACAGACAGAGAGACAGACAGAGAGAGACACAAACAGAGAGAGTCAGACAGAGAGAGACACATAGAGAGGCACAGACAGAGAGAGAGACAAAAAGAGAGAGACACAGACAGAGAGAGACACAGAGAGAGACACACAGAGAGACACAGAGAGAGAGACACAGACAGAGAGAGACGACATAGACAGACAGAGACAGACAGAGAGACAGACAGAGAGACGGACAGAGAGACGGACAGAGAGACGGACAGAGAGACGGACAGAGAGACAGACAGAGAGACAGACACAGACAGAGAGAGACAGAGAGAGAGACACAGAGACACAGAGAGAGACACAGCCAGAGAGAGACGGACAGAGACAGACAGAGAGACAGACAGATAGACAGACAGAGACAGACTGAGAGACAGACAGAGAGACAGAGAGAGAGACAGACAGAGAGACACAGACAGAGAGACGGAGAGAGAGACAGAGAGAGACAGAGATACAGAGAGAGACACAGACACAGAGAGAGACACACAGAGAGACACAGACACAGAGAGACAGACACAGACAGAGAGAGACAGAGAGAGAGAAAGAGAGACAGACAGAGAGAGACAGACACAGAGAGAGACACAGACAGAGAGAGACACACAGACAGAGAGACAGAGACAGACAGACAGAAAGAGAGACAGAGTGAGAGAGAGACAGACAGAGAAAGCGAGACAGAGTGAGAGACACATAGAGAGAGAGAGACAGAGAGAGAGAGACAGAGAGAGAGACATACAGAGACAGAGAGACAGAGAGAGACACACACAGACTTTGAGAGACAGAGACACACACAGACAGAGAGAGACAGAGAGAGACAGACAGGCAGAGAGAGAGACAGAGAGAGAGACAGAGACAGACAGACCGAAAGAGAGACAGAGAGAGAGACAGAGTGAGAGAGAGACAGACAGAGAAAGCGAGACAGAGTGAGAGACACACACATACAGAGAGAGAGATAGAGACACAGAGAGAGAGACAGCGAGAGTAAAAGTATAAACTGGGGTTTGGCCTGGGATTTTTTAAACCCCATGAAAAGGATCACCTACATTAGGTGAATTACATCTTTCAACCTAAATTTATGAAAAAAGGTTTATAGTCATAAAAAAAAGTGGTTGCATATTTAATTTTTAAAATCCAATTGTTCGCTGTTTGATAACAAAATAGTAGCCGCTGCACCAGAACTTTGCAAGATCTAAAATATCATGGTATCGTATTTTAAATTTATAGTGTTTGAGGTCTAAACGGGTTGGACGGACGGAAGGACAGACCTACCACACAAAATTAATAGCAGCTTTTCCCCTTTCTGAGGCCGCTAAAACTAAATCAGGAAAGGTGTTTAATAGTAGTCACAGTAAAAACAACCAAGGACTTATATTACCACTGAACACAGAAAGATGAGACGAGACTTGCAGCTAAAGATTCACTTCACGGTACTTTGTAATTGGCATCATTATCGTATACATGTATTAGACTAAATAACCGTGAAGACCCTACTAAACTCTTGACACTAAAACGCTGTATGAAAATTGTAACGTGACGATTAAGAAAATAGTCATCTAATTGGTTATCTGCATCACGTGGTATTGAAATGCATGACGTTTAAAACGAGAGAGACGCACCGAAACGCGAGTAATTTGTGCAATTTCTACAATTTCTAATCAGACTTGGACAAGTCCAGGTAACGAGTTTTTCCTGGTCTGGACTAAGCGATCTTATTTAGACTTAGATATCCTCCAGCACCAAAAGGGTAAAGGCTTTTCAAAAAGATCCTAAATAATAGCCATTTTTTGAAGCGTTACATAAACAGATGAGAATAAGATTTGGTTGTATTAATGTATCCAATTTGAACGCTGGATGGTCGTTTGGTATGATCTTTCAGGTTATGTCATGCGGTAGTTTTGGGATGGATGAATAATCATTTCTGAGGAGACATTGTGAACCCAATGATTAATCTGTCGCTCAATTCATTGTCATCATTAATATTCTGTTTCTCTCTTCCTTTCTCTTTTTCTATCTGTATCTCATTATTTCTTTCTTTCTCTTTCTGTCGTTTTGACCTGCACTGCGCAACACACACTGTGTCTCTGATCCACACAGGCTTATGATCAGATGACCATAACCCGGGTCCTATTCACGTGCAAAGTTCATGCCAGTACTGTCCCTTGCCCTTCAATATAGCACTCTATACTGCGTTACTGGCCTGTGTCACATATGTCAGCTGATCATACACAGTTAACCCTAATGCTTCGCGAATAGGGTTACAACAATATATATAAGTATAGAATTTAATAACATTAATTAGGCCACCTATTTTTATAATGAATAATAATTTCATAAATTAATCTCCGTACCCTGTGGTATCGTGTTGTCAGTCCAACTAACAATACAAAAATATCGGAAACAATATCGATCCTAACACGTTTTTATTTTTATTGTCGGAGATGATGTTATGGTCGTTGATTGTTTTTAGTTCATAGATTCTGATATTCAAGGTGAAATAGTGAGCTCAAGCTTTTGGCTGCATGAGCGGACCACTTCGAGGGTTGATTCTGAGTTTTTGTTTCCACACAAACTATTTTTTAATCTTGCTTTACGTATGCAACGGTATAATTTCAAACTTAATATGTACATGTACATGTTTTTTTTTTCTTTTAACCTTCAAAGTGAGAGCTAGATCGAGAAAACAAAAGAAAAAGAGAGAAAGAAAGAAATGATAGAAAGAAAGAAAAAGAAAAGAAAGAAAGAAAGAGAAAGAGAGAAAGAAAGAAAAAGAAAAGAAAGAAAGAAATAGAAAAAGAAAAAGAAAAAGAAAGAGAAAGAGAGGTGACTAAGAGAGCGCAAGAGTAGGAGTAAATTGGAGAAATTGAAAAAGAGAACATTGAAATTTGAACCAATGATTAAAAGAAAATGTATAAAATTACTTTTAATCTTCCAATCCAGTAAAACAAAACAAAACACACAAAAAAATAAAAATGTTTTCGTTTGACTAAACAGACAAAACATAATTTTTGAAAGCAATATAATTAAAACATATTAAAAAAAAAAACACACAAAAAAAAAACAGCTAATCTAAGGTGGAGAACTCGGAGCACTTAAAACTCTCTAAAATGTAAAAGTTACTTCCCTTATTCAATACCAAACAAAGCAACTAATTACCAATAATTTTTTTCCACTACATCACGGTGGTGTGTTAGGTACAAAACATTAATTGTGTAAAGTTTCAATTCTGGCACTATCATCATTTTACAAAACAGAGTTAATATCAGCTTTGTAAAAAAAATAATCAATTTACATTTAGCAGAAGACATTTTGAATAAAAAACATCATATACATTTTAATCATTATATGTACAAGACTTGTACAACACAGGTGAACATTGTCTACAATGACAAATAGAACAAGCAACCCCGATTGAACAGTAACAGATATAGGTCACATTTTTGGTTTTGTAGGACATAAGCTGAACATTTGCAGTGCGGCTTGAAGAAGCTCCACCAAGAAGTGAAAGACTTCGCAGAAACTCAGGACAGACAGACCCAGCCACAGGCCGAGACAACCACCGACATTGCAGAGAAGATCTGTGATCTGTGGAGAGAGTGGTGAAATACAGGATGGGAAGAGCGGATGTGTCAGATAAGAACCGCACGTGAGAGCAGTTTTATAAGAGCTGTAGATTAGAGCAGTCAGATAAGAGCCATAGATAAGAGCAGTCAGATCAGAGCCACAGATAATAGCAGTCAGATAAGAGCCACAGATAATAGCAGTCAGATAAGAGCCACAGATAAGAGCAGTCAGATAAAAGAAATATATTAAAGCAGTCAGATAAGAGCCACAAACAAGAGCAATCAGGTAAGTGACATATATTAGACCAGTCAGATAAGCGCCACAGATAAGAGCAGTCTAAGAGAAGCCGCAGGTTAAGACAGTCAGATGAGAGTAGTAAGATAAGAACGTTAGATAAGAGCAGTCAGATAAGAGCAGTCAGTTTAGAGCTACAGATAAGAGCAGTCAGTTTAGAGCTACAGATAAGAGCAGTCAGTTTAGAGCTACAGATAAGAGCAGTCAGTTTAGAGCTACAGATAAGAGCAGTCAGATAAGAGCAGTCAGTTTAGAGGCTACAGATAAGAGCAGTCAGATAAGAGCAGTCAGTTTAAAAGCTACAGATAAGAGCAGTCAGTTTAGAGCTACAGATACGAGCAGTCAGTTTAGAGCTACAAATAAGAGCAGTCAGATAAGAGCAGTCAGTTTAGAAGCAACAGATAAAAGCAGTCAGATAAGAGCAGTCAGTTTAGAAGCTACAGATAAGAGCAGTCAGTTTAGAGCTGCAGATAAGAGCAGTCAGATAAGAGCAGTCAGATAAGAGCAGTCAGTTTAGAGCTACAGATAAGAGCAGTCAGATAAGAGCAGTCAGATGAGAGCAGTCAGTTTAGAGCTACAGATAAGAGCAGTCAGATAAGAGCAGTCAGATAAGAGCAGTCAGTTTAGAGCTACAGATAAGAGCAGTCAGATAAGAGCAGTCAGTTTAGAGCTACAGATAAGAGCAGTCAGATAAGAGCAGTCGGTTTAGAGCTACAGATAAGAGCAGTCAGATAAGAGCAGTCAGATAAGAGCAGTCAGCCTAGAGCAGGGATGTCAAACTCATTAAGGTGTATGGGCCACATAGAAAACTTACTATGACCTGAGGGGCCGCAGCAAAACAAAATCAGTTGCAAAACAGCCTATTAGTTGTTTTTTTTTTTTTGTAAATTAGAAATAATGCATTAGAATACAATATTAAATGGCATACCTATCCTTTAGCTAAATTTGTAGTACTATTGGCTAATTATAAATACTTTAATTACGCATTATTTTCTTTGTCCTGATGCTTGACATCTTTTCTGGGATACAAGTTTATTAATGTCAGGTTGAAATTTGTTTGCCACTGACGCTTTCATCACAGATGACAAAATTTTGATCCGATACTCTCGAACGGTGATTTTGTAGCTTTTATTATGTAAATGAACTGCTCACATAGGCCAGTGCATGCAAACATAGCTAGAACTCTGGGCTGCAAATTTCCGCAATTCAACAAACCGTTCAGGGTAAATAACTGTACAATTTTGGCGCAGCCATTTCAATATACTTCGATTTCAACTAAGATTCTGACTGCTATTCAATCAGCTCTAGTTGCACATTTCCAGCAGCATTTTCAGAATCAAATGAGAATGGAGATACAAAACACATAAATTCTTGCTCTTATGTAACGAAGTCACGAAAACGGTCATTGAAAGCATCTACTAACGATCCTAGGTGTAAGACATTCACCAAATGTCGCAACCGTATTTAATCTTATTAGTTCCTGACACGTTAAGAAGTGAACAATGTTTTCTCTTTCTATTTGGTTTATCCACAGTCGTAATTTTGCTTGAAAGCATTTCACATGATTACACGCAGTTGTGACAATTTCTCTTTACTTTGAAGTTTCAAATTCAAGTCTTGCAGGTGACCAGTGGGATCAACTGCTAATGCCAAATCCTGAACACATTCGCCAGTTTGCAAAGGTTCAACAGGTTCAACTTTCATGTTCAGAAACAATACGATTTCCTCACGCAGTGCAAACAATCTCTTCAATATTATGCTATGAGAGCCAGCGGACTTCTGTGTAGTAGGGAACACAATTAAATTCATGTCCAATGTCATCCAGAAACATTAAAAATTGGCGAGCATTAAAACCACGGGAACGAATAAAATTGAGAAGCGACTGAAAACGGTCTTATGACATGTTGGAACTGTAATTGATGTGCGCAGAATGTTTCTTGGAGAATGTTTCAGGTCCTTATGAATATAACCAACTGTGCTACACCCTTTACATCAGTTGACTCATAGAGAGCCAATGAAAATAATTTAGAATCAGCTATTTTGTTCTTTAATTGTTCGCGCAACCTGACTGACTTGTCATTTATTCTATCTGCCACAGTGTCACTAGTTGACGCCATTTCTTTGAATGCATTCTCCTTTTCTGGACAAATTACTTCGGCTCTAACGACACACTCCTTCAAAAATTCCCCTTCACAAAATGATTGGCAATGGCTTACAATGAAGTTTGACAATATGTAGCTAGCTTTCATTAGAGACTCACCCTCGTTGTTCAGTTTAACAAATACTATTTTTCAATTGAAGTAGCTTGTCATCTCTTGTTTTCCAGCGTAATAGTTTAATATTATTTTTAAAATTTTTTTAGGTGGCCAAGGGGGCCGCATGCAAGGTGGTCGCGGCCGCATGCGGCCATGAACACCCAGTTTGACATGCCTGGTTTAGAGCTACAGATAAGAGCAGTCAGATAGGAGCAGTCGAAAGCCACAAAAAAGAGAGAAGTCAGCTAGGGAAATGTTTGTTAGTATGACCTACTGATTGTGAGATCAGGTGCTATGAAATACTTCTAACACTATTTACTTTCAAGATGGATTTGAACTTACGCTCATTGCAGGTTGGACAGAATACGTCTCGACTGACATTGTGTCGTAAAAACTCTTTAAGGCCACAAAATTTTCTCTAGTGGAAGCAAAGGAGATAAAAATGCAGAAATTTATATTTTATTGAAATCCATTTAGAAAGAGAAGACCTAAAGGGACATTGAAGTTTCTAAACGCTTGTTTTGTTAATGAGGTCAATAAAGTCCTAAGAAAATTTTGACATCATTGATAATTAATTTTTTACCTTCGAAAATATTCATAGACTTCTAATGGATTTTTATCATAAATCACCTTTCTATTGTGTATTTTACCTGAATATTCTCAAGCTAACAAATTTTTACATGGGCATTTCACATTTTTACCTGGACATTCTCTACCTAGAATATTTTTACTGGACATTCTCTACCTAGAATATTTTTACTGGACATTCTTTATCTACAGCATTTTTACCTGGAAATTCTCTACCTAGAACATTTTTACGTGGACATTCTCTACCTAGAACATTTTTACCTGGACATTCTCTACCTAGTATATTTTTACGTGGACATTCTCTACCAAGAACATTTTTTACCTGGACATTCTCTACCTAGTATATTTTTACGTGGACATTCTCTACCAAGAACATTTTTTACCTGGACATTCTCTACCTAGTATATTTTTTAGTGGACATTCTCTGCCAAGAACATTTTTTACCTGGACATTCTCTACCTAGTATATTTTTACGTGGGCATTCTCTACCAAGAACATTTTTTACCTGGACATTCTCTACCTAGTATATTTTTACGTGGACATTCTCTACCAAGAACATTTTTTACCTGGACATTCTCTACCTAGTATATTTTTACGTGGACATTCTCTACCAAGAACATTTTTTACCTGGACATTCTCTACCTAGTATATTTTTACGTGGACATTCTCTACCAAGAACATTTTTTACCTGGACATTCTCTGCCTAGTATATTTTTACGTGGACATTCTCTACCAAGAACATTTTTTACCTGGACATTCTCTACCTAGTATATTTTTACGTGGACATTCTCTACCAAGAACATTTTTTATCTTATCTTATCTTATATAATACAGACGTTACTTCAAAAAAGAAGATGATTACGTCCTACGCGTCATGCATTTAGTCATGCATATTAACCAATGACTTAAATTCTGCCAAGTCACTGGTTTTTCTGGCTAGCTCAGGCAACCCATTCCATGCTCTAATAGCACTAGGGAAGAAGGAGTATTTGTACAAATTTGTCCTAGCATATGGGACGAGGAATGTGCCTTTATTTTTGTGTCTTTCAGAGTATTTTATTAAATTTTGTTTTTGTATTTGAAGATTATGGTTCAGTGTTTTATGTATAATTGCTACTTTACTTTTGAGTCTTCTGTCCTGAAGGCTTTCTAAATTTAGTGATTTTACTAAAGGTGTTACCCTAGTCAAATGTGAATATTCGTTTGTTATGAATCTCACTGCTCTATTTTGTGTTTGTTCCAGTTTCTTAATGTTTTCTTGAGTTGAGGGGTCCCACACGGTGGATGCATATTCTATTATTGGCCTAACCAAGGTTAAATAACATTTTAGTTTTATGTTCTTATTTGATTTATAAAAATTTCTTTTAATAAACCCTAATGCTTTGTTGGATTTTTTTATAGTTTCATCAATATGTGGATTCCATGACAGTTTTTCATTTATTATAACACCTAGGTATTTTGAGTTTTTAGTCTGTGTTACTGGTTTGCCATGAATAAGATAAGTGGAATTAATTTGTTTTAGTTTTTTTGTTACTCTTAACTCTTTTACCTGGACATTCTCTACATAGTATATTTTTACGTGGACATTCTCTACCAAGAACATTTTTTACCTGGACATTCTCTACATAGTATATTTTTACGTGGACATTCTCTACCAAGAACATTTTTTACTTGGATATTTTCTACTTATTACATTTTTACTGGACATTTTCTTCACATTTGACCTGGACAATCTCCACCTACCACCCTCCTCTTCATCTTAAAACTGAACGACGATACTTAGAAGAACACTACAATGAATGCCCTTCACGCATCAATGCGTTCATCGTATACAAGTTGATTATAGACGCTCTACGCTTGTCTTTTATGAGTTTATGAATGGGATGTTAGTTTTTTGTTTTTAATACAATCATATTTGTTAAAATTAAACCCCAAAACTCTTATTGTTTCGAATCTTACAGCTTGGTATTTATCGATACAGTATCTTGGTTGACTAGGTCAGTGGATGTACTGAAATATTTACCTGAGTTCCACGTCGGTGTGATTTCTCATACTCTGACATCTCTCGGGGGTCATTGAAGTTTTGTTACAGAGATATTCGACCAGAGCTTGCTGGAGTCAGACGAAATCAAGTTACTCTCAAAATCAAATCAAGCTTTTTATGCAGATCTATCTATCTATCTATCTATCTATCTATCTATCTATCTATCTATCTATCTATCTATCTATCTATCTATCTATATCTATCTATCTATCTATCTATCTCTGAAGCTTCAATTATTTTGTTATCTGTACTCCTATAACTTAAGGGTAAAAAATGTGTGTAGTGAGTGGGGCATTATTATATGATATATATCTATATCAATATGTATCTATGAAGGTGCTGTGGCTGAGCGGTAAAGCGCTTGGTTCCCGAACCGGGTCCCGGGTTCAAATCCTATTGAATACTGAGATTTTTTTATTTCGTGATTTTTGGGCGTCCACCCAGCTCTAATGGGTACCTTAAAATTGGTGTGGACAAGTAAAGGCAGTTGGTCGTCTTGTTGTTCACGTGATACCCGCGTTAAGCCTTGGCAACATAAACATAACTATATATATGTATGTATATATATATACACAAATCTCACCCCGATTATAGAAGTTGGCCATTCTAATGAAGTCATTCGAAAAGTGTAAGTCTCGGTGCTGGGAAAGCAATGAAACAAAAAAAATATATGTATTGGGGATTTTAATGATAAACTTAACAATGTCAAGGACGCTAAATGGGGAAAAAAAAACTAAAAAAAAACAACTTGATTCTGGAGTACTCAAATTATCATGCAGTAATCTAAAAAATTACATATCAAAATTTCGTTTATCCTATACACCGGATACACCAAAGCGTTATCTATTAAATTAATAGTTGTTGTTTTTTCTTAAAAAAACAACACAAAAGACTATAATCTATTATTGGATGAAAGCCCAATGCGTGAAATGTACCGAGATGTTGGTATTTATTTCCGGAGTTTGTAAATGGTGACAATGAAACAAAGTAGTTAGCTAGCTGTTGATAGATTGTGGCTATGAGTTGATAAATGTTGATTCTAGTTGAATGTTGAAATAGTTCAAAGCTGCTAGTAGAAACATTTCTAATACTTGATTACATCTAATGATAAATGTCGATGACAGTACATAATTAAATGTCGATGACAGTAGATGATTGAATGTCCAAGGCATTCTATGATTTAATTTCGATGACAGTGGATGATTGAATTTTGATGACATGTATGGTTGAATGTCGATGAAAGTGGTTTATTGATATTAATAATAACTGAAGAAAGTTGATAAATGATAGTTGACATTTGATGATGGTTAATGAAATTTGATGAAAGTTTTACCTGCATTCGTCATCGCATTCGTCGCAGGTAAGCGTATCATTATAAACACCAGCGTACACATCATTCTGACAAAGATAACCTGCAAAAGTTACAATATAAAATACATATTATCAGGTCAAAGGAAACTAGGATCAGGCTAATCCTAATATATGGCCTCCTTCAGTCGCAAAGCGACTATGGATGATCTCATGGAAATGAGACGAATGCCTGGGCATTAGCTGTGGTCGAAACGATGTCGCCCACACATCAGTTCCCCCCACTCCACGCAGATGATGTATCCAAAGGAACGGCAGTGCCGATACAGTTTGGCACTGGCTGCTGCAAACAGCCTTAGGGTCGCCAGCTCCTGATTTTTCCTCAGGGTTGACTCCCGAAGCCTTTCCCATGATTGGGTATAGCTGCAAGGCAACAGAGGTTTGAATTCAGAGTTTTCCTTCTTTTAGGTGGGTAGCCAGCCAGCCATGGCTAACGAGCTCCTCCTGCCCGAAGCTTACTGGTTAAGGCGCCAGTTACTCGCCTTTGCCCCTTCTCCTGTTAGTGAGAACAGTTCCGCTAGACTCAATATCTGAGCCACACGTGAAGGCCAGGAGTTGGACTGGTAATTATCAGAGGCTATTTGAGACGCATGCCAGTAGGAAGCGTTTTATACGTAGTGGAGTGCTTACATCCATTACCACTTCCGTCTTTGACAACATTGCGGAACCTAATAAGAGGCTTTTTTATAGTGTAATCAAGAGGAAGGTGAGCGGATGATTTTGGTTGTGTAGGCTGAATAGATTCTGATGAAATCACAAGGTGGTCTGTCGTAGCTCAATTTAATAAATAGATGTGTCAGAAGTTGAAAAGAGGTACACGGCTGTACGATGTGAAGAATCTTTAGTGAGCTAGCTCTTGTTACAAGGCTTATATCAACTCGGTCTGTCTGTCTGTCTGTCTGGTAAAAAATTTGTTCACGTTATTTCTCCAACGTCCCATTCTCGGGTGATGTTGAAACTTTGCACAATCATCCATCGTCCCTAACGAAACATGAATCAATCGAAAAATGTATCAATTAATCAATCAATTAGTGATAATTAATTTTGTTAAATAGGGAATACGGTAAAATAATCTTACAGTATTGAAAGATAGAGCTAAAAAATGTGAAGCTTTTTTTCATATAAAAGGTTAGTTGTTTTTTTAAGTATTTAAAAAAATATTTTGTTTGTTTAAAGTATCATTTTAATTTGTGTTTCTATATATATCTATACCGGAGTAAAAAGATCTGTATGCTAAAAAAATATATATACTTAGTTTTGTTTAAAACGGAAGTTTATTCAAGTTTATGTCAAGCTCTAAATTTAGACTTTGATACGCCTACATCGGTTCGGTTGTACTGGCTGTTAGCAGCTACAGACCTTTTAGAAGCTCAACCTTTTATGCTCGGCGACCCTTTTTACAATTACCCACTCTGCCGCGACCCCCCCCCCCACACACACATACAGCAATAGAAGAATAGACAATAACAGTCCATATTTTCGACGGTCTTAGGCGACCCCCGGCAAATCGTCAATCGACCCCCAAGGGGTCGCGGTGCACAGGTTGAGAACCCCTGCTCTATATGAAGCCCATGTCATGACGGGTATAGTACTATGACCAATTCTTTTAGAGCACTTGAGAGACATTGAAACCAACGAACAAGTACCAACATTTTCTTCCGTACAGTTGAATATTTGTTTTCATTATTTGAGAAGAATTTCAAGAAAATTACTATTGATTCTTCCTAACAGAAGATATATATATCAAGATTAAAGGATTGCTGCTTGGTCGTAGAGTGTTAGGCACCTAGTTTATATTATTAGTTAGTTAGTTAGCGACCGTAGAAGACGTATATTGAACGGGACTAGTGACGCTTGGGATTTTTGGGTTAGAGACTGGAAAATCAGTTAGCAATATGATTCTCTTGGGTAAAGACGTGTTTTATTTGACAGAGATTCTGACTGTGGCCTTTTATTGGATTAAACCTATAATTCATTGTTCATCAGTGTTGACCACATCTTTTCACTAGTTAAAAAAAGCGATGTTTGTTGATTTATGTGCTGTCGTTCAACTACATTGAATACACCCGAACAAGACACCCAAACGCTTGCTGAGTAATTGATTGAAATCTAACAATCATCTACAGTTGACTTCAGTACTAGTTGTCATAGTGTCTATCCATCATAATGGGCTTTGGACTGTCGTTCGGTCGTCTCGGGATCTGACCCTGCCCGCTCCCATCCACCTTCGGGAGGTTTGGACTAGGAAGTAAATTATCTTCAACGCTGAAGAAACATCCGAAACATGCAAAACATCCAAAGTATGTATAAAGTCCGAAAACATTTTTACAAACATCAAGTGAAATACATTGACTGATGGACAGATTGTGTTATGTATTGACTTAACTGGATGACTTGTAGAGAAAATGTGTGATTGTAAAAATTGTCCTCATAAAATGTTAAATATTTTGAGATGATTTCGCTGGGAGGTTATAATACTAACTAAACAGTTTGAATACAGATGGAAAATGTATTCGTTAACATTTAAAAACATCAAATTTTCTTTGTTTAACAATTAGATGTTACAGGTAGTCAAAGGCAGAACAACAGTCAGAAACAGAACAACAATCAGAAACAGAACAACAGTCAGAAACAGAACAACAGTCAGAAACAGAACAAAAGTCAGAAACAGAACAACAGCCAGAAACAGAACAACAGTCAGAAACAGAACGACAGTCAGAAACAGAACAACAGTCAGAAACAGAACAACAGTCAGAAACAGAACAACAGTCAGAAACAGAACAAAAGTCAGAAACAGAACAACAGCCAGAAACAGAACAACAGTCAGAAACAGAACAAAAGTCAGAAACAGAACAACAGCCAGAAACAGAACAACAGTCAGAAACAGAACAACAGTCAGAAACAGAACAACAGTCAGAAACAGAACAAAAGTCAGAAACAGAACAACAGCCAGAAACAGAACAACAGTCAGAAACAGAACAACAGTCAGAAACAGAACAACAGTCAGAAACAGAACAACAGTCAGAAACAGAACAACAGTCAGAAACAGAACAAAAGTCAGAAACAGAACAACAGCCAGAAACAGAACAACAGTCAGAAACAGAACAACAGTCAGAAACAGAACAACAGTCAGAAACAGAACAAAAGTCAGAAACAGAACAACAGCCAGAAACAGAACAACAGTCAGAAACAGAACAACAGTCAGAAACAGAACAAAAGTCAGAAACAGAACAACAGCCAGAAACAGAACAACAGTCAGAAACAGAACAACAGTCAGAAACAGAACAACAGTCAGAAACAGAACAACAGTCAGAAACAGAACAACAGTCAGAAACAGAACAAAAGTCAGAAACAGAACAACAGCCAGAAACAGAACAACAGTCAGAAACAGAACAACAGCCAGAAACAGAACAACAGTCAGAAACAGAACAACAGTCAGAAACAGAACAACAGTCAGAAACAGAACAACAGTCAGAAACAGAACAAAAGTCAGAAACAGAACAACAGCCAGAAACAGAACAACAGTCAGAAACAGAACAACAGTCAGAAACAGAACAACAGTCAGAAACAGAACAACAGTCAGAAACAGAACAAAAGTCAGAAACAGAACAACAGCCAGAAACAGAACAACAGTCAGAAACAGAACAACAGTCAGAAACAGAACAAAAGTCAGAAACAGAACAACAGCCAGAAACAGAACAACAGTCAGAAACAGAACAACAGTCAGAAACAGAACAACAGTCAGAAACAGAACAACAGTCAGAAACAGAACAACAGTCAGAAACAGAACAAAAGTCAGAAACAGAACAACAGCCAGAAACAGAACAACAGTCAGAAACAGAACAAAAGTCAGAAACAGAACAACAGCCAGAAACAGAACAACAGTCAGAAACAGAACAACAGTCAGAAACAGAACAACAGTCAGAAACAGAACAAAAGTCAGAAACAGAACAACAGCCAGAAACAGAACAACAGTCAGAAACAGAACAACAGTCAGAAACAGAACAACAGTCAGAAACAGAACAACAGTCAGAAACAGAACAACAGTCAGAAACAGAACAAAAGTCAGAAACAGAACAACAGCCAGAAACAGAACAACAGTCAGAAACAGAACAAAAGTCAGAAACAGAACAACAGCCAGAAACAGAACAACAGTCAGAAACAGAACAACAGTCAGAAACAGAACAACAGTCAGAAACAGAACAAAAGTCAGAAACAGAACAACAGCCAGAAACAGAACAACAGTCAGAAACAGAACAACAGTCAGAAACAGAACAACAGTCAGAAACAGAACAACAGTCAGAAACAGAACAAAAGTCAGAAACAGAACAACAGCCAGAAACAGAACAACGATCAGAAACAGAATAACAGTCAGAAACAGAACAACAGTCAGAAACAGAACATTAATTAAAAACAAAACATCAATCAAGGGAAAACGGACAGGAACAGAACAAAAGTCAGAAACAGAACAACAGCCAGAAACAGAACAACGATCAGAAACAGAATAACAGTCAGAAACAGAACAACAGTCAGAAACAGAACATTAATTAAAAACAAAACATCAATCAAGGGAAAACGGACAGGAACAGAACATCAAACAAGGGCAGAACATCAATCAGAAAAAGAAGAACAATCAGAAACAGAACATCAAACAAGGGCAGAAGATCAATCAGTGGGGAAAATCAGAAACAGAACATCGATCAGAAACAGAACATCCATCAGAAACAGAACAATTATGGGAAAAATTTCAATTAAAAGAAGATGTTTCTGAGTCAGAATAAAAGAAACTAAATGAAGAACCAGAGCTTCTTATAATAAAGGCTATGTTTAGTAGAAAGCTAATTGATTAGAATGAAAATGTTCGCAGACTTACTTTTAAGGTTGTCAGAGCAGAAACCTGAAACTTTGTCGTTTCCGGTAATCTCCAAATATTCTTCAGGCATACAGCGACATTTTTCAATGACGTAATCATATCTGCACAAATCTTGACAAAACTGAAAAAAAAAATACAGAGATTCATTGCTCCCTCTTTAATACCCACAAAAAGACAAAACAGAAATCTAAATTATTTTTAATCAAAAGATGATCAAAACTTTTTTTTTGTAACACGTTTTACATGCTTCGAATGTTCCTTGAGATTGGAAGGTAAGGACGTCATCGCCCAAACCTCCAGCAAGGCCTCGGAAGATGCTAGTGTGATGGTTCAAACCAGGGACGACCGACAGTCCGAAGCGCTTACCACACGACTAAGACAGAAGGATTATTTGAGATAGGATAGTTCACTTGTTTCACTGGCCAAGATTGACATTACTGAATTCTAGTTGTCAGAGTGTCTAACCTCTTTCAGTTTCCCAAGCAGATACTAATACTATCGTTTCATCGACCAAGATGGACCTTTCTCAATATTTTCACAAGAGGTGTATGCGACTAGACTAAAAACGTTGTTTTAAAGAATATATTTCAATACGTCTTTGTCAATGCGATTTTAGAACTAGATACAATCAAAAGATCTTAAAGACTAGGATTGGTTCAGAAGCTAATCTCTTAATTACTTGCCCACCCTCAATTTTTTACAAAGCTTATTGATTAACTAAGTGATTAATTTTTGGATTGAATCGTGTGATGTCATCGGCTATGAAAAATTAATCACAATTTTAAGTTGATCCAAGAATGGAACGTAGGGAAAAAAAACGTGTCGAAACGTAATAAAGGGAGATTATATGCACCCATATCTTTCATTAAGTAGCATTTATTTATCTTATTTCGATATCAAAAAGAAAATAATTAACCACCAATAATGATTTAACTAATTGGTTATATTCAATCTGTCTGTCAGTCTGTCTGGTAAAAAGCTTGAACAGGTTTTTTCTACCACTTCCCATTCTCGGATCAAGTTAAAACTTTACACAGTTATTCATTGAACCTGACAAGACATGAATCAATTAAAAAATATAACCAATTAGTTAAACAAGTTAAAATTGTGCATAACTATTCATAGTCGATGACATCACACGATTCAATCCAAAAATTAATCACTTAGTTAATCAATTAGAAGTAATAAATTAATTTGTTTCATAAAGCACAAAGGGAGCTAAATCCTGCTATGTTCAGATAAATTGCAGTAACTGGCGGTTCTTTCCTTTGGCTAGGCTTTTTTTTTCTTCTATTGCCTGTCATACATTTTAAGACGAGTCTTGTATCTGCCAATTTTGCGAAACTACAATAGTTTGCCTGGTGACAACGTACAATTAGCTGCGAATGTCTTGTACATTTCAAAATTACCTACAATCTACTTGCCCACTGCCCCACATATTATTATTATTATTATTATAGCTTTTATATAGCGCTACTTTCATGCTTATAGCATGCTCAGAGCGCTTTTTGGTCCATTTGTGGACCAGTGGAGGGGGTATCTAGGAGTTGGTTTTCCGTGCTGCCTTTAGGCGCTCAGTAAACACAACTCTGCCCGAGTCGAGACCCCTTCTAGGTAGCCAAGGGTTCAAGCGCACTTGGGCATTTCGATGACGCTTCCCACATGTCAGCTCCCCCACCTCTCAGCCAACTCAAGACAGTAAAATTGGAAACAGGTATAGAGACAAAGAAGTAGATATGAATAAAACAAAAACATTTTACCTCATATTCATAGGTGTAATTATAATCTTGAAGATAGTTTTTGTCGTACTTGCTGTTCTCCAGACAATCACCATAAGGCTTTGGTAAATATTGTGTTTTCACCTAGTGATAAATTGGTGCGATGGGCATCATCAAATACAGATAAATGAAAATAACATTAAACTTGTATAGATACGTGTATTAAGATTACGCTTTTATTAAACTGTATATCAAGACCTTGATTGAGCCAATTTTTTCCCCTTTTAAAGACCAAAAATCTCTTAGGCCTATACATATATTTGTACACGTATTTCCGTTTTGAACAATAGTATAATTTAAAAAGAGATTTTCACAATGTTTTAAAAAAATACATGACTAAATAAGTGAGACCGAGGTGGACCTTTCCAAATATTTTCACAAGAGGTGTATGCGACTAGATCAATTCAAAACGTTGTTTTAAAGAATATATTTCAATACGTCTTTGTCAATGTGGTTTCAGAATTCTTGCATAACAGTTGTTCAACTGAACATTTAGTGAATAACAACAGTTGTCAACAGGAACAATATTTAATTAAACGTAATTGTAAGTTTCAAACATATTTGCATGTACATCAATATACTTGAAGTTAGCATTTGATACTAATTAGTCTAATATCACACCAACAGGTTTCCGTAACACACCTTCACACTCACACTCCATCTCGGCGCCCAACAGAAGCTCAACTCCCTACACCTCAACACCGATAGTTGCTACACAACTCCAAGGGCAGAAAGACGACACACTTTCCCATAGCCCAAACCTAACACCCCTTACAAGGGGGAACCAAAAAACCAGCTACCCAGCTCACAAAAGCAGCTCGGTGAAATATGCTGAGATCTCTATGCATGAGCAAAATGAGACAAATCAGGGCCGCTATAAGACGTCTTGCTAAACACGCTATCAAGGCTGTAGAAGCTGAACTTTTTTTTATACAATTTTATTTGAAAATTTGCTACTCTTGTAACTAAGAGAAAGGATGCATTGCTGACTCCAGGAGAATGGCATGCTGTTTGCTTGAAAAGAAAAAAAAAACTGACACTGGAAATTAAGAATTCTTCCAATCCCCGTAAACAACAATTTTGGCGTCTATGGGATGCATACATAATTTTTGGGTCTACGGAATGCAAACATCAATTTTTGGGTCAGGGGATGTAAACATCAATTTTTGGGTCTAGGGGATGCACACATCGATTTTTGGGTCTACTGGATGCAAACATCAATTTTTGGGTCTAAGGAATGCAAATATCGATTTTGTGTCTAGGGGATGCAAACATCAATTTTTATTGGTCTAGTGGATGCAAACATCAATTTTTGGGTCTAGAGGATGCAAACATCAATTTTTATTGGTCTAGGGGATGCAAACATCAATTTTTGGGTCTACTGGATGCAAACATCAATTTTTGGGTCTAAGGAATGCAAATATCGATTTTGTGTCTAGGGGATGCAAACATCAAATTTTGGGTCTAGGGGATGCAAACATCAATTTTTGGGTCTACTGGATGCAAACATCAATTTTTGGGTCTAAGGAATGCAAATATCGATTTTGTGTCTAGGGGATGCAAACATCAATTTTTATTGGTCTAGTGGATGCAAACATCAATTTTTATTGGTCTAGGGGATGCAAACATCAATTTTTATAGGGTCTTGGGAATGAAAACATCAACTTTTGGGGGGTTTAGGGGAGGGGTAGAGTACCTAAACGTTTAGCCAGAAACACAGAAAGGCAGTCTTGTGAAATAATGGCTCTATTGTGATGTATTTTTTTCTTGCTAAATCTACTTGTAGACCGACACATGAAATCAATGCAAAGAACTTAACAGTGTAACATTCAGCTTCAATATCTGTTTAAATTTTTTTTAAAATTGGGTTGTCCTTATACATCTTTGGTTTATGTTTGTAATGATATCACGGCGCCTTGAGCCTACATTTTGTTTGTTAACAACGCTCCATAAATTACATTTTTATTATTATGTTAGAAACGAACAAGTATTCATTCTCTGGCACTGCCAGGGTCGAGTTTTGTTCAAGAGAAACACAATTTATTGTAGTCTTTTTATCAATGTCCACTGCGGAAGTTTTTGGTAATATGGCAGGTCTGCAGCAATATCGCCCTCTGAGAGGCAATGAGAATGTTCCTAGAAATGTTAAGGGCATTGATGGTATCTGTGAAGTCAGTTGCTATTATCCCCTCGGTTGATAGAACAATGTTGTATAATATTATTTTGGATAACTTCTATAAACGCTTAATCTCCAAGCCTAGGTTCCCATATTTTCGTTGTTTTTCCATTTTTCTTAGTGATTTGTCACTGTAACAGGTAGCATTGAAGACCTCTCTCTGTACTTCGGAGTATTTCTAAGCACTTTAGTGTACTCTATGCATCTCAGTGTACTACTCTGCACTTTAGTATACTTCTCTGTACTTTAGTGAACTTTTCTGTACTTCAGTGTACTTCTCAGCACTTCAGTGTACTTCTCTGCACTTCAGTGTACTTCTCTGCACTTCAGTGTACTTCTCTGCACTTCAGTGTACTTCTCTGCACTTCAGTGTACTTCTCTGCACTTCAGTGTACTTCTCTGCACTTCAGTGTACTTCTCTGCACTTCAGTGTACTTCTCTGCACTTCAGTGTACTTCTCTGCACTTCAGTGTACTTGTATGCCTTCTTCCGTAACGACCTGTACACATCTTGCTCCAGAAGTATCGACTATACTAACTCTAGTCCTCTCCAGTTCACTCTACTTTAGTGAACTTGCATCGAGTCATTCAAATCTCTTTTCTACTGTCTCGCACTGAAACAACTGTACCAAAGACTGTCGTTTTACATACACTCTCTGGTTTATAAAAGGTCCAGACAAGATTCTAGAATATGACAGAAACGTGCAGTATCTGCCTCATTTTCATCCTAAACTATCGCGTGACCATATCACAAGCTTGACTGTTTACCATTGCAAGTTCTAGAAACAGGATGATATCAGACACATGACCAGTAAGGGTCACGCATGTACCTGTACCTGGGCAGTTAGTTTATTTATAACAATATGTAGGTCAGCCAGATTGTGTAACCATTGTTTGACAAGCTATTTCTTCAAATGGCTGACTTTCCCGCCTGGAAATTTGACATTTAATGTTCTAGTTATCTAGTAAACGCATAGAATGCAAACATCAATTTTTGGTTCTATGGTATGCAAACATCAATTTTTGGATCTATGGGATGCAAACATCAATTTTTGGGTCTAATGGATGTAAACATAAATATTTGGTTCTATGGGATGCTAACATAAATTTTTTGGTCTAATGGATGCAAACATCAATTTTTGGTTCTATGGGATGCTTACATCAATTTTTGGGTCTAATGGATGCAAACATCAATATTTGGTTCTATGGGATGCTTACATCAATTTTTGGGTCTAATGGATGCAAACATCAATTTTTGGTTCTATGGGATGCAAACATAACTTTTGGGTCTAGGGAATGCAAACATCAATATTTGGTTCTATGGGATGCAAACATAACTTTTGGGTCTAGGGAATGCAAACATCGATTTTTGGTTCTATGGGATGCAAACATAACTTTTGGGTCTAGGGAATGCAAACATCAATATTTGGTTCTATGGGATGCTTACATCAATTTTTGGGTCTAATGGATGCAAACATCAATTTTTGGTTCTATGGGATGCAAACATAACTTTTGGGTCTAGGGAATGCAAACATCAATTTTTGGTTCTATGGGATGCAAACATAACTTTTGGGTCTAGGGAATGCAAACATCAATTTTTGGTTCTATGGGATGCAAACATAACTTTTGGGTCTAGGGAATGCAAACATCAATTTTTGGTTCTATGGGATGCAAACATAACTTTTGGGTCTAGGGAATGCAAACATCAATTTTTGGTTCTATGGGATGCAAACATAACTTTTGGGTCTAGGGAATGCAAACATCAATATTTGGTTCTATGGGATGCTTACATCAATTTTTGGGTCTAATGGATGCAAACATCAATTTTTGGTTCTATGGGATGCAAACATAACTTTTGGGTCTAGGGAATGCAAACATCAATTTTTGGTTCTATGGGATGCAAACATAACTTTTGGGTCTAGGGAATGCAAACATCAATTTTTGGTTCTATGGGATGCTAACATCAATTTTTGGGTCTAATGGATGCAAACATCAATTTTTGGTTCTATGGGATGCAAACATAACTTTTGGGTCTAGGGAATGCAAACATCAATTTTTGGTTCTATGGGATGCAAACATAACTTTTGGGTCTAGGGAATGCAAACATCAATTTTTGGTTCTATGGGATGCAAACATAACTTTTCGGTCTAGGGAATGCAAACATCAATTTTTGGTTCTATGGGATGCAAACATAATTTTTGGGTCTAGGGAATGCAAACATCAATTTTTGGTTCTATGGGATGCAAACATAACTTTTGGGTCTAGGGAATGCAAACATCAATTTTTGGTTCTATGGGATGCAAACATAACTTTTGGGTCTAGGGAATGCAAACATCAATTTTTGGTTCTATGGGATGCAAACATAACTTTTGGGTCTAGGGAATGCAAACATCAATTTTTGGTTCTATGGGATGCAAACATAACTTTTGGGTCTAGGGAATGCAAACATCAATTTTTGGTTCTATGGGATGCAAACATAACTTTTGGGTCTAGGGAATGCAAACATCAATATTTGGTTCTATGGGATGCTTACATCAATTTTTGGGTCTAATGGATGCAAACATCAATTTTTGGTTCTATGGGATGCAAACATAACTTTTGGGTCTAGGGAATGCAAACATCAATTTTTGGTTCTATGGGATGCAAACATAACTTTTGGGTCTAGGGAATGCAAACATCAATTTTTGGTTCTATGGGATGCAAACATAACTTTTGGGTCTAGGGAATGCAAACATCAATTTTTGGTTCTATGGGATGCAAACATAACTTTTGGGTCTAGGGAATGCAAACATCAATTTTTGGTTCTATGGGATGCAAACATAACTTTTGGGTCTAGGGAATGCAAACATCAATTTTTGGTTCTATGGGATGCAAACATAACTTTTGGGTCTAGGGAATGCAAACATCAATATTTGGTTCTATGGGATGCTTACATCAATTTTTGGGTCTAATGGATGCAAACATCAATTTTTGGTTCTATGGGATGCAAACATAACTTTTGGGTCTAGGGAATGCAAACATCAATTTTTGGTTCTATGGGATGCAAACATAACTTTTGGGTCTAGGGAATGCAAACATCGATTTTGTGTCTAACAGCACCTGTAACCCTATTTACCAATGTTACTGTAAGTTTATCTAGGACATCACTTAAATGTTTCCATTTACTGACAGCGATGTCTTCTTTTACAATGGTAATTAATTTTCTGTGCTTCCCACAAAGAAAATGTTTAAATTTACTACACTGCTTGTTGGGGGCGCGGTGGTCGAATGGCTAAGCGATTGGCTTCCAAACCTGAGGTCCTGGGTTCGAATCCTGGTGAAGACTGGGATTTTGATTTTTGGGATTTTTAGGGCCCCCGTGAATCCACCCAACTCTAATGGGTACCTGACTTTAGTTGGGGAAAGTAAAGGCAACTGGTAGTTGTGCTGGCCACATGACACCCTGCTCATGAACCGTTGGCCAAAGAAACAGATGACCTTAAAATTATCTGCCCTATAGATCGCTAGGTCTGAAAGGGGAAACTTTACTTTACTACACTGCTTGGTAGTTCAAATGCTTAAGATAAAATCTTACCCACCAATTTCATTGCAATATTTGATAGTGTACCAGGTGAAACCTGAAACCCGTCTTCCTTGGGGTAAGGAAACGATTGTTTGCTATGAAGGACAACCTGTAAACCTTTGGTCTCTATAAGTTCTGGGATATATTCATCTGGCTCCAAGAAGAACCCAATATCCAAACCTGGAATGAAAAACATGCTTTATATTTAGTAACTGTGTGTTTGAATATTATTTTAATTAAAATGATCCATCTACATCTATATACAAGACATTACAAGATGACCTGTATATAGGCATAACATGTTTACGCAGTGTAACAGTCCAAAGAATGGACAAATAAGAATGACAGGAACTACTTGCAGACGTGACAGAATAACTTGAGTGTTCGCCTTATAATAGGAGGTGTTTAAAGATTTTTCTCCAAGTAAACAGATTTATTACCTGGTTACTGTAGAGGTATAGCTTGAAGTCCAGCCCACTAATTAAGATTTACTACCAAGTAAACAAATTCAGTTCCTTCGTGTGACAGTGTCAATATGTTGACATTACGTCCATCGTATCTGACTTGTGGTCACGTGAGCCACGTGATTATTGTCTTATACCTGACAACAATGGCAATGTCTTCCTACGACAAGATGTAGATCTTGATCTAGTACTGGACTAGATCTGTTAAATCTACATATTAATCATATCAATCAGTGAATTATTGTAACCTATTTTTCACTCTTCAAAGATGTCTAGATCTAAACTATTTTCATATTCAAGTTACAATTGAATCAATGAGGCATTTAATGTAAACAACACTACCACGTGACATGGAGATATAACCGCAAAGCTAGACAGACGTCTGGTCAGCGTGACCAAGGTCAAGGAATGTAAAATGTTAACTAGCCCACTCAAAGATCAAGTCAAAATGTGCCAGCCATTGCCGCTCTGTCTGTAAAGCGCATTTATAATCTAAAGATTCATTTCTATTTATATTAACGCGCATTGTCTTTGCGATAAGAGATGTAAAGTTTGGAAGCCAAGCTAAATCTACTAAATCCACTAAATCAACTAACTCAGTCACTGTCTTCTATTAACATGTAATTATACATTGACACGTACGGCGTAATCATTTTCTCTTAGAAGGAACGCCTCGAACTTATAAGAGAAAGCACAACCTGAATAGTTCTTGGCTAATTTGATGATTACCTTCCTTTGGCCCTTCGCTCTCTTGACGGTATTTCAATGTATTTAGAGTGAAACAATTTCCAAACTCGTTTGATGAAAAAAGCTCGAAGTCACTGAAAATTAAAAAAAAAATGGAAGCACAGTGACTTCAATGTTTATAATTTCTTACATCACTTTTAAAAAAATCTTTTTAAAAAAAACAACAACAATGCTTATCTATGGGAAAGAACTCCGCGCACACAACTATATATCTCAATAATATAGACGTTATTTCTTTTATCTGGGCAAGGTAGTTGAGTGGTTAAGCGCACGGCTTCCGAACATGGGGGTCCAGGGTTCCAAACTTGGTGAATTATGGGATTTTGAATTTTGAAAATTTTAGGGCGCTCCTGAGTCCACCCAACTCTAATGGGTACCTGACGTTAGTTTGGGAAAGTAAAGACATTTTATCGTTTGTGTTCGCCACATGACACCTTGCTTGTTAACCGATGGCCGAAGAAACAGATGAGCTTAACATCACCTGCCCTGTAGATCACAAGGTCTGAAACTTTAGTTTTATTTGTTCTCTTATTCGATTTTAAACAAAACAATTAATTACCATTAAATAAAGGACTATTTTATTTAATTTTCTAATTGATTCATGTTTTGTTAGGTACACTAAACAATTGTTTAGAGTTTTAACTTGATCTTAGAGTCGGTGTGTAAGAAATAACGCGTTCTATTATATAAGGAGATCAAACATAACATATTTAGCCGTACCTGTGAATACTGAAGGATTAATTTCCGTTGTTGGTATCAAACAAAATAATTAATAACTGGTAATTAATTGACTGATTGCTGAGAATGTTTATTAATTCACTTCTTCTCTAACCCTGTTGCCCACAAACCAAACCTCTAGCTATAGGTCAATAGCCGCACTGCCTTGTGTGTGTGTCCCTGTAAGGTCTAAGGCTAAGGGAGTAAACCCTAACAGAAAATCCGGTCCTGGAGCCCCGTAGGAGGGGGGACAGTAGTAAGACTACTGCTCTCTGGCAAACTCCTGCAGCCACCTGTCCCCAAATTGTGATGGCTCGCCATCCCTTTGGACCCGGTCAGTATGGAAGAGAGGCGTGTGCTGACGTGTGGGCAGCCCAGCACTCGCAAATTTACCGCCCAGGCTTTCCCCCAGCAATGGAGAGGTCACTCCATCTCTGACAGTAATGTCTTTGGAAAAACACGGAGAGTGGTAGTTACCGGTGATAAGTTCCTAGCTGATTGGCGTAAGCTGGAACGCCAGGGACCACTCTTGACGGTAGGAGGGGCTTTTTAGCCTCACTGGATAGCAAATGCCTGCCTTAAGCCGAGCAGCCCTCGGACAGTAAAGTGCTATCCCGCCACAGCTTGCCGCACCACTGGGTGCTTGGTGCTAAGACAAAATAAAAAAGCAAGCTGCTCACCCGCACCTGCAAATACAATCAAAAGAAAACACTCAACATTAATGCGTTTAGCAAGCTGAAACATACGGACAATGTGTCCTGGCTTCAATACTGACCCTGAACTCGTCACCGACATGCGTCAAACAGCTATCATCGACAGAGAACTCAGCAGACTAAACATTGATGTGGCCTGCCTGCAAGAAACCAGACTGGCAGACAGCGGATCTCTTACAGAAAGCAACTATACATTCTACTGGCAAGGAAAACCAGAACAAAGCCCTAGAATACATGGCGTCGGCTTCGCAATAAGAAACAGTCTCGTCCCCTGCATTGCGATGTTTCCCATTGGCAATGAAAGAGTAGCACACATGAAATTTGCATCACCGCAAGGCAAAGTTAATATAATCTGTGCTTACTCACCAACCCTTGCTGCACCGGAAGAGGACGTAATAAAAAGTATTCCAAAATACGAGCACCTCTATATAAATGGAGACTTTAATACCCGTGTTGGTGATGGAAATGATGCATGGCCACAATGCTTGGGACCTCATGGTGTTGGCAAAATCAATGACAATGGCCAAAGGCTACTTGAGTTCTGTAGCTCTCATGAACTGTGTGTAACAAATACATTCTTCTCTGGCAAGGAACGCCATAAAGTCTCTTGGCAGCACCCACGCTCAAAAAGGTGGCACCAGCTTGACCTCTGCATCACCCGAAGGATGGATCTGAAAAGTGTCATCCACACCCGATCCAGAGAAGTGTGCACTCTTTGGCGAGCTCCTGAACAGTTCAATCCCCTCGTTAAGTGATGAAGAAGACATCTCTATCAGATGGGAGAAATTAAGAGATGTAATCTACAGTTCGGCAATCACCGCCTTTGGGCCTCAAAAACACAAAAATGTAGACTGGTTTGAGGCGAATCTAGCACATATGGAACCTTGCATCGAGAAAAAGCGATCTGCACACCTCGCTCTCAAGACAAAGCCAAGTCCAATATCTTTGGAGGCCTTCAAAAGTGCTAATAAAGAGGCGAAACAAATGGCTAGAAAATGTGCTAACAACTTTTGGAGGGATACCTGCAACAGAATCCAAGACAGTCTCCACTCAGGAAATAGCAAAGCTCTATTTGATGGCATTAAAGCGGCCCTGGGTCCAACAGTGTCTAAGCCTGCCCCCCTTCTATCCAAATCAGGAGAAAAAATTACAGATCAAACCAAGCGAAGTCTATGCCACACAGAACACAGTAGACGATGTCGCCCTGGCTTCTCTACCAGATCTTCCAGTACTGGAATGCCTAGATGATCTTCCGAGCCTCAGTGACCTAAAAAAAGCAATTAACTGCATAAAAAATAGAAAATCTCCTGGGAGTGATGGTATCCCAGTGGAAGTAGTGAAAGTCAACGAATCACTCCTGCTCCCTGAACTCTATATTCTCCTCTGCCGCTGTTGGGAAACAGGTCATGTCCCACAGGACATGCGTGACGCAACTATAGTCACAATATACAAGAACAAAGGGGATCGGAGTGACTGCAACAATTACAGGGGTATCTCTCTCCTCAGTATAGTGGGCAAGATCTTTGCTAGAGTGGCACTATCCAGGCTGCAAGTGATAGCTTCTAGAGTCTACCCAGAGTCTCAGTGTGGGTTCAGGAGTGGTAGATCAACTGTAGACATGATATCTTCTCTACGACTACTGCAGGAGAAATTCAGAGAGAGAGAGACAGACCCCTTTACATCGTTTTTGTTGATCTGACTAAAGCTTTTGACATGGTCAGAAGAAGTGGCCTTTTCAAACTCCTGAGGAAAATAGGTTGCCCTCCCAAACTACTGCAGTTCATTGAGTGTTTTCACGAGGAAACTAAATGCACTGTCAAATTCAATCAGCACCTTTTGAGGTTTGCAGTGGTGTCAAGCAAGGATGTGTGCTCGCACCTACTCTGTTTGGGATATTCTTCTCCTGTCTACTGCATTATGCGTACAACGACATAAACGAAGGTGTGTTTCTCCATACAAGATCCTCTGGAAAACTATTTAATGTATCAAGGCTGTGGGCAAAAACCAAGGTTAGGAAGCTACTCGTCAGGGAACTCCTGTATGCTGATGATGCAGCTATTGTGGCTGATTCTGATATTCAGCTACAGTGCCTGGTTGACAAATTATCTGCTGCTTGCCAGAAGTTCGGCTTAAACATCAGTCAAAGCAAGACTAAGATACTTGTCCAAAACACAAACACTGCACCTCAAGTAAGCATTAATGGCCAACCACTAGAAATTGTTGATCACTTTTGTTACCTTGGCTCCATCATATCCAACAACACTCTACTGGATAAAGACATAAACGACAGGATAGCCAAGGCAATGGCCACCATGTCAGGGCTGCAGAAAAGAGTCTGGGACAACATATTGCTGACTAACAGTACTAAAGCCCTAGTCTACCGGACCTGTGTGTTGAGCACCTTGCTGTACGGAAGTGAAACATGGTCAACCTACTCATGGCAGGAAAAAAAGCTAAATGTTTTCCACCTCCGATGCCTAAGGCGGATCTTTAAAATAAGGTGGCAAGATAAGATAACCAATGAGGAAGTGCTACAAAGAGCAGGGTGCCAGGACATCCGCTCTGTTATCAGCAGCAGACGCCTTGGCTGGCTTGGACACGTTCGTAGCATGCCAGAAGGTCGACTTCCACAGGACATCCTGTATGGTCGCCCACTTTTACGTTATACGGATGTATGCAAACGCGACATGAAGCTCTTCAAAATCGGCACTGGCGACTGGGAAGAGGTGGCACTGGACAGATCCTCATGGAGAGAGAGCATAAAGGAAGGGTCAAAGATTGCAGATGCCATACACAACAGAAGCAGAAAGAAGGGTGAAAATGCAACGGCGCCTGGTGATTATATATGCCCAACCTGCGATTGCAGCTGTGTATCAAGGATTGGCCTCTTTAGTCACATAAGAAGTTGCAAAGGGAAAAGATCGTCTCTCGAGACGTAAAATGCCACAGAGAATCTCTAAGCCAATGAAGAATTGTGCAACATGCCAAATTGATCAGAGAATGGGTGTGGGAGAAATAACGTGTACAACCTTTTACCAGACAGACAGACAGACAAAGTGAGTTGATTTAAGTATGTGGAGGCTCCAGAGAACCGGTCATGCGTACACAGGAGGTTTGTTTTCACATTGCATTCTGGAATGTTTAAATATCTACAAAGAAAATAAAAGATCTCTGGCACACAATGGATACTTGTCATGCTAAGATGCGTTTTTCATCCAATTCTCCTGGGTTCCACGACATATGAAATTAATGAGAGTGTCATGTGGCCGGCACAACGACCAACCGCCTTTTGACACCTAACCCTTATTTCCTCCTAACTAATTTCAGGTAACCACCACAGTTTGTAGGACTCAGGGGCGTCCTTAAGCCCCAAGATTTGAAATTCCAATCTTCTCTGAGATTCGAACCCAAAACTCCCCGGCTCAAAACCAATCTTTTTACCGCTCTTCCACCACGCAGCTCTAAGATATATTGGTATCATTATATCAAGGAACAAGAATAAATCCCTTAAAACAAACCTGACATCACAAGAGTGTCCGCCAATAAAACACCAGAGCAACATGTCATCAATCTGGTGACCAGCCTCGTCTCTCACTTCTCTGTAAGAAACAGAAAGAAAAATAAAGAAAAAGAAAGAAACAGAAAGAAACAGAAAGAAAAAGAAAGAAACAGAAAGAAAAAGAAAGAAACAGAAAGAAAAAGAAAGAAACAGAAAGAAAAAGAAAGAAACAGAAAGAAAAAGAAAGAAACAGAAAGAAACAGCAAGACACAGAAAGAAACTGAAAGAAAAAGAAAGAAACAGAAAGAAAAAGAAAGAAACAGAAAGAAAACGAAAGAAACAGAAAGAAAAAGAAAGAAACAGAAAGAAACAGCAAGACACAGAAAGAAACAGAAAGAAAAAGAAAGAAACAGAAAGAAACAGCAAGACACAGAAAGAAACTGAAAGAAAAAGAAAGAAATTGAAAGAAACAGCAAGACACAGAAAGAAACAGAAAGAAAAAGAAAGAAACAGAAAGAAACAGCAAGACACAGAAAGAAACTGAAAGAAAAAGAAAGAAACAGAAAGAAAAAGAAAGAAACAGAAAGAAAACGAAAGAAACAGAAAGAAAAAGAAAGAAACAGAAAGAAACAGCAAGACACAGAAAGAAACAGCAAAAAAAATTACAAACATTATTGTAGAACGAAAAAGTTACTTAAATTTTTTTTTAAATTTCAAATATCAATTACTGAATCTTATAGTGAGTAATAATTTATCATTCTTTTTATTACTCTATTAAATCAGAGCTTCATGGAACCAGGAACCACAAACCTTTAACCTGAACTTTTGCGCTTCGAAGTCTAGATTTAATTTAAAAACCTGTCATTGCTATTTTTCATCTAAAAAATGGCGTAGTCACCCCTAGTGTAACAATAACTGAATTGTTTATTAAATGTAAAGACAATTTAGTTTTATTGAAAGATTATCTAAGCTTGTATGTAATTGTCCTAGCTAAGGAAATAAGAAATGTGCATTTATGTATTTGTCTTTATGGTATTGAACTTATTTCCCCATGTAGTAGGCCATTAGTGACTGGAAGTCAATGAAAGCCAGTCTGATCTAAAACTGACCTGTCCAGCCTGTTCATCTCGTAGACAAAACGTGCAAAACCGACCAGTTCACTTTGTACAGTCATATCTCCAGAACTGCCTGTATTGCTCTGTGGGAATGAAGTTTGTTAAGATATCTATTAGAGTAAAAATACAAAGCTTAGATACAATACAGATATATAGAGTCAGATCTGTGCATTGGACCATAGATAAAATATTTAGAAAATGTAGAGGAGTAATACTACTACTAATATTAATAATAATAAGACTTGTCTTCGAGTCCGAAGATTAATGAGGAATGCAGTATTTCCGGGGGCTGCGCAGCCCTAGCTGTATCCTAAATATTTTGCCACATCTAGCGCAGGCATAATCATTGTCCACCGTCTTCGTCTGTCCTCGGCAGCGGATTTTCTTTTGGTCTAATATATGTATCCCACGGCCTCCAGCTGTCTTGTTCTAAAGCCGCATCCATAAAGGTTAAAAGGAGAAAAATCTGATCCAGGAAACTACAGACCAGTATCACTTACCAGCATCACATGTAAAATACTAGAACACATAATATGTAGCAACATCATAAACCACTTAGACAAACATAATGTCCTCACCCCATACCAACATGGCTTTAGGAAATATAGATCATGTGAAACACAACTAATAGGACTAATTGATGATTTCTCAAAAGGTTTAGATAATAGTGAACAAATAGATGCTATCTTACTAGACTTTTCCAAGGCTTTTGACAAAGTTCACCACCATAGTTTGCTTAAAAAATTAAAATATTTCGGCATTAACGGTCCACTGCATCAGTGGATTAAAGATTTTCTGATAGGGAGAGAACAAACTGTAATAATAAATGGCTCTAAATCAACACCAATAACAGTAAACTCAGGTGTACCTCAAGGAACAGTCTTGGGTCCACTACTATTTTTAATTTACATAAATGATTTACCAAATTGCATTAGTTCAGGAACAAAAGTCAGATTATTTGCAGACGATTGCATAATATATAGAACAATAAAAACAAAACAAGACACAGATATTTTACAAAGAGAATTAGATGAATTACAGAAATGGGAATCAAATTGGAGCATGTCTTTCCACCCAGAAAAATGTCAGTTGTTAAGAGTAACAAAAAAACTAAAACAAATTAATTCCACTTATCTTATTCATGGCAAACCAGTAACACAGACTAAAAACTCAAAATACCTAGGTGTTATAATAAATGAAAAACTGTCATGGAATCCACATATTGATGAAACTATAAAAAAATCCAACAAAGCATTAGGGTTTATTGAAAGAAATTTCTATAAATCAAATAAGAACATAAAACTAAAATGTTATTTAACCTTGGTTAGGCCAATAATAGAATATGCATCCACCGTGTGGGACCCCTCAACTCAAGAAAACATTAAGAAACTGGAACAAACACAAAATAGAGCAGTGAGATTCATAACAAACGAATATTCACATTTGACTAGGGTAACACCATTAGTAAAATCACTAAATTTAGAAAGCCTTCAGGACAGAAGACTCAAAAGTAAAGTAGCAATTATACATAAAACACTGAACCATAATCTTCAAATACAAAAACAAAATTTAATAAAATACTCTGAAAGACACAAAAATAAAGGCACATTCCTCGTCCCATATGCTAGGACAAATTTGTACAAATACTCCTTCTTCCCTAGTGCTATTAGAGCATGGAATGGGTTGCCTGAGCTAGCCAGAAAAACCAGTGACTTGGCAGAATTTAAGTCATTGGTTAATATGCATGACTAAATGCATGACGCGTAGGACGTAATCATCTTCTTTTTTGAAGTAACGTCTGTATTATATAAGATAAGATAAGATAAGATCTCTTCTATGTCAGTTGAAGCAAGTTGGCGCCTAAGCTGGACTGTACCAAGCAAAGCAGTAATCTGTTCTCATTATTGGCACTATCACATAATATCTAGACTTACATAGATCTATAATTTCGGGATTTCTAGGACGCCTCTGAGTCCACAGGAGGCGCGGTGGCTGAGCGGTAAAGCGCTCGGCTTCCAAACCGGGGACCGGGGTTCAAATCCTGGTGAAGACTGGGATTTTTAATTTCGGGATCTTCGGGCGCCCCTGAGTCCACCCAAGCTCTAATGGGTATCTGACATTAGTTAGGGAAAAGTAAAGGCGGTTGGTAGTTGTGCTGGCCACATGACACCCTTGTTAACCGTAGGTCACAAAAACAGATGAAATTTACATCATCTGCTCTATAGACCACAAGGTCTGAAAGGGGAACTTTACTATTTTTTTTTACTCTGAGTCCACATATCTCTAATAGGTATCTGACATTAGTTGGGGACAAGTAAAGGCGGCCACATGAATCTCACAAGACACCGTTACCCGTAGGCCACAGAAACAGATGACTTTTACATCATCTGCCTTATAGACCAAAAGGTCTGAAAGGGAAACTTAACTTAATTTTTACTTAAAGAATGGTCCCTGGCGAGGTCGATGAACGGAGAAGGGTTGGGCATAGGGCTAGCTACTCTACCCTGTACAAAAACCACAAGCTACAGAAACACCAAACAGCAGATCGAGTCAAGGAACTGGGAGATGATGGAACTCCAACCGGAAGGTGAAAGCCAGAGTCATCTGAAAGCAGACAGGTCAAAGACCATCATCTCTACCAGGACCACCACCACCATCGGTACATGGAACGTCCGGACCTTGTATGAGACTGGGAAGACAGCGCAAGTGGCAGATGAGATGAAAAGGTACAACATCACCATCCTTAGGAATCAGCGAGTCAAGATGGACTGAAAACTGTCAGTAAAGACTGACTGAGCTAACAGCTGATACATTCAAGGATGTAATTGTCTTATCTTATTAAATACAGACGTTACTTCAAAAAAAATAAGATGATTACTTTCTACGCGTGTTCCCAAGTCAATCTAGCCATACATATTAACCAATGACCTAAATTCTGCCAAGTCACTGATTTTCCTGGCTGACTCAGGCAACCCATTCCATGCTCTAAGAAGAAGCACTTGTACAGATTTGTCGTAGCATATGGAACGAGGATTGTGCCCTTATCTTTGTGTCTCTCTGAGTATTTTATTAAATTTTGTTTTTGTATTTGAAGATTATGGTTCAGTGTTTTATGTATAATTGCTACTTTACTTTTGAGTCTTCTGTCCTGAAGGCTTTCTAAATTTAGTGATTTGACTGAAGTGATAAACGGGTATGGGGGGGGGGGAGAGCGAAAAAGAGAAAGGAAGAACGAAAGAGAAACAGACATTGAAAAAAAGAGAGGTAAAGAGAGAGAGAGAGAGAGAGAGAGAGCAGAAATATTTGCAAATGTATTATAATATGCTTTACTAGCTTACCTTATCATCTTTAACGTCTGTAGATAATAGGTTGATCCATATTTCATTAGTTTCACTGTTCAGTAACAATATAATATAATATAATATAATATAATATAATATAATATAATATAACATAGATATGGTCAAACTAGGCAGCCGCCTAGAGCCTCCAATAGATGTGGGCCTTGCATAAGGACTCAAAGTACAACATTTTTTAGAGAAAACCTTGCGAAACATGGATCAAATGTCAAACATAGTATAACTCTATAGCTGTACGTCTATTAGCCTAGCTGTAAGTTTGTAGTATTCGCGAATTTTATATGTTAGAGGACCATTGTTTCTTCTTGCCGAATCGTTTTCTAGTCTGTGGCGATCATGAAGCGTCCATGAAGCTTATTCGTGCCATATGAATTTAACTTAATTGTTGATTTAGATCTAGATGCAGGAAGGTCTTTCGGTCTTTTTTTAGTTTTCTATTTCATTTGGGTCCGCTTTTTTCATTTCGCCTCCAAATACTAAAGCCGGCCCTGCTGGTCCTGCGGTATAAGCTTTAGACCCCTAAGACAATGTCACCCAAGTATTGAGACTTAAATACTTATCCCTTCTAAAATCAAGGTCTACAACTCTGTCAGTGAATGAAGTCAAACGTCTTCCAATTTAGTTACCTGCTCTTGGATGTGTTGAATTTACTAATAATTTCCACTAATTTGTCTAAACTCTTGTTTTGAACGTACTGGACTAGTTCTGGTGACGTGTCCTTTAGCTGTAGACAGAATACAGACGAAAATATATTTTTAAAATTTAATATATGTAAGTAAATGAAAGACTTCTCAGTTCTTAACCATTGGTAGTGTCCTGGCTAGGATCCTGTGTGCTAATCCTACACTATTTCATTCAACCAGTCTAAACTAGCTAAGGAACTTCACAATTAAAAATGATCTTCTTCTTCTTCTAGCCAGCTTTATTGCTGCTGAGCTGCTGAGCTCTTTTGCAGACTGTGCCAAGGAAAAAAAGTGTGCTGTTTTCTTCAGATGTTCAGCACTGCCGTACATGGTGTTGGTTATGTTGGGCTTTAGTGGAAGTAGGGTCTGCCTAAGGTGGATTAGGAAGGGGCATTCAAAGAGGATATGGTTTACGGTTTCATAAGGGTGGGCGCAATGTCTGCAAAGGGGGAGTTGTGTGGAGTTTATTTTGTTCAGATGGTAATTTAATAGAAGTGTGAGTCCTGTTCTTAGTTGGAAAATTGTAGATTGTTCTTTGCGGGAAGGAAAAAAAAAGATATACGCAATCATGACTTCTGGAGAATTCAACGGATGTATTTATTTACAAATGGAAGGCTCGACTTGTCTCACTAGCCGTCGTTTTCTGATCAGTCTCTATTACTATTCTTCCTTCTCTAAGCTCTAGCCATCTTGGTCTTCATGTACCCACATTCTGCAACGTTTTTCGTCTGACTACGTCACTACTTTTACCGTCGCTAAAAAAAAAAATACACAATATATATTCATAAAAAAAAACAACTAAAATAATCTCTAAACTAGGTCACTGCAGTTGAAATTATCATACGATGTAACACTCTATGGGCTTTCTTTGTCATTTCTACAGAATGCGTTGGCAAAGTAGGAAATCGAGAATAATTGTGTACTTTGACTAAAAATACAATGACTTGGAACTCTATAGAATGCCTGTGTTAGGCACTTTGACGCTAACATAGAAATCTCTTATGGAGATATTTGAGGCCTGACTCTGAACGCGTGAAAATTGAGGCTACAGAAGTAAGTGGGTCATGTGGTGTTAATCCAAATCAGTGTCTTCGAAGCAAGATTTAACTGATTTTTGTTTAAATAGACAGCTTTTTTTTAAAAATCATTAAGCTGTTAAGCTGTTTCTTACATCACTAATGACACGTTATTTTTTTAAAAATAGCCTTTCTATAGCGCAAGCTTTAAGCTTACAGCATGTTCAGAGCGCTATGGTCCAATCTTATTTGTGGATTAGTTTGGGGGGGGGGGCGGGGGGCGGCGGGGAGTATCTGGGAGAATGTTAGGCACTCAGTAACCAAAACTCTGCTCGAGTGTCGAACTCGATCCCATTTGATAATTAGCTAAACCAAGCTCATGCGTACTTTGCCGCTCGACCACTCTCCCTCACTGTGTTCATCAGAATGACACTTTCCCAAATTGCAATTGAAACAAGATAACTTTTAAAAGTTCCAATGCACAAACCAACTTTTACTTTTGTTTAATTTAACAAAAAGTTTAGAGATAGATGAAGGCGTTTAGAGACAGATGAAGGCGTTTAGAGATAGATGAAGGCGTTCAAAGACATATGAAGCGCGGTGGCTGAATGGTGAAGCGCTTGGCTTTGGGGTTCCCTGGTTCGAATTCTGGTGAAGACTGGGATTTCTAATTTCAGGATCCTTAAGGCACCCAATTTTGACATAAACTAGACATAAGAAAAGGCAATTGATCTTTCTTGCTGGCCACACGACACCCTCATTTGCCGTGGAACACAGAAACAGATAATGTTTACATCACCTCCCTATAGATGGCAAGGGCTGAGATAGAGGACTTAGTGATATATGCCCTTGTTTTAAGTTCTTCTACTCACTAACTCATAAACAGACACAGTTTTAGTTAAGTACTATCCTCTGTGACTGAGTGGTAAAGCGCTTTGCTTCAGAACCGGGGGCCCGGGTTCAATTCCTGGTGAAGACTGGGATCTTAATTTGGGCACCTCTGAGTCCACCCAGCTCTAATGGGTATCAGACATTACCTGACATTAGTCGGGGAAAGTAAAGGCGGTTGGTCGTTGTGCTGGCCACATGACACTCTCGTTAGCCATGGATGACCTTCACATCATCTGCTCTGTGGTTCGCAAGGTCTGGAAGGGGAACTGTTTTATCAATGTTTTTCAGTTCTCATGTATATGTTTATGAAATGTAAGTTGATGCAATTAGAACATATATAAACTATAATGTTTTTGGTTAATATTAAACACCCGATATTTAAAAAAAAAATTTTTTTTAAAGTTGTATAGTATTGAGAGCTATGACGCTATGATGCTACAATGCTTACCGGTAACAATTTGTACATGTAATAGAACTGAATGTAAGGACATCATTACTTCTAGGAGGTAGTTGGATTAATTATATAGGAGTATCTTTTTTTCAAAATGTAATAATGTTTTCATGATAACTAGATTTCTCTTGGTCATACTAAATTTAGGAAATGGGGGCCCACTATCATATTCTGAACCAGGACCCACCAGCACCTTGCTACGCCCCCGTCTCTTTTCTATATTTTGTATAATAATAACAAAACATTAGACATTGCTGCAGGGATACAGAAATAACACTCAGTGTTTCAGTTTAACTAGTACTTCAGCCTATCTAGTACTTCATCTATCTAGTACTTTAGCCTATCAAGTACTTCAGTCTATCTAGTACTTTAGCCTATCAATTACTTCAGTCTATCTAGTACTTTAGCCTATCAAGTACTACAGCCTATCTTGTACTTCAGCCTATCTAGTACTTCAGCCTATCTAGTACTACAGCCTATCTAGCACTTCAGTCTATCTAGTACTTCAGCCTATCTAGTACTTCAGCCTTTTAAGTACTTCAGCCTATCTAGCACTTCAGCCTATCTAGTACTTCAGCCTATCTTGTACTTCAGCCTATCTAGTACTTCAGTCATCAAGTACTTCAGCCTATCTAGTACTTCAGACTATCTAGTACTTCAGCCTATCTAATACTTCAGCATATCTAGTACTTCAGCCATCAAGTACTTCAGCCTATCTAGTACTTCAGCCTATCTAGTACTTCAGACTATCTAGTACTTCAGCCTATCTAGTACTTCAGACTATCTAGTACTTCAGCCTATCTAACACTTCAGCCTATCTAGTACTTCAGCCTATCAAGTACTTCAGCCTATCTAGTACTTCAGCCTATCTAGTACTTCAGCCTATCTAGTACTTCAGCCTATCTAGTACTTCAGCCTATCTAGTACTTCAGCCTATCTAGTACTTCAGCCTATCTAGTACTTCAGCCTATCTAGTACTTCAGCCTATCTAGTACTTCAGCCTATCTAGTACTTCAGCCTATCTAGTACTTCAGCCTATTTAGTACTTCAGCCATCAAGTACTTCAGCCTATCTAGTACTTCAGCCTATCTAGTACTTCAGCCTATCTAGTACTTCAGCCTATCTAGTACTTCAGCCTATTTAGTACTTCAGCCATCAAGTACTTCAGCCTATCTAGTACTTCAGCCTATCTAGTACTTCAGCCTATCTAGTACTTCAGCCTATCTAGTACTTCAGCCTATCTAGTACTTCAGCCTATCTAGTACTTCAGCCTATCTAGTACTTCAGACTATCTAGTACTTCAGCCTATCTAGTACTTCAGACTATCTAGTACTTCAGCCTATCTAACACTTCAGCCTATCTAGTACTTCAGCCTATCAAGTACTTCAGCCTATCTAGTACTTCAGCCTATCTAGTACTTCAGCCTATCTAGTACTTCAGCCTATCTAGTACTTCAGCCTATCTAGTACTTCAGCCTATCTAGTACTTCAGCCTATCTAGTACTTCAGCCTATCTAGTACTTCAGCCTATCTAGTACTTCAGCCTATCTAGTACTTCAGCCTATTTAGTACTTCAGCCATCAAGTACTTCAGCCTATCTAGTACTTCAGCCTATCTAGTACTTCAGCCTATCTAGTACTTCAGCCTATCTAGTACTTCAGCCTATCTAGTACTTCAGCCTATCTAGTACTTCAGCCTATCTAGTACTTCAGCCTATCTAGTACTTCAGCCATCAAGTACTTCAGCCTATCTAGTACTTCAGCCTATCTAGTACTTCAGACTATCTAGTACTTCATCCTATCTAGTACTTCAGACTATCTAGTACTTCAGCCTATCTAGTACTTCAGACTATCTAGTACTTCAGCCTATCTAACACTTCAGCCTATCTAGTACTTCAGCCTATCAAGTACTTCAGCCTATCTAGTACTTCAGCCTATCTAGTACTTCAGCCTATCTAGTACTTCAGCCATCAAGTACTTCAGCCTATCTAGTACTTCAGCCTATCTAGTACTTCAGCCTATCTAGTACTTCAGCCATCAAGTACTTCAGCCTATCTAGTACTTCAGCCTATCTAGTACTTCAGACTATCTAGTACTTCAGCCTATCTAGTACTTCAGACTATCTAGTACTTCAGCCTATCTAGTACTTCAGACTATCTAGTACTTCAGCCTATCTAACACTTCAGCCTATCTAGTACTTCAGCCTATCAAGTACTTCAGCCTATCTAGTACTTCAGCCTATCTAGTACTTCAGCCTATCTAGTACTTCAGCCTATCTAGTACTTCAGCCTATCTAGTACTTCAGCCTATCTAGTACTTCTTACCTTTGAGGATCGAACCGGGTTTTGATTGCAGAATGTTATAAAGGGAAGTTCCATCTGTTTAGCTATCGATCTATTGATGGTGGCTACTGTATTGTAGCTCAGATAATTGGCTATTATGCTGCAGATAATAAATAGTAGACATTTTAAAAAAAGGTGATTTCCTGTATGTAGATCAGATTTTAATTATTAGATAGACATCATAGCAGTTCTAATATAAATGCAAGTATGAAGCTAATTGCTGAGAGAAGGCACGAAGCATATACTGTCTATTCGAGAGCTCAGTACCACGTGACCACCCATATCTCCCCTTCCTCCCCCCCCAAAAAAAAAACAACAACTTTTGTGTTTTGCTAGCCCCGCAGCACAGGTCGACGGTCACACGTTAAAACTATAACTAGTGCATCCCCTGCTTCAAGAAATCAATACATGCTTAAGTGGTGTCAGAAGTTGCTATTGTATAGAGGTGTCTCTGTGGAGGCTGTTATTACTTTCGATCAATCTTCTTTTCCCCTTTTGGGGGCCGCTAAAACCCCCCAGATATTTTCAATAAATAGACCGATAGAGAAGCACACCATTCTTCTTATAAAAGTTGATACATCAAAAGAGACGATGATTACGTTATACTTATATACACATAGGGGCGCGGTGGTTGAGTGGTTAAGCGCTGGGTTTCCGAACATGGGGTCCAGGGTTCGAATATCGGTTGAGGCTTGGGTTTTTTTAATTTCGGGATTTTTAGGGCGCCCTGAGTCCACCCAGTTCTAATGGGTACCTGATGTAAGTTAGGGAAAGTAAAGGCAGTTGGTCGTTTTGCTGGTCACATGACACCCTGCTCGTTAATTTTGAGCCTCAGAAACAGATGACCTTAACATCACCTGCCCTTTAGATCGCAAGGTCTGAAAGGGGAACTTAACTTTATGTTAATCTAGTAGTGCATGTTAAATAGAGACTTAATTTCTACTAAGTGACTGGTTTTCCTGGCTGATTCAGGCCATCCTTTCCATGCTCTATTAGCACTATGGAAGAAATAGGACTTTGTCCTTGCATGTGGAATAAGATATGAGTCTTTTAACGTTTATTTGAACAATTAATTAATTTTAACTAAATGCTTAATATTTTTTTCTCTTTGATTCTAGCTTTGTCCGGTACAAGAAATAAATGTGCGAAAATTCATTTTCATCCAAAATTGGGTCTGAGAGAAATAACGTGGAAAAGCATTGCACCAGACAGACACAGTGAACTGATATAAACTATGTAGAAATATATATTACAATACAATCTCGTACTGAACTAGAGTATTTCTAGAGTTAGCAGTGCATTACCTATAGGAGTGGTATGCCAAGGCCCCAACTGCAGCAAGAAACAGAATGCTCCATATAAATTTGGCCACGTAACTGTTTGATATTTTGATAAGTCTTATCCCATTGATGGACGTTTTATCTGCGTATTCAGAAAAGACTAGAAGTATCGGAACTTTGGCTTTGACGTCAGGTGATCTTTCTTTTTCCATGGGACGACTATCTGTTTCATTGTGATCTTTCCAGGCAGGTTTAGGTTCAGTAACAATTGACGAGGTTTGATGCATGGCCTTGACCTGTGCAATAAGAAATTTCGGGTGCATTCATAGTATCAATTCATTCACATCTGTGATTTTATTCATATCTTTAAATCATTCTAATCACTGATTTATTCATAGCAACGATTCATTCATATCACTGATTCATTCATATCTTTGATTCATTCATATCATTGATTCATTCATATCATTGATTCATTCATTTCATTGATGAATTTATTTCATTGATTTATTAATATCAATGATTCATATCAGTGATTCGTTAAAATCATTGATACATTTACATCACTTATTCATTGATATCCTTGATTCATTCATATCATCTATTCATTCAATTAGTTGATTCATTCCTATCAATGATTCATTCATATCATTTAATCATTCATACCATCTATTTATTCATATCCTTGATTCATTCATATCATCTATTCATTCAATTAGTTGATTCATTCCTATCAATGATTCATTCATATCATCTAATCATTCATACCATCTATTTATTCATATCCTTGATTCATTCTATCGTGTATTCATATCATTTTTTTTTTATATCATTGATTCATTCTTATTATCGATTCATTTATATCATTGATTTTATTCATATCATTGATTCATTCATATCATTAAATCATATCATTGACTTATTTATATCATTGATTCATTCACATTATTGATTCATTCATCTTTGATTCATTTATATTATTGACTTCTTCATAGTATCCATTCATACGATTTTTCAAATCATCTTTTTATTGATATTGTCAAATTATCGATAAATTGATACTATTTAACTATTCATATCATCGGATGATTGATGCCACTGATACATATGTACATTAAATCAATACCATTATATCATTATCATCGATTTTTTTAGTTTATTTATACATTCATATCAACAATACATTTATACATCTGATTTATTTCTAGGATCATTTCATTTATAGAAATCTAATAAATCATTCTTATATTCGAATTTATATTGTAAAATTTACAGGGCCTTTTTTTTTTCCTTGTGATAATTACTTTTATTTTAATACATAAAAACAGGCAATTAACTTACTGTGCATTCACGTGTCTCGTAAATCCTGATTAGGATATCAATAATAAGCCCTAAAACGATTTGTAACAGAAAGGTGAAAAGACCTAGCCATGATACGGGATATCTAAATTGATATTGATCAGGCGAGCTGCACCTTACGTTGTGAAGTCAAAGTTAATAGTTTCTAGACCCAAGCTAGATGTAGACTTTGCATTATTGATGGCGGTCAATGTATTGTTGAGTTGAGTTGCATATGATATAGGGGACAAAGTCGGGAGTGCTCACTCCATTGTCACTTTCTACATTACGATTAATATTTTAGACGGGCAAGTGTTTAAAACAAAACACGATCTATATTTCAAGAGTAGACTTGGGTGTCCTGGGTTCGAAGCTCGGTGAAGACTGGCGATTTTTTAATTTCGGGATTTTTAGAGTGCCCTTGAGTCTTTAATGGGTGCCTGACTTTAGTGGGGAAAAGTAAAGGCGGTTGGTCGTTGTGCTCGTCATATGACACTGCTCATTAACCTTTGGCCAAAGAAAGAGATGACAATTAACGTCATCTGCCCACTAGACCACGTGGTCTGAAAGAGGAGCATTTGCTTTTTTACTAGACGGTTAGGGTTAGCCCGCTTTGAATTGCTTTTAAAAGTAAAAATACTTTGAGTTAGAACATGTGTCAAGACTCATCTCTTCTCTAATATACGTATGTGTATTACTAAATGTACCCAAGTCCTGGGCAATACCACAACGACACATACAACGATAGAACAAATATTCAGAATGCCAACTCACAGACATATAACATGTTTATTACATTATCTGTACTATAATACAGAATCAGTTCAGACATTTGAAATATCCAGTATCAATTAAAAATATATCAGCTTAATATTCCATAGACTGAATAGTGACAACACAAAGAAATAATTAGAGTCTACACTTCGACTATATCTATATCCTAAAGTCCAACTGTCCTGGACTAGGAACAAAACCACACTGCCCTATTATGAGTTACACTATTTTCAACAAAAACATCTCACCAAATCAAAACAACCCAAAACAATAACAGTTTTGAAGTCAACAACCCTGAATTGCCTCCCTTCTCCTCTACAGTAAACAGGAGACCCAGGCTGACCAGAACTCAGTCCTGACAACATGTACCGGAATGTAGTTTTTAAAAATGAATTGGTACCATAAATTCAAATAATACACTAATCTTATTATTCATATGTAATTGAAAAATGAAAAAAAGAAGGCCCTTGTGAGGGTCGAACCCACGATTTTCGCCTTATTAATACTAGCTATATGTCAACCTTGTTTACCTCAATGCCATATTTTATTTCAGATTTTCACACCCCTTCCATCTACGTTTTGACTGAAGAAAATGTGTGCTAGTAGTCGAGGTGAATGAGGGGGGTGTGGGCTGGGGATGTAATGTGTGGAATGAGGTGCGCAGAGGGTGTGAACACACACACCAAATAATTTCTCTACTGTGGTTTAAGTATGAGAAAGACGGCTCAACAAGATTATGCATTGGGATTTGAGCTCTAGACCTCTATAATTAGAAGCCAAACTCTTTTGCAGTCAACTATCAAGGAAACTAATCAACAATTAAGGTAGTAAATACTAGTTAATATTTTATTACATTATGTTTCAAAATGGAGGTTCAGTGGCAGAGCGGTAAAGCGCTTGACTTTCGAACCGGGGTCCAGGGTTCGAATCCTGTTGAAGACTGGAATTTTTAATTTCTGGATCTTCGGGCGCCTCGTGTCCACCCAACTCTAATGGGTGCCTGACATTAGTTGGGGAAAAGTAAAGGCGGTTGGTCGTTGTGCTGGCCACATGACACCCTCGTTAACTGTAGGCCACAGAATCAGATGACCTTTACATCATCTGCCCCATAGATCACAAGGTCTGAAAGGGGAACTTTTTTTATGTTTCAAAATACCCTTACCCATTAAAATTGGGTGGACTCAGGGGCACCATAAAGATCCCGAAATTCAAAATCCGAGTCTTCAGCAAGATTTGAACCCAGGACCCCGGGTTCGGAACCAAAGCGCTTAATCACTTAGCCACCGCACCTCTGGCTTTTAAAGAACCAGCGAGAAATGTGTACTTTTCCGAAACGAAATTAGGACACATTGGCAGTTTTTCAATGACAGGGTTACGCAAATTACGACGCGCGATCCAATTTCTTTCTGGCGCCGCGAATTTTCTGGCATAATAAATCCGCAAAGTATTGGTCAATTGGACTTATTTTATGAATACATGACATGCCTTCAGGGAGATCTTACTACGTCATAGGGTTTCCTGTTAATCCAATTGTTGTTCCTGTTTTGGATTCAAAATTGTGCATACATGTCAAACATATAAAGCATCACATTTACAATGAGAGAAGATGTTCAATTAATTATAACAAAGTACGAGACAGCACTGACCAGGGCATGAGCTTTTGACCCTCGGATACGATAATCTCATCTGAAAACTAGCTAAGCAAATTAACTACTAGACCACCCAGATGTCCTCCCCAAAAAAAAATAACATCTGCAGCGTTCGCAAATATGCACCCGCCACCTAGTGGATTGTTGCCTGTTCGTGCGGTATGCGCATTGGACTGTCGTTCAGTCGTCTTGATGGTCCCAGGTTCATATCCTGCCCGCGCCCAGCCCCAGTCTTACAGTCGGACGTTTAGGCTAAGACGTAGATTTATCTTCAACTCTAAAGGAACATCCACAAAAAGTCCATACACCGGATACACCATAATGCTAAGTTAACGGTAACATACTCCGCCCAGCCCGACCCCAGCATTTTGCCCAAACTCTCCGAGAAAATTCGGGGGAGGTGGTGAGCAAGGCTCAAACCATTTGACCCTCGAGATGACAGTTAAAAGTGCATACCACACGACCAGGCAGCCTGCTAATCTAGTCGTTCATGCTAATTAGGGACTAAAACTTTGTTGTCTTCTTAGCTGGACACCCCATCCCCCACTCAATGCTCTAATGCCACAAGGAAAGGAATTCGACATTCTTATACTGTGATGCTGCCAACCAAACTATGCATGAAAACGTATTTGACCCGGGAGTCCAAAAAGTTTGACCGCCCTTGCATTACTGCATCTAACCCCTTTCTAGAAATGAGATTTTCCCACTTTGTATGCAGCACTTGAATGCACTCAGCTGTTCAGTTTAATTTGTGTCAGAATGCAAACATATGGTTGGTATTGATCGCATTGATCTACTTCTGGCTGCGTTCATCAAGGCGGCTCTCACCGCTGGATGATGGAAGAATCATTGAGGCGAGCCCCCACGACAGTAAATATTGCAAACTTTGCCACTCACGTTAATTGCTGTGCTGTGACAATGGCTGTTGCATATCACAAATATTTAGTGACACATGAAATTGAACATTGACACGAAACGAAAACAAAAATTAAACTGGACACTTTATGCAGATAGAAAGAGAGAGACAGACAGACAGACAGAGAGACAGAGAGGGAGACAGAGAGTGACAAAAAGCTAGTGAGATGGGCAAACGACCCCAAAGTGGTTCACCCAGGCAGGTAAAAAGGAAGGTTTCAATATTTTCAGAAAGAACATCAGAATGAAATTCTATCAATGACAAATGAATGAGAAGAATGGAGAAAGAAGGTTGACAGATCTTGTGTGGTGTCCCAGCGGTCCAGCAGACCAAAGGATAGGTGAAAGTGAATGTGAAGTTCGATGTGAACCTGGCCTACCTGATGTCTTATAATGAATATCTTATTGTTTTGTAAAGGGTCAATCTCTTATACAAATCCTCAAGAAAAAAAAAATTTATTAAAAAAAATTTCATTTAGTTAGGTGTTTTATAGTCATATTGCAGCGCTGTAGTTCCTGATGATATGAAAAACTTCTTACTAATTGTTGTTTAAATTATGTCCAACTTATATGCATTACTAAATATATTTTTTTCTACTTAAAAAAGTTAATATTTTTTTGTGGGTAAATGTAGTAATTAGTATGACAGAACCTATTTAACATGGCAACGCAAATGTAAAAAAAAAATATTTTTTTTTCACAAAAATTTTAAAACCCTTTGCTCAAATGTGTTAATATATGGTAAATGGCAATCCCTCATACTAAAGAGCCTCCCGTGTTTGTTACTATTAATAGTGAATAGTTGTAAAAGTGGTGTGTTTTTTTTTAAACAAGCTGCTTGCATAAGTGATTAAAAAAATTAGATTTTTCGCTTTAAGAGATCTAAACGGGACAGACGGACGGACAGACATTCCTCACATAACTAATTGCGTCTTTTGTCCTTTCGGGGAGCGCTAAGAATGAACATTTTTTTCCGTTAATTACTGGTAATGAGTTAATTTGTTTGATATAAAAAGAGAGAAAATACGACAGTACTGAGATATATGGCTGCAAATGTGAAGTTATTCCCCTGAGATTAGCTTTCTTTTAACCATTTATTTAAATCCTGCCTTTTTCAAGCTATTAGTCGTAGTATGATGAGAATCAGACAGAGTTACATCCCTTTGTGTACATTTTCATTCGTTTAAATTTGTGCTGCTTAACGTGAGTGATTCAGCGAATCAAAACAAGGAATCATGCCCGAGAGATACGGGACTAGGAGAGGAATATTGACATTGTTTTTATTCAATATTACATTTGTATTTACTCAATCCTGTGACATTTATATTTTGACCCCTTTGTGGCAGTAGTACGCAACGTACTCATGGACCCGCAAAGTGCACATGGACCCGCAAAGTGCACATGGACCCTCAACGTACACATGGACCCGCAAAGTACACATGGACCCGCAAAGTGCACATGGACCCTCAACGTACACATGGACCCGCAAAGTACACATGGACCCTCAACGTACACATGGACCCTCAAAGTACACATGGACCCGCAAAGTGCACATGGACCCGCAAAGTGCACATGGACCCGCAAAGTGCACATGGACCCGCAACGTACTCACGGGCCCGGATAGTACACATAGGCCCGCGACGTACGCACGGACCCGGGCTCAAGAAAAGGATGGTGGCCCCCTCCCTCCCGTAAGATAAGGCGAAAACCAAATTGAGTCATCCTGGAGGCCTTCATGTTGAACATGACACAGGCTGCCACAGGGTTGTCTTCCAAAATATACTTAGCATGGTGATTTAGTGGAGGCCATAAAAGATGCTAGGCGTCCACTGCAAAGATCTATTGATGCATGTGTTGTGGTCGGTGGTTGCCAGTAGACTACTAAACCAATATAGGTGAATTATATTTTAAATTATAGAACTTGAATGAATTTGGAATGAACTTCTTGTTTTGTTAACAAAACTAAATACAACTTTTTTTTTTACAATATAGACAAAGTCAACTTGTGATGAAATGAAATAAACTGATGTTGAAACACAATCTCACAATATTATACAAGTCCTTATACTTTGGCATCATGGAGTCTTAACATAGCTTACGGCAGAGCTGCTTATTCTGCATTGTTCTACAAGACTAACTACTTCATATAACAATCAATGCTCCCTTACTTCATAAAACAATCAATGCTCCCTATTATTATCAACGGAGGCGCGGTGACTGAGTGGTAAACCTCTGGACTTCCGAATCAGGGTGCCGGGCTCGAATCCTGGTGAAGACTATTATTTTTTATTTCAAGATCTTTGGGCGCCTTTGAGTCCACCCAGCTCTAATGGGTACCTGACATTTGTTGAGGAAAAGTAAAGGCGATTGGTCGTTGTGCTGGCCACATGACACCTTCGTTAACCGCAGGCCACAGAAACAGATGACATTTACTCATCTGCCCTATAGACCACAATGTATGAAAGGGGAACCTACCTTTTTTTTCTTCATCTAACAGTAAATACTCCCGTTCTACATTGAACAATTAATGCTCCCGTTGTACATGTAACTATTAATGCACCGTTTCTTCATCCAACAGTTAATGCTCCTTTATTCATTATCACCTTAGTAACAAACACACACATACTCACACTCGCTCCATAACAGAATGCAAGCGCAACATGAAAACCATGGATAGATCCACATGAAGAGACATCCTAAAGGAAGGGTCCCGTATCGGAGAGGGTTGTACACACCAGAAAAAGGAAAATGCTGAAAACTTTGCAGAGTCTGGTGATTATTGTGCTTGAGCAGAGGCCAACGGGGCTAATGGCGTCGAAGGCCAATGAAAATTAGGGGACATTTATAAGTCTTAAAGATTTAAAATAAAGCTTAGACTAAAAATTAAAATGTATCAGGTCTATGTTGAGTAGTAATAAAATTTGAAGATCAAATGTATATAAATATAAATAAAACCTTAATTAATTGTTCGTCATTTTCTATTCTCAGATTGATTCATATTCATCAGCTTGATTCATATTCATTAGCTTGATTCATATTCATTAGCTTGATTCATATTCATTAGCTTGATTCATATTCATTAGCTTGATTCATATTCATTAGCTTGATTCATATTCATTAGCTTGATTCATATTCATTAGCTTGATTCATATTCATTAGCTTGATTCATATTCATTAGCTTGATTCATATTCATTAGCTTGATTCATATTCATCAGCTTGATTCATATTCATTAGCTTGATTCATATTCATCAGCTTGATTCATATTCATTAGCTTGATTCATATTCATCAGCTTGATTCATATTCATTAGCTTGATTCATATTCATCAGCTTGATTCATATCCATTAGCTTGATTCATATTCATTAGCTTGATTCATATTCATCAGCTTCATTTATATTCATCAGTTATAACAAGATTAAATCTTTTTATTAAAATTACTTTTTTCCCTTTATACAATTGATCTTTAGGGGTTTTGGATTTAGGTGCATAATCTTCAAATACAAAAACAAAATTTAATAAAATACTCTGAAAGACACAAAAATAAAAGCACATTCCTCGTCCCATATGCTAGGACAAATTTGTACAAATACTCCTTCTTCCCTAGTGCTATTAGAGCATGGAATGGGTTGCCTGAGCTAGCCAGAAAAACCAGTGACTTGGCAGAATTTAAGTCATTGGTTAATATGCATGACTAAATGCATGACGCGTAGGACGTAATCATCTTCTTTTTTGAAGTAACGTCTGTATTATATAAGATAAGATAAGAAGAAGATCTAAAAACTACATTTAGATCTAGCACAATAATCAGTCAAAACAGTAGCCTCTCCATCGATAGGAACAGAAATCTCTCAATCGATCAAAACAGAAGCTTCTACATCTTCCGAAAAAAAGGCTCTCTACCTTAGGTTACGTGCTAGAATTTATTCACATTTTATAAACTCATATCAAGTTGAATGAGTAAGAAGTAAAACGTTATCTACATCCATTCGTTTCATTGCAATTGCCTGCCCTTGATAGCACAAATTGTTTTGTATCGATATAGTGTTCATTTTGTTTTAGATATAGACATAGAATCTATACGAATAATGGAATTATTCGATCCTCCTAAACCGTTGTCACTAGACGGTAGTCTATCTGAAAGATGAAAAAAATGGAGACAAAGTTTTGAACTGTTTATGGTAGCCACTGAAAAGAATACGAAGCCCGAGCCAGTGAAGAAAGCTTTATTTTTACACCTGATCGGTGAATCTCTCGAGACATCTACAATAGGCTTACTTTTCAAGTATGTGAAGATGAGACTGTAGACAAAGTAATTGAAAGGTTTGAGAATCATTTTTGCCTAAGTCCAACAGTGTGTATGACATATTTAAATTCTCCAAAAGAAATCAGAAGGACGGTGAAACGTTTAAACAGCATTATACTGAGTTAAAGAATTTGGCAAAAGAATGCAAGTTTGACAACCTTCGAGATGAATTCATCAGAGATCGATTGTTATGTGGCATACAGTTGGATCGAGTGAGAGAGATACTTCTGAGAGATGTAGATTTAACTTTAGAGAAAGCAGCAAGCATAATTCGTGCTGACGAGCATATCCAGAACAAAATGATAGATATGAAAGGACTACATGTAGATGCTACTTATAAATTATAGAAGACAGAAGCCAGTCAAAAGCTCACAGGGAAAAAATGGCAACGAATCATGTAACAAGTATCATTAGAGATTGCAGATCTTGTGGTAGATCTCATGGAAAATACAATTGCCCAGCATTCGGACAGACATGCCGAAAATGTAAAAAGAAAAATCCTTTCGCTGCAAAATGTCGTTCGAAACACTACAAGGCTGTTGATTCAATGGAAGATGAAACTCAAGCAAGCCAAGTAAATGAGTTGTGGTTTGAGGCAAGTGGTACTGACAACAATGTCAAAGTTTGAATGGTTGATGTCAATATTATGGGAAAAATAGTCAAAATGAAGATTGACACAGGAGCACAAGCTAATGTGGGCAACCGTACTTTGACATAATCTTCCAGTCATTCTCTGCTAACACTGTCGAATTCCTTTGTTAGGTCGACATGTATAGAGAAGAGGTCAGCATTTTGTTCTTGGCATTTTTCCTGGAGCTGCCTTGCCTTGCCGCAAAAACCATGTCAATGGTTCCACGCTCTTTTCTGAGCCGCATTGGCTTTCTTGTAGTAGACCATGTTCTAGGTGTTGCATGAGCCGATTTAGTAGGATGCGTGCGAGGAATTTTCCAGCAATAGAGAGAAGAGATATTCCTCTGTGGTTGTCGCAGATTTGGCGGTTTCCTTTTCGATTGAATAGATGGACAATTGTGGCATCTTTAAAGTCTTGTTGTAATGACTCTTGTTCCCACATAATTAAGAACAGCTCGTGAAGTCTTTCAATCAGGGCCAATCCACCTTATTTGTAGACCTCTGCAGGAATGGAGTCAGCTTTTCCGCTTGTATTGAGAACATTTTCAAAGTGCTCGGCCCAGCGTTTTAGGATTTCTTCCTTATCTGTCAAAAGGATTGTCCCATAAACATTTAGTATAGGGGATGAGCCTGACTTTGTGGGTCCATAGACTTCGTTTAAGTTCTTCGTGTCGTGCTTGTCAGCAAATTCCTGTATTGTTTCCACTTTTTTGCTTAGCCAGGTATCTTGCGTAACTGTTTTTGCACATTTTTTGCGGATGTTTGTGAATGCATCTTTAGTGGACTTGGAGTTTGGGTTGTTCAGATACAATTTATGGAGCTTGTGCTTTTCATCTAATAGTTTTCTGATCTCAGTACTGTTTTCATCAAACCAGTCCTGATAAGGGAGTTTTAAAATCTTTCTGTTCTAGCCTTACTGGAAAGGAGCCGTCTACTTCGTCCAGATCTGATGTAACTGTGTTTTTTTTGGGTGCAAATGGTCTTTAAGATACATGTTTGTTTTGGAAAGGCATCTTTCAAAAAAATGTTCTTCAAGAGATGTTAGCCGTGTTCGAATGATATATGATGCTTTTTTACAAAGCTTATATCAACTCACTCTGTCAGGTAATAAGTTTGTATACGTTATTTCTCCACACCCAATACCAGATCAAGCTGAAAATTTGCACAATTATTTCTTTTACCTGACAAAACAAAAGTCATTAAAAATAATTATCCAATGAGTTAATCAACTATTTTATTTCGTAGCTCGAACAAGGGAAAGAAATTGTACTTAACTTATGTGGTGGCATAAGTTGAATTATTCTGGACGAAGTGGTCGACTCCATCCAGCAAGGCTAGAACAGAAAGATTTTAAAACTCCTTTATCCCACTTTCAGTCAGGGTGTCAAGGTCGCTTGTCGTCACCGAGAGGTACATAAAAGCCTAAATCATAAAGCTCTGGTAGTATGTGTGAGCGTAGTTACGAGTGTAAAGGTTGTTCGTGTTTGCATCTTAGACTATAAAAAGATTGTTATTGTTATAGCAGTAATTCTGAGGTGGACAATTATTGTAATACTGAATTTCCATTTGTTTGGACCTATAAAATTATCTTATCTTATAGTCTTATTTATTCGTAATTGTGGCACCTCCATCCCCTGTTTAACTAGGGACTACTATTCATTATGTGTTGCTGTAACATCGTGACCTTATGATTTCTTAACAACGCGAAAAAAAAAAAAAAAAAAAAAAAGATATAGTGTTCATGTATTGTTACCCCATTCATTTGTCCCAAACTTTTTAGTCTCGTAGACAACTTGCTATGTTTTCTGTTTACGGTAGACCCCCTGCTTAACTGATACAATGCATTTTAGCAAATTCACCGACTCCATTGTAAAAGTAATTTAAAACTACATTTTAAGCTAGAGAGATCTATCTTTTTTATTGATAAAATTCAAATTAAAATAACAATATATATTACTGGAATCACCAAACACAAAAAACATAAATAAATAAATAAATAAAAAAAATATGTAAATAAAAATACTTATAGACTTATCTTTGGGATGACCCCTGTGGTAAAAAAACGGGCGAATGACCATGAATGTAAATTATGCCATCTTGAAAGTGCTGATAACGAGAAACATATGTATTTGGAATGTCCATTATTCCTTCAAGTTAAAAGTACTGTAAGGGACTTATTAGAAGCTAACTGTGGCAACTATGTGAATGTTAACTTGTTTATTGTTTTAAACAAGCTGCCGAAACTAAAAAAAATAAAATGGTACATAACTTCAACTTGATTATTGTTTCCGAATACAAGAATCTTGTTTGGACTAGCTGGCTCAAAGCTCTACATAATAGTAAGGTGTTTGATCCTAATCACTTAGCATTGACATTTAGGAAAATTATTGATTTTAGGGTAGAGAATTAGTTTGATCTAGTTTGATTTTCATATGCCTGTTCAATACTCAGGCAGTATTCCAGAAATAGGGTGTTGGGGGTCAGGGATATTTGATATTGTGTTGATTGTTCTGGGGTAGAGAATCGTTGTATCATTTTTCTGTTTCTGGTGGTTTCAATAGTTAGGTAGTATGTCTTTGCTATTAAATAATATTTCTATTACTATTATTACATTTTTAAGTTAATCACTTTTCAATTGCTTACTTGTGAATTATGAGAACTTACAAATAAAAAAAAAAGCCCACAAAAGAGGCAAGAGGGCCCATAAAAGAGGCAAAGAAAAGAGGCCTAAGGCCCAAGGATTCATATGATGATAAAGCTAAAATTGAATAGCGCAAATTCTGAGGTTTCCTATTTAAAAAAAAATACAAGACAATGGACAACCCAGTGATGGTCAAGTTTGGACAGTTTATGAACAATTTTAACGTGAACTGTTGTGTAAACCGTAAACTTATGTTAGTGTCTTATCTGTTGTTGGCAATGTAAGCTCTTCAGTACTGAATTTTTAAAAAAATATCAATAAAAATTAAAATTTAAAAAAAAAATAATAATAATAAAGCCCCAAAAAGAGGCAAAGAAAATAGGCATAAGGCCCAAGGATTCCTATGATGAGAAAGCTAAAATTAAATAGCGCAATGCTGAGGCCTCTTTTCTTTGCCTCTTTTTTGGGCTTTATGTGCCTCTTTTATGAGCCACCTTGTCTCTTTTGTGGGTTTTTTATAGGTTTTAATTTGTAAGTTCTAATAATTCACAAGTATTAAATCATAAACAATTGAAAAGTGATTAATTAACCTTAGAAATTCAATAATAGTAATACAAATATTATTTAATATCAAAGACATACTACCTAACCATTGAAACCACTAGAGACAGAAAATTGATACAAGTATCCTCTACCCCAGAACAATCAACACAATATCAAATATCCCTGACCCCCACCACCCCATTTCTGGAATACTAATAAGACAAGTATATGAAAATCAAGCTAGATAATTTTCTACCCTAAAATCCATTATTTTCCTAAATGTCAATTCTAAGTGATTAGGATCAAACACCTTACTATTATGTAGAGCTTTGAGCCAGCTAGCCCAAACAAGATTCCTGTATTCGGAAACAATAATCAAGTTACAATTATGTACCATTTTATTTTTTAGTTTCGGCAGCTTGTTTAAAACAATAAACAAGTTAACATTTACATAGTTGCCACAGTTTGCTTCTAATAAGTCCCTTACAGTACTTTTAACTTGAAGGAATAATGGACATTCGAAATACATATGTTTCTCATTATCAGCATTTTCAAGATGGCATAATTTACATTTACGGTCATTTGCCCGTTTTCTAACTATAGGGGTCATCCCAAAGATAAGTCTATAACTTATCTCTCTAGCTTTTGGTGGGATATGTTTGCTGTGTATGTTTATGAATGTGTCCTTGCATTCTGTCACCCCAAGAGCTCTCCCCCACTTAATCCTATTCACTAGACTTTCATGTAACAGCTTTTTGAGTGTTGTGTATGACTCTTTGGTTTTGTTGTGCATTAAATGTTCATTACCAGGTAAAATTCTTGAAATAGATCTGTAAAATGGATGAGTGACTGTACCAAAATAGTGAGGAGTATCATTGTGTATTGGAAGAAGACTAATTAATCTTAAACCATAATAGTAAATTGCCAAGGGAAAGTTTGTTGGGTTTCTAACTACTTGACCTACACATTTTAGCCTTAGCGAATGTATTTTTGTTTTAACATCTTGCAAGTTTATCCCCCCATCTTCTTTGTTCTGAATGAGTGTAGTGTGCTTAATGCTCCTAATAGTGTTTTTAAATATAAAGCTTCTAAATTTTAGTTCTGGATCTGCTAGTGTCATCCAGTTTCCTGCAGGTAGCATATTTATTTTACATTCAATACTTAGTTACGTTGACGCATACAAATTTTATTATGTTTAAGAATTTCTGTTTTTAAAAAAAATTCTGAAAGATTTTCTCAACAACAATCTATGAGACAAGCAAAAAAAAATATGGATGTGGCAAACATTTTACTTCTTGCTCAATCAATTCGATATGAGTGTATAAAATCTGAATAAATTCAAGCACGTAACCTAAACTGGAGAGGCTTCTGTGTTGACCGATGTCGGTCGATGGACAGGTTTCTCTATTGACCACTGAAGATACTTCTGTATTGACCGATGGAGAGACCTTTCTTTTGAACGTAGAAGAGACTTCTGTTTTAACAAGTGCAAGGCTTCTTTTTTCCGATGCGGAGGCTCCTGTTGAGGCTTCGTTTTTGATCAAAATGAGAGACTTTTGTTTTGTTTGATGGAGAGGCTTCTGTTTCAACCGATGGCGAAACTTCTGTTTCTACCAATGCAGATGCTTCTTTTCAACCGATTGAGAAATATGACGCAAAATGCAGGGGCCCCCAAATGATGGAAAATTTCTTGCTTCGCCTCTGTAGTAGTTTTCATCCGATCGCTTTTTTTGTTTTGTTTACAAAGCTTATATCAACTCACTTTGTCTGTCTGCATCACATTTTGAACAGGTTTACTCTACTACTTCCCATGAAATGAAAACTAAATACATATATAAATTACTTATTGGTAATTGTTTGTGGAAGGAGTCAGACCCAAGGACCGCCCAAGACTAACATATAGAGCTGTCTGCAAGCGAGACATGAGAGCCACAGGCATCAACGAATGTATGTGGGAAAACATAGCCAAATACCGGAGTGCATGGAGACAGACTGTGCGTGCTGGGACAACCCTCGCTGAGAACAAAAGACTTGAAGCGGCCTTAATCAAGAGGGGACAAAAAAGAAAGCTGCCCTGTCAGCTAGCCCTGAATCAGAGGCATACACATGTATGAATTGTGGCAAAATCTGCCGCTCTAGAATTGGCTTGATTGGCGTCACCAGATTCTGCCCCGTCTCAAGATTGAACCAAAACCAGTGACTTACCTGGACGCATCCATTGCCTTTCGAGACAAAAGGAGCCATATATTGGTAATTAAGTAATTTATTTGGATATTGATTTAGAAAGAAAAGATCTTATTGTCTTCATGAGTGTGACTTTAAATATACATTTAATTTCCTAATATAGGCTTTTTTTTTTTAAAACAAAAAGTAGTTATTAATATTTTGACTAAATTCTCTCTAATTCTCTCTACGTTTAGCGTGCATACGTTAAGGGGAGAGGATTTCAAGTCAATATAGTTATGCTTGCCATTCTGGATTGCCTCCCCATGTCGATATTAGAAATAAAGAAAAATATTTTAAATTAAATTCGATTACATTTTTTAAAAATCTTTTTTTTCAGAGCTAAACAGATGAAAGGACAGAGCGACTGTCTATACCTTTGTGTGTGTGTGTGGGGGGGGGGTGCGGAGTTTTGGGGGATCCTGGGTTCGATTCTCGGTGAACACTGGTATTTTAAATTTTGGGATTATTAGAGCGTCCATGGGTCCACAATCTCTGCGCTTGCGAAATATGTCTTTAAGTCACGGATTTCTTGGACTTGGTACAACGTGTGACATGCTCACGAAATGTCAGGACGGGCGCTTCTGCTATTTAATAGACTGAGGTTAATTTTTAAGGAATCTACACCTGTCTTGTTCGGAAGCTGTCTGCATCCATGATGCTCTCTTTTATATCAGTTCAGGTCTTTAAACGTTTTAGGGAGGCAACTTTGTGACGTCTATCAACTTACAGCTCGCCAAAGTAGTTGCCTTTGCGCAAGGTCGTTGCTAATACAGGATATATGCCCTGTCTAGCGTGACTGTCGAACTATAAGCATCTATCTACGCCAAGAACTGGGAGGATGCATTTTTGCCGCACTTCTAAGGAAATCTTCTATAAATCTATCCAAAATAAAGGTTTATATTAGATAAAGGTAGTCGTTGGCAAGTGTACATAATTCCTTTCTACTTGAAATCAAAAATGTTATAATACATCCATAGAGGAAAATATTAGTAATTATAGTTAATATTAGTTTCAGGTCAATTTCTTCTCGTTTCTGTGCCTCGTCGTTCATGTGGCCCGCGACACGAGTGTCGGAAATTAAAATTGCCCGCAGGTCGAATTAGATTGGGCATCACTGACATTGAAAAATAGATGAAGACAATTTTCCAGGCTTTAACAAAAATCGTGTATTTGGTTATTAATAGAAATCACTAGATGTATATTTGCTAAACAAACAATAAACAAAATTTAATTTAATCTTCTTCTTATCTTATATAATACAGACGTTACTTCAAAAAAGATGATTACGTCCTACGCGTCATGCATTTAGTCATGCATATTAACCAATGACTTAAATTCTGCCAAGTCACTGGTTTTCCTGGCTAGCTCAGGTAACCCATTCCATGCTCTAATAGCACTAGAGAAAAAGGAGTATTTGTAATAGAAATCACTAGGTGTATATATGTTTAACAAACAGTAAACAAAAGTTGATCCGTCTTTCTAATTTATTTTGTTGCCGGCTTATTGATTAAATTTCTTGATCATTTCCGCCTGCTGTTCGGTCATATTGAACGTGTTACATCGGTCGCTAGAGCAGAAGCAGACGACGTCATCATTGTTTGTTCTGCAGCCGCTAGGTGGCGCTTCAAAGCTGAAGTAATAATTTTTCGAGCAACTGCGAACTACATCTGTTACAAGAAAAAAATATACGTATTAGTACCGTTTATTAAATATGGGAAAATTTATGTAATACATATTGTAAGAAGGTATATAATGAAATGAATATGGTTTTAAATGTATTAACTAGAAAAGACGTTTAGATCTAATCAGAGGCGTCGCTGTGACTGGTGTCATTCGGCTCTGTTGTTTAATAGTTTCGACCATCCCATACGCCTTTTGTTTTTTTTACAATATCTCTATTCAAGTAAGAAATTTATGGAACTTGGAACCTGGAAACGGATCTCAAAAACGGCTTCTGTAAATTTAAAAGCTGATGTATATCGCTGTTGGCCACACAGGAAAAGCTCTTGTTTGACCGTTATAATTTTTCAAATAAAAAAAAATTAAATTTGGCGAGACAACTAGATCTAGGTCTAGATTCAACATTTGTTGTGAAAGGACTATCACGTTCTCGAAAGCACTATCGCCTTCGGGAATTTCCGAATCTAAGGCTTTATTGATTTAAGAGTTTAATAAATTAATGTTCTGGAAATTTTTGCCAATTGTCTTCTAAGTCTAGATCTAGGTCTTCGGGGCTCGCAAAGACCATCCTTCAGGGAACAGTACCAGTATAAATAAGATGAGGCAGACAGAGAAAGCGATGGGAGGACAACATAGAAAAATGGACGGGCGTGCCATTGAAAGAGATTGTAACTATGGCAAAAAACAGACAAATGGAGAAAGACGGTAGACAAATCTTGCATGATGCCCCAACGGTCCAACAGACTTGAGTGTTTTACCTGTTGAATGTAAAGGATATCTCGCGAGTATGTAGCGCTTTAACACATTTGTTTTTTTTGTCTTCCTCCAGAAAAAAAAGTTTTAATTTTCTCCTTAGTGTCTTCTGTTGATGGAAGTCCTCTGGGGCGGTCTCTAGTTCACGTAACCCCACTCCAACCCCATTCACACCGACGCCGCTGAAGACCTAACTTTTATACCTCCTAAAGGCCACCTAGACACTATCTGGACACAAGGTCCATTGCATGTTTTGGTCTGTGTGGCCCATCCTTGCAGGAGCCCGTTGGGTGGACAGTCACTGTGTTGCCAGTAACCTGGAGCTCCACTTGAACAGCCGTAGCACTGGAACGGAGGCCAAGATGCTGCAGTTGCGGTGTCTGTTGTGGTTGCGATAGAAGTGGTAGACGCTGGAGGCGATTGTGTTGTAGTCGACTGAGTTTCTTGGAATTGTATCGCTGACTGTTCTATGAAGGATGGCTGGTATACCTTTTGTGTCGAAACGTCGGACGAATGTGTCGTCATCCAAGTTGTTGAGATTCGCTCAGAAGAGTCTGTTGTGGTTCTGCTTTGAGATTCTGTAGAGGTCGTTGTAGTTTTCATAGAGGCTGTTATAGTAGAATCTGTAGAAGTTGACATGGAAGATTCTGTAGAAATTCTTGGAGATTCAGAAGAGGTTCTTATTGAATCCACTGTAAATGTTTTCATTGGGTCAGCTGTTGAAGTTGTGGGACTGTCAGCGGAAGTGGTTGTAGGAGGTCCTACTTGCATGGTGACTTGTAAACTATTGACGGCCAACTTTTCAATTGCAGTCAGTTGATCCATGCCAGCATCAAAGAAAGACAGATTTTTGGCTTCATTGAAAGATTCTTGAGTTGCATTGTTCAAAGTGCTGTTAAATAAAACAGATGCGACAATCTTTTTCGGCTTGTATATGCTGTGAAGATCAGAAATGAAGTTTCCAAGTGACATATTTGTGCAGGATGTGTTGGCAGCTAGCAGCAAGCAATCCACGTATTGATCAAGCGCTCTGTGGAATAAGTTTACATTTAATAAGGGACACAACTAGAAAAGTTATATTAGTAGACTTATTAATAATTTACCTCCCTTGTGTACATGATTAATAACTACATATATTATGTTAGATTACAGAAGAAATTTCTATTCAAAGTCTTTTGCAGACATAGTGAGCAAGTTTCAAGTCAACTCATAGCGTTTTATATATACAATGGAGATATCACACCTTAAACCATTTGTAAAACTACCATTAAAAACATTAAATTTTACATTGTGAATTAAATAGTCAACTCGCCACTGATCAGTTTAAAGAAAAACGTGTTTCAGCGCCAAACAGTAATTAAAAACAACCTGTGTGAACACAGTTCTGTCTGGAAGAGACCCAAATCAATGACTATGTAGAGCATTGCTATTTCCGATACATCTGGTCCCCGAGTGCATGGGCTAGACATGACCGAAGACTGAGTACACCGGGAACAAACTATGTGACGGGTCAGTTTTTTTTACGAGGCCTGAGTCGGACTGTGGGACGTAGTACTACCGGTCATTGGCTAATTAGACTATGTGACAGACCATAGAAAAATGCTTTAGACAACGGTGACTTAAAGTTACTTTGGGTGTTTAGGAAAAAGGTCCCATATACATGTACTACTATTTGGATACAGGGCGCTAGATTTTTACTGTATGTTTGTTGTCTTGAAGTAAAGGTGCCCACTTCGATAACTATGGGAGGATATGATGTAAAGCTCATCTAATTTCTATAATCTACGTTTAACTATGGTGTCATGTGGCCAGCACAACGACTAATAGCCTTAACATTCCTTAATGTACAATTTGAGTTTCCTGGACGTCTATTTATAAAGTGAAAAGGTTTACCGTCATTCTTCTTTCTTTACGTCAATCCAGGGCCGGCCTAAGATTGTTAGAAGCCATAGGCAAATTGATTTTGGTGGCCACAAAGGAAATAAAAAAAAATCGCAAAAAAACTTGTGCGAGGCCCTCACCAATGGGATGTTCTAGGAAGCTACCTAGTTTGCCTATGCCTAAGCCAACCCCGATCCATCCATCCACCCATACATACATCTAAATCTCTTTATATATTCAGAATTATCTATTTATCATCTCTCTCTCCCTCTCTCTATCTAATGTAATCTAATTTAATCTAATCTAATTTAATCTAATCTAGTTTAATTTAACGTAATCTAACGTAATCTAATCTAATTTAATCTAATGTAATGTAATATAATGTACATTAATCTCTCTCTCTATCTATCTGTCTATCTATCTATCTATCTATCTATCTATCTATCTATCTATCTATCTATCTATCTATCTATCTATCTATCTATCTATCTATCTATCTATCTATGGATCGATCTTTATATCTCATCAGTCAAGAGAAAGAAATAGAAATATCTATCTATCTATCTATCTATCTATCTATCTATCTATCTATCTATCTATCTATCTATCTATCTATCTATCTATCTATCTATCTATCTATCTATCTATCTTGCTAATTATCTATCTATCTATCTATCTATCTATCTATCTATCTATCTATCTATCTATCTATCTATCTATGGATCGATCTTTATATCTCATCAGTCAAGAGAAAGAAATAGAATACTGCCTTGCCAACTAGCCCTAAGTCAGATGCATATACATTTAATATTTAATATTATTTAGTCTATATTTATTATTATATCCTTAGATTTTAGATCTAGTCAGTCTTAGACTTAGACTTTAATTAAGGCCTTAGATGTACTTAGATCCACTAATCATCTACTAATACTACTAATAATAACTAATAGTAATATTCTATATAGTTAGTTAAACACATAAATATATTGATCTAGAATTAGATCTAGATCTAGAATTAGATCTAGATCTAGAATTAGATCTAGATCTAGAATTAGATCTAGATCTAGAATTAGATCTAGATCTAGAATTAGATCTGGTCTAGGTCTATATTTTGAAAAAACCTTTTGATTTTCATTGTAAATTAGCTTTCACTTTAGACTTAAACTTAACCTAGGCCATCTTAGGCATTTTTAACCTTAAACTAGAATTAGACTAGACCTTTAAAAACTAAAATCAACAACAGTCATCATGAAATTGCTCTGGCTATTTATCCTAATAATTACTAAATACACACTAGCTGAACACAGAACTAGATCTACCTCAGTCAACACTAAACTTAAAAAGGAAAAAACAGTCATAATCAATCATCACACTCTAGATCAATGCAACTTCAAAAATAACCTAACATACACATCCATAACATTAAAGAAGATCACCCATCACAAATGGAAGTTCTCAATCAGACACAGTAGAAATAAATACCTATCACTTTTAATGTTAATAGCAGGAGATGTAGAGTCAAATCCAGGGCCTAGATCTAAAGATAGATGCAACATCTGCAAAAAAGTATGCACCATGAAACAGAAAGCCATTCAATGTGACACCTGTGATGAATGGTATTATGCATCACGTCTCCATATGAATACACCTGTGTATTATGCCTTAGGCAACAAAGATGTATCATGGCACTGTGTACCGTGTAGGTTACCTCAGTTTACATCAGGACTGTTTGATTCCTTTGATGCGGACACTTCTAACCCATACAACATCCTAAACACCATCACAAAACAAACTCACCAACCACTAGCCAGATCCACTCCTGTTAAACCTAAATCTACTAAAAGTAATACAGCAGCCTCACTAGACAGACCTGCTAAAGAAGTAATACCAAAATACCTTAAAACCTTAGTAATAAATTTTCAAAGCATTAGGAACAAAACACAGACTTAGAAATTTTATTAGAATGTGAGAAACCAGACATAATTGCAGGAACAGAAACTTGGCTACATCCTGAAATTTATAATGCAGAAATTTTCAATAGTAATTATGAAAAATTTAGAAAATATAGGGCTGATAATCATGGAGGAGTTCTTCTAGCAATAAAAAACACTTTTATAGCAGAAGAAATTACCTTACCTAACTCAAAAAATATAGAATCTAAGTTTTGTAAAATTAATACCACCTCAACATCCCTAATAATAGGCAGCATTTACAGACCACCAAATTCTAGTTTAGAATACATGCAGGAACTATGTAATCAGATTACTACACTTAAAGAGACAAATAAAAATGCAGTTTTTTGGATTATGGGTGATTTCAACCTACCTGATATAAATTGGAAAACACTAACCATAGATAAACACCAAAACCTTAAGGACATAAATGAGCTTTTCATAGAAACTTTACACAACCTAAGTTTAGATCAAATCATTAAAAAGCCAACTAGATTAAACAACACATTAGATCTCTTCTTAACCAACAGACCTGGATTAGTAGTTGATTATGATATTATCCCTGGTCTATCAGACCATGAGATCATAAAAATACACAGTCAGATAAAAGCAGTAGCCAATACAAAACCCAAAAGAAAATTCTTACTCTGGAATAAATGTAACCTAACACAACTACACCAAGCTGCATTAAACTTTCAACAAACATTCTTATTAGAAAAAGACATTAGCCAACCAGTCGATGACCTCTGGAATTTCATTAAAAACCACCTTAAAGGATTATAGAAAATCATATACCAACTAAATACACATAAACAAAATAAATAAATGCTGGTTTAATAATAGACTAAAGAAGCTTTGTAAGCAGAAGGAAAACCTATATAGAAAATTTAAAGAAACTAAGGCAGAATAAGTTTACAAAAAGTATATAAAAATTAAACACCTAACCCAAAAAGTAAGCAGACAGCTGCAGAGTGAATACATAAACAATGTAATATCTAAAGATAACAACAAAAACCTATGGTCATACATTAAGTCTAAGAAAATGGAAACAACAGGCATAGCGCCATTAAAAGATGAACATAACATAATACATAATGATAATGAAACTAAAGCAAACATTCTAAACAAATACTTTGCATCAGCAAACTCAGCCCCAGGAGACAAAGACATATTTCTTAATTTGAACCAAGTAGACAACATAGAAGATTTAGTAGTACAAGAAAATGGAATTCAAAAACTATTAACCAACACCAAACCAAATAAAGCGTCTGGACCTGATGGTATTCCAGCTAGATTACTCAAAGAAAGTGCAATGAGCTAGCCTCAGTGTTCAAAATACTCTTTCATGCATCGCCTAACCAGGGCAGAGTAGCAAAGGAATGGAAAGATGCTAATGTCACCCCCCTATTTAAAAACGGAGAAAAATCTGATCCAGGAAACTACAGACCAGTATCAGTTACCAGCATCACATGTAAATCCTAGAACACATAATATGTAGGAACATCATAAACCACTAGACAAACATAATGTCCTCACCCCATACCAACATGGCTTTAGGAAATATAGATCATGTGAAACACAACTAATAGGACTAATTGATGATTTTTCAAAAGGTTTAGATAATAGTGAACAAATAGATGCTATCTTACTAGATTTTTCCAAGGCTTTTGACAAAGTTCACCACCATAGTTTGCTTAAAAAATTAAAATATTTCGGCATTAACGGTCCCTTGCATCAGTGGATTAAAGATTTTCTGATAGGGGAGAACAAACTGTAATAATAAATGGCTCTAAATCAACACCAATAACAGTAAACTCAGGTGTACCTCAAGGAACAGTCTTGGGTCCACTACTATTTTTAATTTACATAAATGATTTGCCAAATTGCATTAGTTCAGGAACAAAAGTCAGATTATTTGCAGACGATTGCATAATATATAGAACAATAAAAACAATACAAGACACAGATATTTTACAAAGAGAATTAGATGAATTACAGAAATGGGAATCAAATTGGAGCATGTCTTTCCACCTAGAAAAATGTCAGTTGTTAAGAGTAACAAAAAAACTAAAACAAATTAATTCCACTTATCTTATTCATGGCAAACCAGTAACACAGACTAAAAACGCAAAATATCTAGGTGTTATAATAAATGAAAAACTGTCATGGAATCCACATATTGAACTATAAAAAAATCCAACAAAGCATTAGGGTTTATTAAAAGAAATTTCTATAAATCAAATAAGAACATAAAACTAAAATGTTATTTAACCTTGGTTAGGCCAATAATAGATAATGCATCCACCGTTTGGGACCCCTCAACTCAAGAAAACATTAAGAAACTGGAACAAACACAAAATAGAGCAGTGAGATTCATAACAAACGAATATTCACATTTGACTAGAGTAACACCATTAGTAAAATCACTAAATTTAGAAAGCCTTCAGAACAGAAGACTCAAAAGTAAAGTAGCATTATACATAAAACACTGAACCATAATCTTGAAATACAAAAACAAAATTTAATAAAATACTCTGAAATACACAAAAATAAAGGCACATTCCTCGTCCCATATGCTAGAACAAATTTGTACAAATACTCCTTCTTCCCTAGTGCTATTAGAGCATGGAATGGGTTGCCTGAGCTAGCCAGAAAAACAAGTGACTTGGCAGAATTTAAGTCACTGGTTAATATGCATGACTAAATGCATGACGCGTAGGACGTAATCATCTTCTTTTTTGAAGTAACGTCTGTATTATATAAGATAAGAAGATATACATGCACGAACTGTGGCAAACTCTGACACTCCTGAATCGGCTTGATTCTGCCCCGTCCAAAGACGAAACCAAAGCCATTGATTCACCTGGGCGCATCCATTGTCTTTCGAGACATAAGGAGCCATATATTATATTTATACATAAATGAATTAATATGTCTGTATCTATCTATATGTATATCGATAAATCTATCAAATCTAGAATTCAAGGGCCTGAAAGAACTTACACGCCGAAGATGGAGCTCAGTGTATGTGTAGCCACAGTTTTTGCACACTCTTTTGCAGGCATTGCAATCATCTCTAAGCACATGTATCCTGAAATGTATTTGTAACGAATGTTTATATTTGCTATCTAACAATAACAGCAGTGGCGTAGCTAGGGTGGGGAAAAGAGGGGGAGAATTCAAAAATCCCCTAGGGCCCCAACTTTAGGGGGACCCCCAAATGAGTGTTCGAAATTATTCTTTTACATTAAATATTAAATATTACGCAAAATGCAGGGGCCCCCAAAGAGGTTAAGCTCCCCCAAATGATGGCCAATTCCTAGCTACGCCACTGACTAACAGTATGGCGTTTTGAGCATTTGATTATTAGACTTGATACGATTAGTGATGGATATTTTTACGTCGAACTAGACAAGGTCAAGGCGCTCAATTGACCTTCACCTTTGCCAGCTAAACAGAAGTTACAAACACAAAGGGCTTCACATACTTGCTACGTGTTTCACAATTACGACATACTCTAATCTAAAAACAGAGTATCAGCACATCCATTATTTTGTACACCGGATAAACCAAAAAAGCTGAGCTCTTTTTAGGTTTTCCGCCATGTAAGAAACTCTTCACCACATTAAAACACTAAATTGTTTTATCTGTATCTTTAAAAACAAAAAAAAAGAAAGAAGCTATAAATATAATTGTGAATACAAATGTAAAGAAGGGGGGGGGGTGTTTACAAAAATAATGTTGTCATTTCAAATGATGTCGCTGATGTTATTATTGTCATTGTTATTATTATAGCTTTTATATAGCGCTACTTTCATGCTTATAGCATGCTCAGAGCGCTTTTTGGTCCAATCTCATTTGTGGACCAGTAAGGGGGGGGGGAGAGGAGGGGATATCTAGGAGTTGGTTTTCCGTGCTGCCTTTAGGTGTCGAACCTCGAGCCCCCTTCTAGGTAGCCAAGCCAAACCATGTTCAATCGCACTTGGGCTCTCGACCACGCTTCCCACCAATGTTATTATTGTGAATGGTGATATTGTTGTAAATGATGTTCTTGGTGTAGCCACGGGAATCATGCATACCTCATTAACCTTCGAATTCGATGGCAATCTTATTATTATTATTTCTTTGATAATTGTAATCTTGTAATCTTGTTTCTAATTTCAATTACTTCCCATTATTTCATTAATTTTTTTTAAACACTAATATTTATTTTTTTGTATGGACGATGCATGCTGGGTTTACATAGGAGTCTATGGAGTCTGGGATCGCATGAGGCGCCCTGACTGCACTTCCCCGTATTCCCTTCATATTATTATAGCTTTTATATAGCGCTACTTTCATGCTTATAGCATGCTCAGAGCGCTTTGGTCCAATCTCATTTGTGGAACAGTGGGGGGGGGGGGGAGGGGGTATCTAGGAGTTGGTTTTCCGTGCTGCCTTTAGGCGCTTAGTAAACACAACTGTGCCCGAGTCGGGTGTCGAACCTCGAGCCCCCTTCTAGGATGCCAAGCCAAGCAGGGAATGAAAGTGTTTCTTGTTTTGTGGACTATTTTACGAGTGTGCATGTTAGAAACCAGCTAACAGTGGATTTAATGAATAATATGATCATCAATGAATCCATCTTGGAAACAAATGGCCGATTTATAACAAACCGCCATGAGCCCATCAACACACAGACAAAGCGAAACCAACGAGGCCGAAGAGGAGGAGTTCGAGTCAAAAGCAGGAAAAAAGGACAAAAAAAACTACCTGCCTCCTATTGTCTTGGGCAACGTTAGATCACTAAATAACAAAATGGACGAACTTGATTGGTGCTGCAGACATTTCTACCAATTCTGAGAAAGCTCGCTAATCTGTCTCACGGAAACATGGCTAAATGAAAGTATTCCCGACACATCAGTAGACTTTGATGCGTTTCTTTTGTGCAGATCAGACAGGACAACAGATAGTGACAAAACAAGAGGAAGAGGACTTGTCATTTATGTCACTAAACAGTACTGCTGTGTCAACAATATCTCAATCAAACCTAAAGTGTGCACGACCGATATTGAACTTCTGTGTAACAATCTCAGGCTATGCTACCTGCCGAGAGAGTTTACACAATTATACGTCATACTTGTGCATATACCACCCACAGCCAACACAGAGAAAGCATCAAAACATATACTCGACATTGTGCAAGTGGCTCAGTCCATAAGATCGTATGCTGTCCGACTAGTTATGGGAGATATCAATCATCTTTCGTTAGCTCAACACTTGCCAACATATAGTCAATATGTTAATTGTCCCACGCAAAACGATAAAACCTTGAACATGTGTTATAACAACATAAAAATGGCCTACACATCTCGATCGTTGTTTCCCCTCGGAGAATCGGACCTCACAATGATCCATCTTACACCCACGTACAAACCAGTTTTAAAAACAACAAAACCCGAAGTACAGTCCATCCAGTCATGGTCTGACGACGCTGTTTTGCAGCCACAAAGTTGTCTGGAGCAAACAGATTGGGACATGTTTGTAAACAACTGCCCAGACAGATGAATTTACCACAACTGTTAATTCGCACATCCAGTTTGTGAAAACATGATTGTACCAAAGAAGAAAATTAAAACATTCAGTAATAATAGACCCTGGATGACCAACATTAAAAATTAACATTCTGTCGTCATCGAGAAGTACATAGAAGTCTATTTATAAAGCGCTGGTTATGTGTCTTTCGTGTGTGAATATTGTTAGTATATTGTGCATCTATATCTATATTGTTATTGTACAGTAGTTACGCTGAGGTTGTCAATTGTAGTCAAACTAAATTTCCATTTGATTGGATCAATAAAAGTTATCTTTATCTTATCTTATAATGAGCCAACACGCATCTTATCTTCTTGTTCATAACAGACGTTCTTTCAAAAAATAACAACACACCATAGTTGACGGACTTTTAGTGACACCACGATAGGGCCGGCCTTAAGCATAGGCAAACTAGGCTGCCACCTAGGGATTCTAACAGTAGGCGGGGGCCTACCACAGTAATCTTAAACAATTTGTTTGTTCAGAGAAGAAAAAGGCGAAACTTGTCTTTAATGCTATTGTTTGGGGGTTACTAGATTTGTTATACATTGCGTCATTTTCGTTGCTTTCTCTTTTTTCTATTTATTTTTCTATTTCATTTGGGGCCACAAATTCAGTTTGACCAGGGCCTCCAATTATCTAAGACCGGCCCGAGTCACGGAGAGTGGGATTTGGCTTGTTTAGTTTAAATATTATTTTTGTTGGAATTAGGACTTAAATGTGGCAACGTGCTATTACTGACAGAGACTCGACTGTGGTTATTAAGTCAAGCTATTTAACAGTCTGGACTTGGCATTGTGATGGTGCCTGCCTGTTACATTGAGATTGCAAGAAATACACACGAACAAGACACAGTGGCGTGGCTAGGGAAGGGGGGAGAATTTGAAAATCCTCCCCAGGGTCCCCAATTAAAAGGGGGGGGGGGAAATGAGCGTTTTTTTAAATTAAAAATTAAATATCACGCAAAAATGCAGGGGTCCCTAAAAAGGTCAAGCCAGTCCGCCGGGCACCAAACGATGAACAATTCCTAGCTACGCCTCTGACAAGACACTCAAACATCTCCTGAGTAATCTGTCGTAGTCAGCCATACAACTACTGTTATGGCTCTTCCGGGGTGTCGGATACAGCCAAGGAAATAAACAGGAGGTAACCTGCAAACTAATCCAGTAACACCGGCGAAAGGCCGAAACAATCAATATAGGTAGGTCGACGCTAGTGTTGAAACATCAAACACTTTTAATACTCAATGCGGGAACCGTCGAATGTCCTCTGTTACTAGCCGGCTATATTACTTTTCTATTTCTACTGTCCTAAGCAAAGCGTCTTGTTGATAGTGTATCTTAGAGAGTTCTTACTTTTTAAAGTTCTATCACGTCATTCGTCACTAAGTAAAAACTTCCCACTATTCCCGAAACAATTAACTATAGTGTCATAAGACATACCCTATGACATATGATACTTGACACATGATACATGACACATGATACATGATTACATCCCAAGCGTATCCTTTTTGTTAATTTAATTGTCCATGTTGATGAGAGACTTACATTGCTAGGCCGTTCGTTTTCCTGGCTGATTCAGGCAACCCATTATATGCTCTAATGGCAATAGGGAAGAAGGAGCACAAATCAAATAACGAAAAAAAAAAACAACAACAAACTTACTTTGATAACCATGTAATGAACACGTGACTTGGAAAGCCTGGTGCATGATGTAGCGCAGAATTCTGTTCAGACGTGAACACTCTTTGATATACGGCCTCGAACAGTTCTTTAATTCCCGCTTCGCCCTAAACAAAATATAAAACATATACATATAACAAGTAAAAAAAACAAAAAAACAGGGCCGGATTTTAGTAAATGAAATTAAAAGAATTAACAAATCTAAAAGCATGTTCTATTTTTAAATGAAAACACAAGAGTAGCGTTTATCTCATTTCTCTTATTTTATTATACTTTAACGACTCTCGCTATCCAGGCTCTCTGCATACTGCCCCAAACGACACTGCCAACTCAAAGAAGTTTACAACTCATGGCTCAAGAATAGCTTTACACGTTAGTGTCCAATCAATCACAGCCAATACTGCACAATTGGCAACACGTAACATAGACTGTACAAATGCTTCACCGTTAACAAACGTACAGCCGTATCAACTCTTGTATCACCGTATCAACTGTTGTATCACCGTATCAACTCTTGTTTCGCTGTATTAACTCTTGTATCACCGTATCAACTCTTGTATCATGTATCAACTCTTGTATCACCGTATCAACTGTTGTACCGCTGTATCAACTCTTGTATCACCGTATCAACTCTTGTACCGCCGTATCAACTCTTGTATCGCTGTATCAACTCTTGTATCACCGTATTAACTGTTGTACCGCTGTATCAACTCTTGTATCACCGTATCAACTCTTGTATCACCGTATCAACTCTTGTACCGCCGTATCAACTCTTGTATCGCTGTATCAACTCTTGTATCGCTGTATCAACTCTTGTATCACCGTATCAACTGTTGTACCGCTGTATCAACTCTTGTATCATTGTATCAACTGTTGTACCGCTGTATCAACTCTTGTATCACCGTATCATCTGTTGTACCGCTGTATCAACTCTTGTACCGCCGTATCAACTGTTGTACCGCTGTATCAACTCTTGTATCACCGTATCAACTCTTGTATCACCGTATCAACTGTTGTACCGCTGTATCAACTCTTGTATCACCGTATCAACTCTTGTACCGCCGTATCAACTCTTGTATCACCGTATCAATTCTTGTATCACCGTATCAACTGTTGTACCGCTGCATCAACTCTTGTATCACCGTATCAACTCTTGTACCGCCGTATCAACTCTTGTATCACCGTATCAACTGTTTTACCGCTGTATCAACTCCACTGGCCTCTCCGCCTCTTCTCTGACATGCACTGGGCTCAACTGTTCCGGACTGACTTCACACACTGGGCTCTTTTTAATCGGACTTGATCGTAGATCTAGATTAGGAAGTCTTCTCATACTCACGAGGCGTCTTGACTCTACTTCCTTAATGCGCTGTACAGAACCACACCGCTAAACCACGCTGAACTGAACCAAGCCTCTGTTAGTTATCTCCCTTTTCAGACAGAAGGGCAGAAGATGAAAAGGTCATTAGTTCCTGTGGTCAACGGTTAATGAGAACGTCATGTGTTCAGCACAGCGACCAAAAGTCTTTATTTTTCCTCAACTAATGTCAGCTACCCACTAGACCTGGGTGGACTCAGACTCAGAGCTGCCCTAAAGATCCGAAATTAGAAATCCCAGTCTTCGAACCCAGGACTCCGGTTCAGAAACTAAGCGCTTTACCCCTCGGCCACCGCGCCTCCTTCACTAAGACTAAAACTAATTTATTGATCATAATTGGAAAAAGATGAATGACAAGGACACAAAGGAGAACTGTCACGGGGAATGTGTGTTTGTATGTATAATCTATTTTTACAAAGGAGCGAATCGCCGGAAGTGAGTTAGTTGTCAAAAGTAGAGAGTGCAGTGTGTGATATATGCCGGAAAAGTTTATTAAAGTTTATGTGTATAGATCTAGTTGTTTAATTGTTTTGTTCGATAATTACAGCGGAACCTCGGGACACCTAGACGCATCGAGAAAGTAGTTGCCAGAGAATTATAAGTAAAAATATAATAGGAAAACTGTAACAAGAACTAACACATATATATTTATAGCTTTTATATAGCGCTACTTTCATGCTTATAGCATGCTCAGAGCTCTTTGGTCCAATCTCATTTGTGGACCAGTGGGGGGGGGGGGGGAGGGGGTATCTAGGAGTTGGTTTTCCCTGATGCCTTAAGGCGCTCAGTAACACAACTCTGCCCGAGTTGGGTGTCGAACTTCGAGCCCCCTTCTAGGTGGCCAAGCTAAGCCAAGTTCATGCGCACTTGGCCTCATGACACAAAGAAATCCATTGAACGACTACAAGAGGCAGACATCCTGATCCATTTAACAAAGTTTTTATCACCTGTCTGGCACGTTGTTTATCCAGCTTCTCATTCTCGGCTCAAGTTGAACTTGCACAACTATTCATTGTCGAAGACAATACGTGAATAAAAAAATTGACCTATAAGTTAATATCTTATCTTATCTTATCTTATCTTATCTATTACAGACGTTGAAAAAAAAACCCAGATAATTACGTCCTACGCATTTCATGTGTCAATCTAGTCATGCATGTTTATCAATAACCTAAACTCTGCTAAGTCGTTGCTTTTCCTGGCTGATTTAGGCAGCCCATTCCATTCTCTAATGGTACTAAGGAAGAAGGAGCACTTGTGCGAATTGTACGCTCCTCTGGAGCCGATTCATATCATAGATTCATATCGTTTATGTAGGCTTTGTTAAAGTCCCCGTTAAAACATTAGTTATTTATTGTGTCACTAAAGAAAGTCTGAAAAAGAAATACGCAACACTGGCCCAGAAATTACAAAAGCTGTACAGCAATACGAATCAATGGGTCGTCTTTTGTACCTACTGTCTACAGCCTATCCTTTTATATTCTAATTAACACGCAAAAACAATTCTTTACATTAGCTTTTAATCTTTAAAAAATTTAGCTTTTTATCTAAAAATAATATTTATAGTTGATAAATTATTACATGTTTAATGACAATAAATTCCTTTTTATTCAATGTCATACAGTTTGTCATGTAAATAAAAAAACAATATATAAAATATTACTAACTTCACGCTTTACATTTAGTCTGGAATAAGAACTATATTTGTGGCTTTTTGAGTATTTCATTAGATGTTACCTAGTCAAAAATAAAGTTAGTAAATTTGTACTTTATATTAAGATTAATCCCTTTTTCTATGGGGCTTCTTGCCGTTTTGTTTTGAAACATATAACATAGTACAATTTATCGCAATTCATAACTGCATATGCATTTATTAATGTCGAAATCTGGGACCAAGTAAAGAACTATTTAGTAGATGTAAATGAGTAGGTGACACATTAAAAAAGGTGAAGTAAACATGGGAGGTAATCGAATAATTGTATTACAAAGTAAATATTAGTTAAAAGAATAAGGGTATTTTTTTGAAATATGTTTATTTTTTCTTTTAACAAAATCGCAAAACTGTTTTTTTTTAAACAAAAAATATTTTTTTATTTTTTTTCCATTCATTTTTTATTGGTAAGTTTGTTTTAATTCCTTGTTTTTTTTTTGTATACTTTGTAACTCACGCTTACAGAAGAGCACAATTTTATATAAGCACAACTGAGTACAATGGTATCAAAGCGATATGATTGTTGTCGAAATAAGTTATAGGAAGAAACACACATGAAATGATAATTTAAACAATATATAAATAATGAACAATACGCATCTTTTGCTGTCTCGAGTGTATTGGTTGTCTCCCCTTCAACCTCCCCAGCAGTCCGTTTGTCTGTCCGTCTGATACGACCTTTGTACACGTTATTTCTCCCATTGTTGAAACATAGAATAATAATTCACTGTTTTTAACGAAATATGAATAAAAAAAACAACAACCAAGTAATTAATTAGTGGTCAACAAATAATTAAGCTAGATATTGATTATGGGAAATAAATCTTACACTTTTGATGTATGTGGCTATAAATACACAGCTCTTCCTCTTTTATAAGCTGTGGTTGTTTTTTTTCAATTTTTGTTTTGTCTATTTCTTTGTAAAGTTAAATAGCGTAAGAATACCACATGGTTTCATCGGAAACTCGTCAGCTTACACAACCAAAACATCCGCTCACCTTTCTCACAGTTACTCAATAAACACGCACATGAACTTATCTGCTTATCTTATAAGGTACAGACGCTACTTCAAAAAAAGAAGATGATTACGTCCTACGCGAGTCCCCAGGTCAATCTAGTCATGCGTGTTAATCATTGACTTCAATTCTGCCGAATCGTTGGCTGAATCCATAACACCTAGTATGGTAGTAGTATAGTATGGTAACAATATCACTGAAATAGTTGTAGAGTGACTAGACCAGGGGTTCTCAACCGATTGATGATTTGCCAGGGGTCGCCAAAGACCATCGAAAAAAATAGATTGTTATTGTCTATGCATCCTTCGCTGTGTGTGTGTGGGGGGGGGGGTCGCGGCAGAGTGGTGGATTGTAAAAATGGGTCGCCGAGCATAATAGGTTGAGAACCGCTGGACTAGACTATAAATATTTCAGAATCACTAATGAAAACTGTGGACTGACATAGATTTCCACTTACTGACAAAACACCTGTTGAAACTCCTGAGAAGCATTGGTCAGCGACTCTGCCTTGGTAAGAGTGTTCTTTCTCACATTTAGGAAGCAATCTATAGCACTATTTGTGACAAAGCACTCTGTAAAAGATAATAGTTTATAGCACTATTTGTGAATAAGCACTATGTAAAAGATAATAGTCTATAGCACTATTTGTGACAAAGCACTCGGTAAAGATAGCAGTCTAAAGCACTATTTGTGACATATCACTCTGTAAAGATAACATTCTGTAGCATTATTTGTGACATAGCACTCTGTGAAGATAACAGTCTAAAGCACTATTTGTGACATAGCACTCTGTAAAGATAACAGTCTATAGCACTATTTGTGACAAAGCACTCTGTAATAGAGTCTGAGAGGTAAAGCGCTTGGCTTCTGAACCGGTGGTCCTGGGTTCGAACCCTGGTGAAGATTGGATTTTTAACTTTGGGATCTTTGGGCACCTCTAAGTCCACCCAGCTCTGACGGGGAAAAGCAAAGGCGGTTGGTCGTTGTGCTGGCCACATGACACCCTCGTTAGCTGTGGTCCACAGAAACATGTGATCTTCACACCATCTGTCCCATAGATTTCAAGGTCTGAAAGGGGAACTTGACCTATTCAATTGTATTCTTACTTGGTGGCGGCGAGCCGAAATGACTTTTATACGCGTCTATTACAGTGTTCATTATGCTGGCGTAGAGGCTAACAATCGGGTTCTGGGGATTTTCTTGCGTAGAAATAACTGGAACACCTATAAAGAAAAAAACACAAGATAAGGATCAATTAAACACTAAGTTTATGATAAATAGTGCTGGCATACCCGTTTTGTATATCAGCTGTAGAGATGTTGGGGCAATTATTCATTGTCGAAGTCAACACACAAATCAAGAAAATAAATGAAAAAATTAATTACGTTTTATATGGAAAATGTTCAAAGCTTACGGGAAACAATTAGCTCGTTGGCTTAAACAAAAATAAAATAAAACAAACAATAACGTACGGCCACAATTATAATCTTAAAAGTACTTGAATGGCTCAGTGGCTAACAAATCGACCTTCCATCATGGAGTCTCGAGACCTCAAGCTTGAATTCAGACTGGAGCAAAATTTTTTTTTTTAAATAAAGTCTTTAGAAAGGCAGCAATTAAACCTTCTCCCAGACAGCCCCTCCCCCCCCCCCCCCCCACCTCACACATGGGTCAGCAAAAGTGATTAAGAGCATGATTATTGCGCCTAACGGAACCAATGAAAAAAGAAGAATATTTGTGCGTCCATCGGAGTCAGAATGTAAAAGTGGTCTTATTATTGGTATGTCCAGTTACAGCTTACTATTGCATAGCTCTAATGTTGTCTATGAATCCAACGTACACGATTCTTTGTGCATGAACCAGCAGAGCCGCTAATCGCAAATTTGATCGGTTTTTCTCCTTGCAGCAGATTAAAGTTTTTTTGATGTTTTTTTTTTTTTTGTTTTTTTTTTGGTGGGGGAAGTTTGGCGGAGGAGAAGGACTAATCCTATATCGAAAATTCTAAAAAAGAAAAAAAAATATAACAGAAAATAGTACTAACAGACATTGAATCATTAGATTACTATCTTGCAAAATCGATAATCATTGCCAGATTTCCATTGAATTAAAAGTTTGTTTTTAGCCAATCCATGCCAGAAAAACGTAACACAACGTCTGCTGGCTCACAGAAATAAAAAGTTGAACTTAATGACGGAGCAACTGTTTGAGAACAAAAAATAAAATTCGAGAGTTAATTTAAAAAAAAAAAACTGAATGGACCTCATTCACCAATCGTAAACAAACACCATTTAGCCACGTGGTTCTCTATCTCTTCTATACAAATTACGCAATCCATAAAGGCTGTCACGTGATACGTTTTTGTCATTGTTTTATCAATATTATCACGTGGCTAAATGTTGTTTGTTTACGATTGGTGAATGAGGTCCATTGACGTTTACTGAGCCCTCAAAGGCAGTACGGAAACCATCTCCCAGAATACTCCTTTCCCCCCCCCCCCCCCCTTCATCGCAGGAAGGATGGCAGTCTGGTCGTGCGGTTTGTGCGCTGGACTGTCGTTCAGATTTATCGATTGTCCCGAGTTCAAACCCTGCCCGCTCCCATCCCCCGTCGTCCTGCGGCAGGTTTGGACTACGAAGTAAACTATCTTCAACTCTGAAGGAACATCCGAAAGATGTCAAACCTTTTACAAAGCAGGTCTACAAATGAGACTGAGCGCTGAGCATAGCTACACGTGACAGACTGGAACGAGGTGAGGTATTTCAAACGGAGTTATCGTCACTTACTGAGCTAGATGTCGACACATCTGTACAACACCGTTAGCCATTGACGTCATGTTTGATTTATACATTTCGGATGTTCCTTTAAGAAATAAGAATAATTACTTCTTAGCCAAAAACGTCCTGCATGGCGTCAGGGGGATGGCAGCGTGCAGGTCTTGAACTCCGGACCATCGTGATGGTAGTCAGAATCACATACCACATGACCAGGTAGAACCTAAACAGCGATTTTAAAATGGTGCAGGACACTTTTACATTTGCTTTCTTCAATACCTTTTTTTTTTAGTTTTTTCAAATTAAAATTAAAAATAAAATTGAACAAAAAGAACCTTGGATTTTGAGCTTTTGGTATTTGTTCAAATGCCACTGAGTCCACCTAACTTTAATGGCTACTTGAAATTCGTTGTGGAAAGTAAAGGTGGTTGGTCATTGTGCTGGTCAATATAAAGTATCAGTATCCACAGGTATATTTATTTATTCATATTTATAGAAACTAAAAGTGGATCAAGTCAGTGCACTATACCAGGGGTTCTCAAACTGTGGCCCGCGGACGCCTGGGGGGGTCAGAGAGAAGAAAGAGGAAATTTGTATACAATTAAAATTACTTCTTCACTAAAATCCTGTTTATTCGATTGGTTGATTTTAATAGTAATCAACCCGCTCCTCACTTCTGTTTTATTTGTCTATTACGTATTGTTTCAATATATTTTGTTTGTTCCATTATGTAAGCCTAAAAAGTCTCATTTTTACTAAAAAAAAAGCTCAGGAGAATAGACACTTAAATTCATTTAAGTTATACTGGAGGAGCAGCACTACACGCACATTGCTAGCTACGCCTCTGAGTGCTACTTACAATCTTGGACAGCTGCTTATAGAAAACAAAACAGAAGCCTACTTTGTACGTCACTAAACGACGCTAGTAAAAAGCTAGTTATACTTACCCACTGACAGGATGGTCAGAAGTAATGCTAATCGAACAGAAAACATCTTCAGTCCAAAACAAAGAAATGAAATAGTTTCGTTTTCTTACTTAAGGGATACAATTTAGGGATTCGTCTTTTTGTTGCACTGAAAGTGAACTATAAATAAACTTGCACACAGCCTGGGACTGTCCCCAGATAGGTAATCAGGCAGGTAGGCTGGCAGGTAGTCTGGCAGGTCGGGATATGTTGTTGAGATCTGACAGCAATGAATCTTTAACATTTTTATACCTATGTAGGTCAAAACACAGACTTCTTCCTTAATTTTTAAAATTATTTGCGCAATACTAAATTATTTGTAACCGAATGCGTCATTATGATATATATATATATTAACGAATTGCGCTTTACAGTCTTTATTTGCATCAGTGGCGTACCAAGGTACTGATAGGTCCTGGTTAAAAACATTTAACGGTGCTCCCCTTCTCTGAGGGTGTCTAGTTGCCAGCACAATGACCAAATGACCATGCAAATGACAATGACCAAATGACAATGACCAAATGACAATGACCAAATGACAATGACCAAATGACAATGACCAAATGACAATGACCAAATGACAATGACCAAATGACAATGACCAAATGACAATGACCAAATGACAATGACCAAATGACAATGACCAAATGACAATGACCAAATGACAATGACCAAATGACAATGACCAAATGACAATGACCAAATGACAATGACCAAATGACAATGACCAAATGACAATGACCAAATGACAATGACCAAATGACAATGACCAAATGACAATGACCAAATGACAATGACCAAATGACAATGACCAAATGACAATGACCAAATGACAATGACCAAATGACAATGACCAAATGACAATGACCAAATGACAATGACCAAATGACAATGACCAAATGACAATGACCAAATGACAATGACCAAATGACTATGACTAAATGACAATGATCAAATGACAATGATCAAATGACAATGCTCAAATGACAATGCTCAAATGACAATGCTCAAATGACAATGCTCAAATGACCAAATGACAATGACCAAATGACAATGACCAAATGACAATGACCAAATGACAATGAACAAATGACAATGAACAAATGACAATGAACAAATGACAATGATCAAATGCATTAAATTCCTCATACTAGCAGGTACACATTTTAGTTGGGTGGCTCAGGGGCGTCCTAGAAATTCTTTCAAAATTTCACTCTTCGTCTGGATTTCAATTCGACACCTCATAGTCGGAAGTCTAGTGATTTTCTACTCCACCATCACTCCTTATGTTCACCTCAATATTTGTTAGTAAAAAAAAAATTAAGTTAGTTTATAGTTCCACTAGTTCCAGAGTCAACTAAGATAAGAACTCAGGAGTTCTAGACTCGAAATTTACGCTCTTTATCACTCTGTCACATCTCCATACACTCGAAGGATTAGTATTACAAAAGAAGAAATGAATATTTACTATATGTCTTAGTGCATTTACTAAACGACATTTCGTCCTTCACAAGTAACAGTCTCATGACTCTCAACGCTCGCGCATCTTCTTAGAAGTACTAATCGCCTATATGTCAATGCTCCCTGTGTCCCCTATAGGTCAATGGCCCAGGCGCAATGGATCTCTTTGCGAAATGGTTGCTTCATCGCGATTTCTTCTTCTTTTTCTTCTTCTAGCCAGCTTTATTGCTGCTGAGCTGTGAGCTCTTTTGCAGACTGTGCTGTTTTCTTCAGTTGTTCAGCACCGCCGTACAGGGTGGTTGGTTATGTTGGGCTGTAGTGGAAGTAGGGTCTGCCTAAGATGGATTAGGGAGGGGCATTCAAAGAGGATATGGTTTACGATTTCAAAGGGGTGGGCGCAGTGTCTGCAAAGGGGAGTTGTGTGGAGTTTATTTTGTTCAGGTGGTAATTTAATAGTGGTGTGTGTCCTGTTCTTAGTTGGAAGATTGTAGATTGTTCTTTGCTGGGGAGGAAGTTAATACTGTCCAGTTTGTTAGGCGTAGTCATTTCTCTGTACATGACTCTGCCTGTGTTTCCTACATCGCGGGATAGCATGCTCAACAAAGCTTCAGTTCTGATAGTGAAAGCTGGAAATTTCTTTTGAGGACCTCTGGATACACGATTAAGACCAAAATAAAATCCACTGCCGAGGGCAGATAACAATAGATGTAAACGGGGAAAATAGAATCAAAGTCGACCATCGGCGTACAACGGTTATGTCTGCGCCGGTTGTGGCAAAATATGTAGGTCGCAGCTAGGAATTTTTAGTCACGTAATATACTGCAATCTTCATTACTCTCCGGACCCGAAGAAAAGCCTTTTTATTATTGGTAACGTAATCTATGATTGATAACTTCAATAACACAGATCTTATATAACATGAGACAAGTAGACTGTTAAACTTTTGACATGAACTTTGGTGACATTTCAGAAAAAGAGCGAGGGTTTTTTCATAATGCATTTCTGTATTAACACACCGTAAATACAACAGGTATATACATCAGGTAAAACTATAACAAGTGAGTGAAAATATGTGTAACATTTATACATTGGTAAGATAAGGCTGTACTAGACAGAATCATGACTAGATTCGTTTTACGAAAACTACTATTGTTTTAAGTAATATTAGTTGAGAGTTACTTGATTTCTTGCTACCCTTCTAAAAAAACGTTGCTATTTGTTTTGTGTAGTCTGTCTGTCTGTCTGTCTGTCAAGTCGATACGCGACAATTAAGCGACTCCGTTTTGGGAATGGCCGTTTTAACGCAAGGAATTCTGTCCATGTCTTAGAGAACACACATTTTGTCATAAATATTTTTTTAGTAAAATAAAAATAACTTGAATATCAAAAAAAATTATTTTTTTTAAAGTAACAGACTTTAACAAATAACAAAAAAATTAACTATAACAAGTGAGATTCGTTCCCATGGACACTTTTTACATGCAATGAAAGAAGCTCCCGCCCCACCCCCCTCATAGTAGCCCATACCATACAATTCAGGTTACGTAGGCATTTTACAAGTACTAGAGAAAGTAGAGAACAAAAGTACTCTCCCCTTGCACACTGCAAATATGTACCACATAACAGCTTACGTCGGGTCCCATCCTGACTTGACCAACGGCCCCCTCATTTTTTATGATAATTATTAATTTATAGGGGGGGAATCCAGCAGCCTTTAAAACGGAAAATAATACGCCTTAATTTAATTAACTTAAATTTAATTGCATTGCATGAAATTCCATATTGAAGGCGGCTGCGTCTCGAAGCGTGAAGATCACATGATTTTTTTTGTTCAAAAGTCGGACTTTTTGAGACGTTTTTGGGTCACTAAAGATGCCACAATTAAAAATCCCAGTCTTCACCAGGATTCATGCCCGGAACGCACTGTTTGGAAGCCATGCGCTTTATCACTCAGTACTCGCACCTTCAACATAATACTACTGTCAATAGCAACAACATAAAAAGATCTATTTGAAAACAAATGATATATTACTTATTTCTAAGTCCTCTTTTAAAAAATGCCTTTGGAGATAAAGACTGCAAATATATTTTATTAGTTTTTGGTTTAGCTTTATTCCTTGGCTAAGTAGAACATGACCTTGTTGATCTTTTTGTCATGTATCAGGTAAGTTTTTTGTTTTTGTGGTTTATTCAGATTATACTTTCACTTACAATAACACACAAGACAAACAGGTTAACGCATCTACTCCCAGACCGTTTAAGACTGTTGAGCACTCAAGGTAAATAAGAAATTGTGTATAGTTTATGATAATTTACACTGATATTGATATTGGGATTCTTTTGAAAACAACTTTCGAACTTTTTTTTCGATTTAAGCGTTTATACTTGGTTGAGTGAATAGCTATTAAAGTGTGTAAAGTATGACTGTTTTGGGTGGGGGGGGTGGTCAAAGAACAGCAGAGTGGTAAAGGAGACAGCATTTACTAAATGAAATGAAATGTCAGGATAAAAAAGTTAATTGTTAATAATTATTTTGTCTTTTTGTAGTCTTAATGTTTGTCTAGTTGCAAGTTTGTCTAGTTGCAAGTTTGTCTAGTTGCAAGTTTGTCTAATCTGAGCTCCAAGGGGAGGCTAGTTCCAAATTTGTTCCATGTTCTGAAAGAGGTCCCCCGAAAAACTCGGGCCCACATATATCGCAAGGATGAGTGCAGTTATTGGTTAATATGCATGACTAAATGCATGGCGTGTAGGACGTAATTATCTTCTTTTTTAAAGTAACGTCTGTATTATAAAAGATAAGATAGCGCTTCACTTGGTTACGAATAACCAGTTGCAACCTGCCACCAACAATATGTGGAGGCACAAAAAGGCAGTGCAAAGCCCTCAGCCTCCTGGATAATAATGATGATCATGGCATTGACAAATCCTATATTAACAAGGCTAGCCTAGACATCTCTAGTATTAACAAGGCTAGCCTAGACAACTCTAGTAATAACAAGGCTAGCCTAGACATCTCGAGTAATAACAAGGCTAGCATAGACATATCTAGTATTAACAAGGCCAGCAAAGACATATCTAGTATTAACAAGGCCAGCATAAACATATCTAGTATTAACAAGGCTAGCATAGACATATCTAGTAGTAACAAGGCTAGTATAGACATATCTACGTGTTTATTGGCAGTGGTGAGAGATCTAAAGAGTCACCGACCTCTTGAGGCAGAATACAGTTCTCTTATTCGAAATAGTCGTTCGTGGAACTTTCCTTCGGCGCCAGGTGCCTAAGCGACACTGTCTCTTCCCGGCCGTTTGAAAATCATATATGGGCGTACTGTGGGTTGCAGCTAATAAGTTCGACCTCTTGTACCAATGGGTCAAATTTTGAAGATCTTACAGGTGATTTTAGTAATACTTTCCCTGGGTTCTGTAGCCAAGTAGGCAAGGATGTTCCCGTTGGCGATCTTTTGTTGAATTTGAAGATCCGTTTGTTTGGAGTTTCATTAGTAGAAGTGCACAGTAATGATCGAATTGCCACAATGTTTTATTCAGCTTTTCTATTTGCCCATTTCCTTTTGCATTGTAGGGCGTTGTCCTGCTAGTGGCTATGCCCTTAGAATGTAGATATTCTGTAGTTTCTGTGGGCATAAATGATGTGCCACGATCAGAGTGGATGTAACTGGTCGAAGCACTTTATCACTGTCTTAGATGTCATATCAGGACAGGGAAAAGCGAATGGAAACCGCGAATATTCGTCAATCATTGTTAATAAATACTTGTTCCGAGTAGCTGATGGCAAAGGACCTTTAAAGTCAACACTAATTCTTTCAAACGGCTGTGTGACCTTTATGAGCGTACCTGCAAATTCCTTATAGAATTACGGTTTAATTATATTGCAGGTTCTGCATTGTTGAATGGTCTTGTCTGACCTCTTCAACCAAGAAGGGTAAGTTCTTTGACCTGACATAATGTAGAAGTCTAGTGACACCTGGATGACACAGGTAGTCATGGTACGTCTTCAGGCTACTTTGTTTCGTCATGGTTGCACAGTGCCGTCTAGACAAGGTGTCTGCTGCTGTGTTGGCGTTCCCAGGTCTATACTGTATATCAAACTTGAAGCCTGCCAGTTCCAATTTCCATCTTTGTATCTTATCGTTTTTAATTTTCTTGTCATGAGTGTCTTTAAATATGTATGAAATAGACCACTGGTCCGTAATAAGGGTGAAATGATTGCCACACAAATAATGCTTCCATTTGCGTATAGCTTCAATTATTGTAGTTGCTTCTTTCTCTATGGCAGATTGATGCCTTTCACTAGGTGAAAGAGTTCTAGACAAGAATGCAATAGGTCTTCCATCCTAATTTAAAGTGGCTGCTACTGCGATGCCAGAAGCGTCAGTTTCCACAATTAGAGGATGGTCATACTTTATGGTGAAAATTGCTGCTTTCTGCAATTCTTCTTTCAAGTCTACCAACGCTATTTTTACTTCTGTAGGTACCGGAAAAAATTTGATTTTTCATTATAGGATACATTTTGTCAGAGAAATTGGGTATCCAGTGAGCATAATATGCCAAAAGTCCTACAATCCTTTTCTGAGACTTCAGATCTTTTGGAGGTGGCAAATCTCGCAGAGCTTGAAATCTATCAAGGTCCGGCTTCAAATGTCCTTTGGATATTTCATATCCAAGCAGCTTTACCTTCTTAGTAGCAAATACACTTTTACTTCCGTTGAAAGTTATTCCGTATTCCAGAGCTACCTTCTGAAAATGCAACAGATTTTTGTTATGAGAGTCTACATCTGTACCACATATTGTTACATTGTCGACATAGGCAACTTTGAATCATCTCATAAAATGTAGAGATATGGTTGAAACAATGTCACCCAAACAGCAGTTCCCCCCCCCCTCTCCAACTCCAGGCGGCTGATTTTTCCAAATGAACAAAGCAACTTGTGCAAGTATAGAAAAGAGCAATGATTTAACAAGGGCATTTGGACTGGTACTTCTATATAAGAGCACGCGCAAAATTTTCTTGTAAGCCTATCTAATTGTTCAACTCTTTCTTTAATACTGTCACGTATTACGAATTGAATTCTAATTTTTAAAATGGCTTGCCTAGGGGAACGTGACAATAGAAAAGGAGTTGTGTCACTTATCTTAAGTCTGAATTTAATCAAAGACTTACAATGAATAACAAAAAAAAATGACACAAGAAATCGGAAGGTAAACTATCAACTTAATGTTTAATCAAATATAAAGTTACAAGAAAGTAAAAATAAACATTTACTCAATACACTAATACAGAATTGATGTGTTGACCAAAACCCTTTTACAAAAATGACATGTAAAAATATTACAATACAAGAGTTTGAAAATGTAATTACAAATACAAGCAAGCAAGGCCTTACATAAAAAAAATATTAACTTACACGATCAAGTGGTTAACCACGCACGGGTCACGCAATGTCTCCGCTATTCTGTCTCACGGCTGTCTCCGTATGTCTGTCTGTCAACGTTACGCGAGCGGTCTTATATAATCTACCGCGCGTCGATCTCTCGTAATTTCTAGAAAGTCATCAACACCCAGATCTAGAACGCTCTTCAAAGAGGCAGAAAAAAAAACACCCTCCTTTCAACCAGAGGTACACACACAGGTCAAGGACCGGTCACTGTCTGTGTGGCTTGACGAATAAAAAAGAAAAAAAAACTTATTACACAAGGGGCAGACAACCTACCCGTCTCTCGACCGCAACAGGTCAACGAAAGAAAAAAAAACAACGCCTAGATACGTAACACCTCCCCCCTAAAAATAAAAAGTTTACATTTCCACGAAATGGAAATCTTTTTAGAATTAAAAAAAAATATTTACATTACAGAATGTATTTATCATGATATATATATAAAAAAAAATATACATCAAAATACTTTTTACAATCTAGACAAGGCATCGGCGATAACATTTTCGCTGCCTTTTATGTGTTTAAGATCTAGGTTGTACTCTTGTAAAAATAAACTCCACCTGAGAAGTCGTTGGTTCTTGCCAGACATTTTGTGGATAAATGTAAGGGGATTGTGGTCAGTAAATACAACCAGTGGCCATCTGGACCCACTGATATAAAAATCAAAGTGTTGTATAGAAAGAATCAACCCAAGACATTCTTTTTCCACAGTAGAATAATTTCTTTGATGTCTATTAAATTTCTTGGAAAAGAAACAAATAGGATGCTCTACTTGGAAATTATCTTCTTGGTAAAGGACTGACCCAACACCTGTGTCACTGGCGTCAATAGCTAACCTAAAAGGTTTTCCGAAGTCAGGAGCCATCAAAATGGGAGAGCTAGATAATATCTGCTTGATCTGGTTAAAGGCTTTCTGACATTCATCCGTCCAAGTAAATCGGACATTCTTTCTCAGGAGGTTTGTTAAAGGACTGGCAATGACAGAAAAATTTTCGCAAAATTTTCTATAATATCCAGACATTCCCAAAAATCTTCGGAGTTGTTTCCGATCAGCAGGGATAGGGAAAGCTTGGATAGCTTCTACTTTGGCCATTACAGGTTTCACCTGGCCTTGTCCTACAATATGGCCTAAGTATTGGATTGAAGCCTGGCAAAAATCACTCTTACTCAGGTTTACAGTAATTTTTGCATGTAACAGTTTAGTAAAAAGACAATGCAGTTGTTTACAATGGCTAGAAAAATCTTGGCTAAAAATCACTACATCGTCTATGTATGCGTGGCAATTCTCCATGTCAGCAAGCAGGGCATTTATCATTCTCTGGAAAGTGGCAGGAGCATTCTTCATGCCAAATGGCATCACTTTGTATTGGTACAGACCATCAGGGGTGACAAAGGCGGAGATTTCCTTTGCCCTATCAGTCAGGGGAACCTGCCAATAACCTGAAAGTAGGTCTATTTTGGTGATGTACTTAGCATCACCAATACGATCTATGAGATCGTCTATCCTAGGGATAGGAAACGAATCGGTCTTTGTGACAGCATTTACCTTACGGTAGTCTGTACAAAAACGATAAGTCTTGTCCTGTTTAGGTATCAAGACACATGGGGAGCTCCAGCTACTGGAACTTGGTTCAATGAGGTCATTTTCAAGCATATACTTGATTTCTGACCTAAGTATAGCAAGTTTTTCAGGGTTGACCCTGTAAGGATGCTGCTTGACTGGAGTAGCCTCGCCAACATCTACATCATGCATTATAACATTAGTCTGTTTTGGTACATCACAAAAAATGTCATTAAATTCACTAATGAGTTTCATGATAACTGGCCTTTCTGTCGAAGACAGATGAGACAGTTTTACATCCAAATTCTGTAATACAAAAGAATTAGGTATTTTGTATTGTCCAAATTTCTCCTTTACAATATCATCATCAATAGGAGAAACATGGCTATTTGAACAACTTTTGACTGTATTTAAAACACAATTACTCTTATCTGAGGGATCTGGCCGAGATACATAAGGCTTCAGCATGTTTATATGACATAGCTGAGTCTTTTTCCTACGGTCAGGAGTTTTGATTGTGTAATTGAGGTCACTAATTTTGGTCTCAATTTCATAGGGACCAAAATATCTGGCTTGCAAGGGTTGACCTGGTATGGGCAAAAATACAAGCACCTTATCCCCGGGAGAAAATTCTCTAACACGGGCCTTTCTATCATACCAGCGTTTCATGCTGGATTGGGTGTTTTGTAAGTTATTTTTGGCCAGAACACAAGCATCATAAAGTCTAGTTTTAAACTTAATTACATAGTCTAAAAGTCCTTCAGTGGCTGTTGGTGACAACAAAGTCTCTTTTATACATTTCAAGGGACCGCGCACCGAATGGCCAAAGACTAAGTCAAAAGGGCTGAATCCCAACGATTCCTGGACGGATTCACGGGTTGCAAACAGCAGCATGTGGATTCCTTCGTCCCAGTCTTTTTCGTGCTCAAAGCAATAGGTTCGGATCATGTTCTTGAGAGTCTGATGGAATCGCTCAAGAGCGCCTTGCGACTCGGCATGATACGCACTCGACATGCAGTGTTTGATGCCCAACTGAGTCATGACTTGCTTGAAAAGATTGGCCGTGAAATTCGTTCCTTGGTCCGATTGGATGGACTTTGGTAGACCAAATAGAGTAAAGAACTTGATTAAGGCCTTCACAATGTTTGATGCTTTTATGTTCCTTAGAGGAATAGCTTCAGGAAAACGAGTTGAAGCACACATAAGGGTCAACAGGTATTGGTTGCCAGCTTTTGTCCTTGGGAGAGGACCAACACAGTCAATAAGTACTCTGCTGAAAGGTTCTTCAAAGGCTGGAATCGGCTTCAGAGGAGCAACAGGGATCTTTTGATTTGGCTTGCCAACCATCTGACAGGCATGACATGATCGGCAGTACTGGATGACATCTTTCTTCAAACGTGGCCAGAAGAAGTGTGACATAATCTTGTGGTATGTCTTGTGGATGCCGAGATGACCTGACATTGGTGTGTCATGAGCCAGATTCATGATGTACGCTCGGTATCTTTCTGGTAACACGATTTGATGGCATATTCTCCATTCTTCTTCGTTGGATGCGTCTGGAGGTTTCCATTTCCTGAAGAGCATATCATCTTGGATGTAGTAGCACGTTGATGCTAGCTCTGCCTCTTGCGATGTCATTGCGGTTTTTCGGAGTTTGGCGAGCTCTGGATCCTTCTTTTGGTCCTCAATCAACTGTTTTCGAGTTGATGCCGGCTTTTCAGAATTTGGCGTTGGTTCTTCTTCAAGAGAAGCAAAGAATGTGGTGCTCAAGTCCACATCATCTTGGTTACTGTTGGCCTTGACGACGTTCTCTTCTTGAGATGCTTTCAACCTCATTGCCCTTGTTACTGCACACGCTGGATATAACTCTAGGTCTTCCTCGGGTGTGGCAGATAAATCGGGTGTTTGAGTGACGATGGGTTCGGCTATCACCTTTCCACCTGCTAAGTCATTGCCTAACAGCAACGAGATGCCTTCCAATGGTAATGTTGGTCGGACACCTACAACAACCGGTCCAGTAATGAGATTTGACTTTATGTCAATTAGATGTAGAGGCACATCTATACATCCAAGCTCTACGCCTCGTAACAGGATGCTCTTCCCAGTCGATGATGATTTAGACAAGGGCAAGATACCCTCTAAAAGTAACGATTGTGAGGCACCTGTGTCTCTCAAAATGGTGATAGGTCGTAGACTTGTAGAATCACCGGGTAGTGATACAAATCCTTCCGAAATGAAAGGCTTAAAATCCTCTAATAAAACATTAATTTTGGTTGATGCAGACTGGACTTGGGTCGAACTCTCGCTGGAGTCATTGACATCTTTAGGAGACGCAGTGGAGAAACTCTTTCTTGAGTCAGTAGAACATCTTGTGGATGTATTTGGAGAACTCTTGATGGAGTCATTGGAACATCGGGGTGATGTCTTATGGGAACTCTTAATAGAGTCATGGGAACATCGGGATGATGTATTATGGGAACTCTGGATAGAGTCATTGAAACATCGGGGTGATGTCTTATGGGAACTCTTGATAGAGTCATTGGAACATCGGGGTGATGTATTATGGGAACTCTGGCTAGAGTCATGGGAACATCGGGATGATGTATTATGGGAACTCTGGTTAGAGTCATTGGAACATCGGTGTGATGTATTATGGGAACTCTGGATAGAGTCATTGGAACATCGGCTTGATGTATTTGAAAAACTCTTGTTTGAGTCATTGGAACATCGGCTTGATGTATTTGAAAAACTCTTGGTTGAGTCATTGGAACATCGTAAAGATGAATTTGAAGAACTCACTGTTGAGTCATTTGAACACCGTGGAGACATTTTCGGAGAGTCTTGTACAGTCAATACATTTGAAACAGGTGGTGTCGAGGTATTCTTGATATGACTTGAGGATGAGGGAGTAAACCTCGACGACCACTGTACTGTGCAAGCGCTGACTTTTGAAGGAGCTTTTTCGTTTCTCTTCCTCAATTTCCAGCAATCGTCAATTTTATGGCCTTCTCGTTTGCAGTAGGAACAAGTAGCTTTACTTGTAGTAGGTTTTCTGTCGTTTGTACTGCTGTTCTTGATGGAGTTGCTAGCAATGAACTCAGGCTGTTTGACTTGTTTTGGCTTGACATCCGTCGTATACTTGGCAAATTGATGTGATATTATATAATCGTCTGCCAACACTGCAGCCTTGTGCACATCTTCCTCGCCACGATCAGCTATATGCGTACGGACGTCCAGCCGCACACAACTCTTGAACTCTTCCATCAGCATTAGGTTCTTGAATTTTGCAAAGTCGGTGCCGATTTCCCTGGAAGTGAGCCATTTCTCAAAGCGTCGCTCCTTTTCCCGCAGGAATTCTACATGGGTTTGACCATCCGATTTGCGACAATCCCTGAACTGCTTTCGGTAAGCTTCCGGAACAAGTTCATATGCCTTAAGAATTAAGGCCTTAACAACATTATAATCTTTTTGTTGTTCAATGGTCAAAGAACAAAATACCTCTGCAGCTCTACCAGTCAAAACTGTTTGCAGCAAAGTGGGCCACAAAGTTTCAGGTACATTAAAATTTTTCACAGCAAGTTCAAATTGTGGAAAATAATTGTCAATTGTGGCTTCATTAAAGCGTGGAATTATTTTCAAAAACTTTATTGCTTCAACAGTATGACTGGCAGGGGAGGAATCTGGTCTTACATTAGCAGCTAACTCTAATTTTCTTAACTCTATTTGTAATTTCATTTCCATTTCTTTCTGCTCTAATTCTTTTTGTTTAATTTCCTTCTGGGCTTCTATTTCCATTTCTTTCTGCTCTCTAGCCGCTGCAAGCTCTAATTCTTTTTGTTTAATTTCCTTCTGGGCTTCTATTTCCATTTGTTTTAATTTTATCTGAAGTTCTAAATCTGATTTACCCTCATCGGGTCTAAGGGTTTCTAAAAGGTCTTCAGAAAACACTTCCTCGTCTACATAATGGATTACAATGTTATCTCTGATTTCTTGTTTAAGGGCATTTGATTTTATTTTTAACCCTAAATGTTTAGAAATAAGGACCAGTTCCTTCCTAGTAAAAGCATCAAGCTCTTCCACAGAGGGATTTGAAAGAAAAACCTGAATATCCATGACTAACTAACAACTATTACAAGCAAAAAAAATGTATACAATGTAAATATACAGTACAAAATCAGTACAACAAAAAACCTTAAGAGAGTTTGGTCAATACTATTGATACTTTACTTCCGACTCTTTGAACAAACAAAAAAAATTTTGTTAAAGTCAACTTCGCCTTTACAAAATTACTCAAGTAAGACGAAAATAGGTTCAGAAAAATATCCGGGACGAAAGCCCTCAAACTTCTTTTGTCACGTATTACGAATTGAATTCTAATTTTTAAAATGGCTTGCCTAGGGGAACGTGACAATAGAAAAGGAGTTGTGTCACTTATCTTAAGTCTGAATTTAATCAAAGACTTACAATGAATAACAAAAAAAAATGACACAAGAAATCGGAAGGTAAACTATCAACTTAATGTTTAATCAAATATAAAGTTACAAGAAAGTAAAAATAAACATTTACTCAATACACTAATACAGAATTGATGTGTTGACCAAAACCCTTTTACAAAAATGACATGTAAAAATATTACAATACAAGAGTTTGAAAATGTAATTACAAATACAAGCAAGCAAGGCCTTACATAAAAAAAATATTAACTTACACGATCAAGTGGTTAACCACGCACGGGTCACGCAATGTCTCCGCTATTCTGTCTCACGGCTGTCTCCGTATGTCTGTCTGTCAACGTTACGCGAGCGGTCTTATATAATCTACCGCGCGTCGATCTCTCGTAATTTCTAGAAAGTCATCAACACCCAGATCTAGAACGCTCTTCAAAGAGGCAGAAAAAAAAACACCCTCCTTTCAACCAGAGGTACACACACAGGTCAAGGACCGGTCACTGTCTGTGTGGCTTGACGAATAAAAAAGAAAAAAAAACTTATTACACAAGGGGCAGACAACCTACCCGTCTCTCGACCGCAACAGGTCAACGAAAGAAAAAAAAACAACGCCTAGATACGTAACAATACAAAGGAACATTTACGTCGAGTGTGGGAATTCCCGCTGACTCTGTGTTTTAAAGGTGGTTAGCCGAATTTAATTATAAGATGAAATTTTGAAACATTATGCCAGTCAAACAAGAGTTTTTTCTGTGTGGTCAATTAGGTATTTCATTTTTTTCCCAAAGATCTACATAAACAGTGAAAACTTCCAGAAAAATTGTTAGAGCCGTTTACGAAATACCCGTCCACCGAGTTTCCAGTTTCCAATTTCCAGCTTTTTGAACCCATACAGAGAACATAAGCTAATAGTAGTAATAGTAATTTTTAAACAAGCAAAATACAAAGAATACTTAAAACAACAAAGCTTATATTAAGCATAATTGCATCAATAAGTTTTGATCAGTCATGTCATTAAATTTGTAATACATCAAGACTTAGCCATCTGTGCGAATAGAAATATATTCACCAATTGTTTTTGTTTAACGAAATTTCATGCTTTGAGCTTTATCAATGCCGTATTATCCTATCACTTGCCTAGACCAGTTGGAATGGGATGGAAGGGAGAAAGAAGTGAGTATCTGGGTGATCGCTTTTCAAATGTATTTATAAACTACAAAAAAAAAAGTGAGGGACCTGAATTGGAACTCGAGGGCTAAGGTCTCCTCAACCTTCTCAAGCCAATACGGTAACAACCACTGTTCCAGAGATCTGCTTATGAAATTAGTTATAGTTATTAGTATTTATTTAAATTTTTTTTCTACAAATAATAAAGGGGACTAATTCAACTTATACCACTTTATCAGTCAAACAAAAATTCTTTCCCTTGTTTGAGATACAAAACGAAGTAATTCATTACCAATAATTAATTAACTAGTTTTGTATTTATTTATTCTTGTGTTGACATGCAAAAGAAATTATTGCTAAAATTTCAGCTTGATCCGAAATTAGCTGTGTGGCAAATAATGTGTACAAACTATTTTTACCGCATAGACACAGTTGATATAAGCTTTTTAAAAAATATAGGGTGTTAGTGTGTGAATGACGTCATACTCTTAAAACAAACTGTATTTCTACTCTCTAACCCAGTGTCCAGGACTCTCTAACCCAGTGTTCAGGACTCTCTAGCCCAGTGTCCAGGACTCTCTAGCCCAGTGTTCAGGACTCTCTAACCCAGTGTTCAGGACTCTCTAACCCAGTGTTCGGGACTCTCTAACCCAACGTATATCATAGTGAGTCATTTGTTGCTGTGGGTTGTTTCAGACAGTGCCATCATGGCAACCGTGTCTTACAGAAACCGAGCCTATGAGCGTGAGCCTACCATTAACAGAGCCTACGACTGCGAACCTAATGTGACAGAAACCATTGACATTGGCGACAGCGTGGGAGAGACGACCACATCACAAGAGTCAACCAGTGTCTCCACCTTAACCGTGATCTCTCTTTTCGCTGAGCGAACTTCCATCAATGGACTTCTGATGATCAAGACGTCCACCAGTTTTGGCGCCTAAAATTCTTTGGTGTTTTTTTTTTGTTTATAGCAGCAGTCGGGGCTTTAGTGTTTCATTCCTACAGGTAACTAAATAGCACATACAATGTAAAGGTACAACAAATAGTTATGGAAAGTTTCAACTTGATTCGAGAATGGGTGTGGGAGAAATAACGTGTGCTCAAATAAAATTGTACCAGACAGACAGAGTTGATTTGTGATGAGAAAAACAAACAAACTGTGTGGTTTAAAAATTTAACTGCGTGTCAATCCAAGAGTTAAACTATTAACTAAACATTTACTGAATAAAAGAAGATTTGAGATGAATGGCAGTGGATTTTCGTATCAAATCTTTTTATAAGCACTTGTTAGACTCTGTCGCTTGTTAGTCACTTGTTACTCGCTTGTTAGTCACTTGTTATTCGCTTGTTACTCGCTTGTTAGTCACTTGTTACTCGCTTGTTAGTCACTTGTTATTCGCTTGTTAGTCACTTGTTAGTCCCTTGTTATTCACTTGTTAGTCACTTGTTATTCACTTGTTAGTCACTTGTTAGTCACTTGTTATTCGCTTGTTAGTCACTTGTTACTCGCTTGTTAGTCACTTGTTAGTCCCTTGTTATTCACTTGTTAGTCACTTGTTATTCACTTGTTAGTCACTTGTTAGTCACTTGTTACTCGCTTGTTAGTCACTTGTTATTCGCTTGTTAGTCACTTGTTAGTCCCTTGTTATTCACTTGTTAGTCCCTTGTTATTCACTTGTTAGTCACTTGTTATTCGCTTTTTAGTCACTTGTTAGTCGCTTGTTATTCACTTGTTAGTCACTTGTTATTCGCTTGTTAGTCACTTGTTAGGTACTTGATAGTCACCTGTTAGTAACTTGTTATTCGCTTGTTAGTCACTTGTTATTCGCTTGTTAGTCGCTTGTTAATCACTTGTTAGTCACTTGTTAGTCACTTGTTGTTCGCTTGTTAGTCACTTGTTAGTCGCTTTTAGTCACTTGTTATTCGCTTGTTAGTAACTTGTTATTCGCTTGTTATTCGCTTGTTAGTCACTTGTTAGTCACTTGTTACTCGCTTGTTAGTCACTTATAAGTCCTATGTTATTCACTTGTTAGTCACTTGTTAGTCGCTTGTTATTCACTTGTTAGTCACTTGTTATTAGCTTGTTAGTCACTTGTTAGTCACTTGTTATTAGCTTGTTAGTCACTTGTTATTCGCTTGTTAGTCACTTGTTAGTCCCTTGTTATTCACTTGTTAGTCACTTGTTAGTAACTTGTTATTCGCTTGTTAGTCACTTGTTATTCGCTTGTTAGTCGCTTGTTAGTCACTTGTTAGTCACTTGTTATTCGCTGGTTAGTCACTTGTTAGTCGCTTTTAGTCACTTGTTATTCGCTTGTTAGTTACTTGTTATTCGCTTGTGTGTCACTTGTTAGTCACTTGTTAGTCGCTTGTTAGTCACTTGTTATTCGCTTGTTAGTCACTTGTTAGTCCCTTGTTATTCACTTGTTAGTCACTTGTTAGTCACTTGTTACTCGCTTGTTAGTCACTTGTTATTCGCTTGTTAGTCACTTGTTAGTCCCTTGTTATTCACTTGTTAGTCCCTTGTTATTCACTTGTTAGTCACTTGTTATTCGCTTTTTAGTCACTTGTTAGTCGCTTGTTATTCACTTGTTAGTCACTTGTTATTCGCTTGTTAGTCACTTGTTAGTTCCTTGTTATTCACTTGTTAGTCACTTGTTATTCGCTTGTTATTCACTTGTTAGTCACTTGTTATTCGCTTGTTAGTCACTTGTTAGTCACTTGTTAGGTACTTGATAGTCACCTGTTAGTAACTTGTTATTCGCTTGTTAGTCACTTGTTATTCGCTTGTTAGTCGCTTGTTAATCACTTGTTAGTCACTTGTTAGTCACTTGTTGTTCGCTTGTTAGTCACTTGTTAGTCGCTTTTAGTCACTTGTTATTCGCTTGTTAGTAACTTGTTATTCGCTTGTTATTTGCTTGTTAGTCGCTTGTTAGTCACTTGTTATTCGCTTGTTAGTCACTTATAAGTCCTATGTTATTCACTTGTTAGTCACTTGTTATTCACTTGTTAGTCACTTGTTAGTCACTTGTTATTCGCTTGTTAGTCACTTGTTACTCGCTTGTTAGTCACTTGTTAGTCCCTTGTTATTCACTTGTTAGTCACTTGTTATTCACTTGTTAGTCACTTGTTAGTCACTTGTTACTCGCTTGTTAGTCACTTGTTATTCGCTTGTTAGTCACTTGTTAGTCCCTTGTTATTCACTTGTTAGTCCCTTGTTATTCACTTGTTAGTCACTTGTTATTCGCTTTTTAGTCACTTGTTAGTCGCTTGTTATTCACTTGTTAGTCACTTGTTATTCGCTTGTTAGTCACTTGTTAGTTCCTTGTTATTCACTTGTTAGTCACTTGTTAGTCGCTTGTTATTCACTTGTTAGTCACTTGTTATTAGCTTGTTAGTCACTTGTTAGTCCCTTGTTATTCACTTGTTAGTCACTTGTTATTCGCTTGTTAGTCACTTGTTAGTCCCTTGTTATTCACTTGTTAGTCACTTGTTAGTAACTTGTTATTCGCTTGTTAGTCACTTGTTATTCGCTTGTTAGTCGCTTGTTAGTCACTTGTTAGTCACTTGTTATTCGCTGGTTAGTCACTTGTTAGTCGCTTTTAGTCACTTGTTATTCGCTTGTTAGTTACTTGTTATTCGCTTGTTAGTCACTTGTTAGTCACTTGTTAGTCGCTTGTTAGTCACTTGTTATTCGCTTGTTAGTCACTTGTTAGTCACTTGTTACTCGCTTATTAGTCATTTGTTAGTCCTATGTTATTCACTTGTTAGTCACTTGTTACTCGCTTGTTAGTCACTTGTTAGTCCTATGTTTTTCACTTGTTAATCACTTGTTAGTCGCTTGTTATTCACTTGTTAGTCACTTGTAAGTCGCTTGTTATTCGCTTGTTAGTTGTTAGTCACTTCTTAGTCCCTTGTTATTCACTTGTTAGTCACTTGTAAGTCGCTTGTTAGTCACTCGTTATTCGCTTGTTAGTCACTCGTTATTTGCTTGTTAGTCACTTGTTAGTCCCTTGTCAATTACTTGTTAGTCACTTGTTATTCGCTTGTTAGTCACTTGTTATTCGCTTGTTATTCGCTTGTTAGTCACTTGCTATTCGCTTGATAGTCACTTGTTAGTCACTTGTAAGTCGCTTGTTAGTCGCTTGCTAGTCACTCTTTATTCGCTTGTTAGTAACGTGTTAGTCGCTTGTTATTTACTTGTTAGTCGCTTGTTAGTCGCTTGTAGTCGCTTGTTAGTCACCTGTTAGTCACTTGTTAGTCGCCTGGTAGTCGCTTATTGTTACTTGTTAGTCACTTGTTAATCGCTTATCAGTCACTTGTTATTCGCTTGTTAGTCACTTGTTAGTCACTTGTTAGTCACTTGTTAGTCCCTTGTGTTTAAAAATCTAATGCTTTCTCCATATCAGAATTATTTTGCGCAAAATAATGAATAGCTCAGAAGATATGAGTCTGCAGTGCTAAAACATGCGGTATGCGCTAGACCAGTGATGCCCAAAATACGGCCTGCGGTTCAGATTCGGCCTACGACGTGGTTCGATACGGCCCGCGGAAACGTTGGTACAAATTGTAGAATATCTCTCCCTCCAAAAACAAAAACAAACAAAAAGATTGAAATAAGTATTCTAACCTACGTTAGGGCCTCACTTTTTCTCTGCTGAGTTGGTACCATGACATTGAACATGTGTTCGTTTATGAAACGGGAGAGTTGTAGAAACTCCAAGTGGACTCTAAATTAGAATCTACCAGGAAACTGAGCAGATCATTCATTATTTTTTTATGTGGAACACGATAATAATCCAACATATTTGTTTTGTTAAGAAAATGTAGCTGTTTTTAAAAACAAAACAACATATAAACGGCATTCTAAAACAAATATGACGCATCTCTTGCTTTGAGGTGTGAATAAAAATGGTTAAAGATTGGAGATTGGAATATTTACCAAAGAGGGACAAGAAAATGTGTCGGTGGTAAAGGTAGCTAGATGGATGTTAACATGTAAAGAAGAGACGTGAAGCCATTATCCTACACGTATGAACACAAACTTCAAATATCTCATTTATTAATTAAGTACTTGAGCCACAGGTTTCTTATACATAGTTTCAGATCAATTTCATTTCGTTTGTGCACCTTTTCGGTTAAGTGGCCCTCGACACGAGTGTCGGAAATTAAAATGGCCCGCAGGTCGAATTAGGTTGGGCCCTCAACTGCGCTAGACTATCGTTCTGTCGTCTCCATGGTCCCGGGTTCGTAGTTCATACCCTGCCCCTCTGTCGTCTCCATGGTCCCGGGTTCGTAGTTCATACCCTGCCCCTCTGTCGTCTCCATGGTCCCGGGTTCGTAGTTCATACCCTGCCCCTCTGTCGTCTCCATGGTCCCGGCTTCGTAGTTCATACCCTGCCCCTCTGTCGTCTCCATGGTCCCGGCTTCGTAGTTCATACCCTGCCCCTCTGTCGTCTCCATGGTCCCGGCTTCGTAGTTCATACCCTGCCCCTCTGTCGTCTCCATGGTCCCGGGTTCGTAGTTCATACACTGCCCCTCTGTCGTCTCCATGGTCCCGGGTTCGTAGTTCATACCCAGCCCCTCTGTCGTCTCCATGGTCCCGTGTTCGTAGTTCATACCCTGCCCCTCTGTCGTCTCCATGGTCCTGGGTTCGTAGTTCATACCCTGCCCCTCTGTCGTCTCCATGGTCCCGGGTTCGTAGTTCATACCCTGCCCCTCTGTCGTCTCCATGGTCCCGTGTTCGTAGTTCATACCCTGCCCCTCTGTCGTCTCCATGGTCCCGTGTTCGTAGTTCATACCCTGCCCCTCTGTTGTCTCCATGGTCCCGGGTTCGTAGTTCATACCCTGCCCCTCTGTCGTCTCCATGGTCCCGGGTTCGTAGTTCATACCCTGCCCCTCTGTCGTCTCCATGGTCCTGGGTTCGTAGTTCATACCCTGCCCCTCTGTCGTCTCCATGGTCCTGTGTTCGTAGTTCATACCCTGCCCCTCTGTCGTCTCCATGGTCCCGGGTTCGTAGTTCATACACTGCCCCTCTGTCGTCTCCATGGTCCCGGGTTCGTAGTTCATACCCAGCCCCTCTGTCGTCTCCATGGTCCCGTGTTCGTAGTTCATACCCTGCCCCTCTGTCGTCTCCATGGTCCTGGGTTCGTAGTTCATACCCTGCCCCTCTGTCGTCTCCATGGTCCCGGGTTCGTAGTTCATACCCTGCCCCTCTGTCGTCTCCATGGTCCCGGGTTCGTAGTTCATACCCTGCCCCTCTGTCGTCTCCATGGTCCCGGGTTCGTAGTTCATACCCTGCCCCTCTGTTGTCTCCATGGTCCCGGGTTCGTAGTTCATACCCTGCCCCTCTGTCGTCTCCATGGTCCCGGGTTCGTAGTTCATACCCTGCCCCTCTGTCGTCTCCATGGTCCCGGGTTCGTAGTTCATACCCTGCCCCTCTGTCGTCTCCATGGTCCTGTGTTCGTAGTTCATACCCTGCCCCTCTGTCGTCTCCATGGTCCCGGGTTCGTAGTTCATACCCTGCCCCTCTGCCGTCTCCATGGTCCCGGGTTCGTAGTTCATACCCTGCCCCTCTGTCGTCTCCGTAGTCCCGTGTTCGTAGTTCATACCCTGCCCCTCTGTCGTCTCCATGGTCCCGGGTTCGTAGTTCATACCCTGCCCATCTGTCGTCTCCATGGTCCCGGGTTCGTAGTTCATACCCTGCCCCTCTGTCGTCTCCATGGTCCTGTGTTCGTAGTTCATACCCTGCCCCTCTGTCGTCTCCATGGTCCTGGGTTCGTAGTTCATACCCTGCCCCTCTGCCGTCTCCATGGTCCCGGGTTCGTAGTTCATACCCTGCCCCTCTGCCGTCTCCATGGTCCCGGGTTCGTAGTTCATACCCTGCCCCTCTGTCGTCTCCATGAGCCCGGGTTCGTAGTTCATACCCTGCCCCTCTGCCGTCTCCATGGTCCCGGGTTCGTAGTTCATACCCTGCCCCTCTGTCGTCTCCATGGTCCCGGGTTCGTAGTTCATACCCTGCCCCTCTGCCGTCTCCATGGTCCCGGGTTCGTAGTTCATACCCTGACCCTCTGCCTTCTCCATGGTCCCGGGTTCGTAGTTCATACCCTGACCCTCTGCCGTCTCCATGGTCCCGGGTTCGTAGTTCATACCCTGCCCCTCTGTCGTCTCCATGGTCCCGGGTTCGTAGTTCATACCCTGCCCCTCTGCCGTCTCCATGGTCCCGGGTTCGTAGTTCATACCCTGCCCTTCTGCCGTCTCCATGGTCCCGGGTTCGTAGTTCATACCCTGCCCCTCTGCCGTCTCCATGGTCCCGGGTTCGTAGTTCATACCCTTCCCCTCTGTGGTCTCCATGGTCCCGGGTTCGTAGTTCATACCCTGCCCCTATGTCGTCTCCATGGTCCCGGGTTCGTAGTTCATACCCTGCCCCTCTGTCGTCTCCATGGTCCCGGGTTCGTATTTCTTACCCTGCCCCTCTGTCGTCTCCATGGTCCCGGGTTCGTAGTTCATACCCTGCCCCTCTGTCGTCTCCATGGTCCCGGGTTCGTAGTTCATACCCTGCCCCTCTGTCGTCTCCATGGTCCCGGGTTCGTAGTTCATACCCTGCCCTCTGTTGTCTCCATGGTCCCGGGTTCGTAGTTCATACCCTGCCCCTCTGTCGTCTCCATGGTCCCGGGTTCGTAGTTCATACCCTGCCCCTCTGTCGTCTCCATGGTCCCGGGTTCGTAGTTCATACCCTGCCCCTCTGTCGTCTCCATGGTCCCGTGTTCGTAGTTCATACCCTGCCCCTATGTCGTCTCCATGGTCCCGGGTTCGTAGTTCATACCCTGCCCCTCTGTCGTCTCCATGGTCCCGGGTTCGTAGTTCATACCCTGCCCCTCTGTCGTCTCCATGGTCCCGGGTTCGTAGTTCATACCCTGCCCCTCTGTCGTCTCCATGGTCCCGGGTTCGTAGTTCATACCCTGCCCCTCTGTCGTCTCCATGGTCCCGGGTTCGTAGTTCATACCCTGCCCCTATGTCGTCTCCATGGTCCCGGGTTCGTAGTTCATACCCTGCTCCTCTGTCGTCTCCATGGTCCCGGGTTCGTAGTTCATACCCTGCCCCTCTGTTGTCTCCATGGTCCCGGATTCGTAGTTCATACCCTGCCCCTCTGTCGTCTCCATGGTCCCGGGTTCGTAGTTCATACCCTGCCCCTCTGTCGTCTCCATGGTCCCGGGTTCGTAGTTCAAACCCTGCCCCTCTGTCGTCTCCATGGTCACGTGTTCGTAGTTCATACCCTGCCCCTATGTCGTCTCCATGGTCCCGGGTTCGTAGTTCATACCCTGCCCCTCTGTCGTCTCCATGGTCCCGGGTTCGTAGTTCATACCCTGCCCCTCTGTCGTCTCCATGGTCCCGGGTTCGTAGTTCATACCCTGCCCCTCTGTCGTCTCCATGGTCTCGGGTTCGTAGTTCATACCCTGCCCCTCTGTCGTCTCCATGGTCCCGGGTTCGTAGTTCATACCCTGCCCCTATGTCGTCTCCATGGTCCCGGGTTCGTAGTTCATACCCTGCCCCTCTGTCGTCTCCATGGTCCCGGGTTCGTAGTTCATACCCTGCCCTTCTGTCGTCTCCATGGTCCCGGGTTCGTAGTTCATACCCTGCCCCTCTGTCGTCTCCATGGTCCCGTGTTCGTAGTTCATACCCTGCCCCTATGTCGTCTCCATGGTCCCGGGTTCGTAGTTCATACCCTGCCCCTCTGTCGTCTCCATGGTCCCGGGTTCGTAGTTCATACCCTGCCCCTCTGGCGTCTCCATGGTCCCGGGTTCGTAGTTCATACCCTGCCCCTCTGTCGTCTCCATGGTCCCGGGTTCGTAGTTCATACCCTGCCCCTCTGTCGTCTCCATGGTCCCGTGTTCGTAGTTCATACCCTGCCCCTATGTCGTCTCCATGGTCCCGGGTTCGTAGTTCATACCCTGCCCCTCTGTCGTCTCCATGGTCCCGGGTTCGTAGTTCATACCCTGCCCCTCTGTCGTCTCCATGGTCCCGGGTTCGTAGTTCATACCCTGCCCCTCTGTCGTCTCCATGGTCCCGGGTTCGTAGTTCATACCCTGCCCCTATGTCGTCTCCATGGTCCCGGGTTCGTAGTTCATACCCTGCCCCTCTGTCGTCTCCATGGTCCCGGGTTCGTAGTTCATACCCTGCCCCTCTGTCGTCTCCATGGTCCCGGGTTCGTAGTTCATACCCTGCCCCTCTGTCGTCTCCATGGTCCCGTGTTCGTAGTTCATACCCTGCCCCTATGTCGTCTCCATGGTCCCGGGTTCGTAGTTCATACCCTGCCCCTCTGTCGTCTCCATGGTCCCGGGTTCGTAGTTCATACCCTGCCCCTCTGTCGTCTCCATGGTCCCGGGTTCGTAGTTCATACCCTGCCCCTCTGTCGTCTCCATGGTCCCGGGTTCGTAGTTCATACCCTGCCCCTCTGTCGTCTCCATGGTCCCGTGTTCGTAGTTCATACCCTGCCCTTATGTCGTCTCCATGGTCCCGGGTTCGTAGTTCATACCCTGCCCCTCTGTCGTCTTCATGGTCCCGGGTTCGTAGTTCATACCCTGCCCCTCTGTCGTCTCCATGGTCCCGGGTTCGTAGTTCATACCCTGCCCCTCTGTCGTCTCCATGGTCCCGGGTTCGTAGTTCATACCCTGCCCCTCTGTCGTCTCCATGGTCCCGGGTTCGTAGTTCATACCCTGCCCCTATGTCGTCTCCATGGTCCCGGGTTCGTAGTTCATACCCTGCTCCTCTGTCGTCTCCATGGTCCCGGGTTCGTAGTTCATACCCTGCCCCTCTGTTGTCTCCATGGTCCCGTGTTTTTAGTTCATACCCTGCCCCTCTTTCGTCTTCATGGTCCCGGGTTCGTAGTTCATACCCTGCCCCTCTGCCGTCGACCGTTGTCCTGCCTTAGGATTACGCTAGGAAGTAGATTATGTTCAATTCTAAAGGAACATCTGAAACATGGAAACATTTTACAAACATTATTATTATTATTATAGCTTTTATATAGTGCTACTTTCATGCTTGTAGCATGCTCAGAGCGCTTTTGGTCCGATCTCATTTGTGGACCAGTGGGGGTGGGGGGAGGGGGGGTATCTAGGAGTTGGTTTTCCTTGCTGCCTTTAGGCAGCTCAGTAAACACAACTCTGCCGAGTTACAAAAAAACAAACATAGCTGTCCAACACTTTCTTATGTACACCGGATACACCAAATAGCTACAGTTCTAGCGAGCTCGATTTTCAAGTAACAATAATGGGAATGGGACATAATTTTTAATCTCCTTCTATGATAGTCTTTCAATAGCAGGCTATTGAAGGGGGTAGATCGAATCAATGAATATTATTTAATTAAGCCACAGAAGACGTTCTTTTTGTAGGAGAGGATCTATCAGATGTCTTATAGTATCTTATTTTCTTATTGTGTCTTATTTTGTCTTATTGTGTCTTATTGTCTTATTGATTGTGTCTCATTGTGTCTTATTATCTTATTTGATCTTATTGTGTCTTATTCTGTCTTATTGATTGTGTCTCATTGTGTCTTATTGTCTTATTGTGTCTCATTGTGTCTTATTGTCTTATTGTGTCTTATTGTGTCTTATCGTGTCCTTTGTGTATTATTGTGTCTTTTGTGTATTATTGTGTCTTATTGTGTCATATTTTGTCTTATTGTTTCTTATTTTCTTGTTTTGTGTTCTATAGTCTTATTGTATATAAATAGAATAAATAAATAGAAGTCCTCTTATAAAGTCGAATGAGACCAAGTGGCACTTAAAGAGGATGTCATTTACATTCCAGACAAGGGCGTAACCAAGTATAAAAAGAGTAGACCTTTTTTAATAAGTTACATCCCTTTTGATGTTTTATTACGACTACAAAGGGGAAGCATAATGAATGGTTGAGTTCCCTTTAAAAAATTTTCACACTGTTAATAAGCTACTAAATTTTGTTTCGTTGCTTCAATAATGTTTACTTTGCCGGTTTTAATACTACTAATCTATTTCTCCACCTCTGAGTTTGTTTGATAACACAAACTCTCTTTGGAAAATTGTTTTTCATATTCCAATATATTTCTATTACTGTTTCAGTATCGTTACGGATTATTTTAGCTACGGGACGGTTACGTCTATAGAGCACCCGTTAAACCAGACTACAGCTTCCGTTTGTGGCATTCTGTAACCACAATCCTATACGATACTCAAAGGTGAGGTCTAAACAGTTGCCTATTTAAGTACATTGGTAGTATTACGTAGGCCTGCAATATATAAGTATACATTTTACATAGAGATCTAATTATCTTATAAAAACTTATGCTAAGTAAAGTAAATTGAAGGAACTCCTTTGGACCTTGTATTGAAAGGGGCAGTTGATGTGAAGCTCACCTGCTTCTAAGGCCGACGGTTAACAATGGTGTTATGTAACCAGCACAACGACCAGCAGCTTTTACGTACCCAATGGATATCTGACGGTTACTTAAGTGCGATGTGGTGGCTGAGTTGTGAATGGCTTGCTCCTAAATCGAGAGTTCTCAACCTTTTAAGCTCGGCGACTCCTTTTTACAATCCCCCACTCTGTCGCGACCCCCCCCCCCATACACAAATACAGAATTGTAGGGTAGACAATAACAATCCATATTTTCGATGGTCTTAGGCGACCCCTGGCAAATGGTCAATCGACACCCAAATCGATCGCGACCCACAGATTGAGAACCCCTGGTCTAGACTCTAGAGATAAAATTTTCATACATAAAAAAAATATTGAAGAAAATCATTACATAAGACACCATGGCGGCTCATGAGTCAAAATTGTCCTGGATTCTAGCCACGATAGCAGCTACTCCTTAACATTCAGAAGCTAGTAAATAAACTATATTTTTAAAGCAAGGTCAAACGTTTAAAGTTAACTGTAACTTAATCAGATTCATTCCGTTCTTGGGTTTGTAGTGGTATTGTGTCACAGAGAGATATTAACATTAACATACTGTACACATTAATTAGTAATAATGATAATAATAACGGAGACTGTGATTATCAAAGTAGACCTAGAAGACTCTCCTTTTATTTCCGTTCTAATCCTTTTTCTTTTGCACAAAACATACACAACAAACAATGACGTAATATCATATAATATTAGCACAGGTATCCTCTTTTTTTAGACGTACTTGTAACGTTCATGAACAATGCCAATGATCTCTACAGCTGCAAGATCTGCCACCCTCAATGTTAAGTGTTTTAAACAGAGAACCATTTGATCAGCCAATGAACCACAGTGAGAAAACATCAACAATCAGGTAATTTCAATGTAATTTCAGAATGAAAGGTTTGTATAGATGAGAATGTGTCTGGCGGCTGAGTAGTAATAAACTTGGCTTCTGAACTCAAGGAACTATGGTTAGATTCTAAGTGAAGGCTGGAATTCGGAATTTCTGATTTTTTAAGTCGGCCCCGAGTCCAGCCAACTTTGATTAGTGCCTGACATTAGTTTGGAGAAGTATAGGTGGCTCATCGTTGTGCTGGCCACATGACACCCTCATAAACCTTCGGCCATAGAAACAGATAAGCTTAACATCTTCTGTCATGGAGATCTCGAGCTCTGAAACAGGGAATTTTTATTTTTTTTACTTAATTCGTATACATTAGAAAACAGTGATGGTAAACACGTTGAATACGCTGAATAGTATCAGAAAACTCAACAAGGATTCGAGCCAAAAACCGCTCGGTTCAGAAGCCAAGTGTTTTACCACTCAACCACCACTTACAAAGAAGAAAATATTAGAAACCAATTTACTTAAGAACATAGTAGGTCATTGTAGATATGACAAACACCTCGAAATTGAACTTAAAAGGGAAACTCCTATGGTTTTGACAATTTTTTATATGTTATGTGTTTTGATTTACAGATAATGAATATATTCTTCTTTTTTTTTTCTTCGCAATAATAACTTAGTAATTGATGTTTTTCCGACGTAATTTTCCCGCGCATCCAAAACAGTCAGACTTTCACCGGGTTTCTATGTGACGTCACAAATGTGTTTTAATCTATTGACTTATTGTATAACAGGAGACCATACAGCGAAGTTTACATTCTAGTAAACGAAATATATCTTGGTCTATGCAGTTTGATATAGGATCTTGTAAGCAAAGAAAATATGCGTATTAAAATTAGATTTACATGCTTGAATAACCACGGCAGTCTGTTTTGTCTCGCCTGACCACTCAACATACAACACTATCGCTTGGTTGTCTTGTCATGACCGACTACACGTAGTCTCGACTAGCCGTACACTGACCAGCTAGTTCGAATCATTCAGACACACGATCTATTTACTTCTTGGGACTGGGAGAGGCTTAGATGAAAATGTTACTTTTTTTTTCTCGAGTTAGTTATCCTAATGCTTTTGGATCTAACTATACATGTTTATATATATATATAACTGTACCATAGCTCTGGACTAGGCCGTCACTAAGCCTAACAGCCTAACAGCTACTGTAAGAATGAAGCGATACGATTGGTTAAATCAAGTTTCTCTTTCAGTATTGTTTAGGGCAGTGACTCTTGAAATAACTTAAAACAAAAATCTCAAGGAATCCCGTTTTTTTTTTCAGATGTCAAGAATTTACTGACTAATTTATTAAATATAAAATTTTCTAAGCATTTAAATAAAAAATGATATAATGTTTACTAGTACAACTTTTTACGCAGAATTTAAATATGTCAATAACTCAAATTTGAAAAACTATCGGAGTTTCCCTTTAAATGCTATGGAAACATTAAATGACATGTTTTGACCTTTTTTTTTTTTATACAGTGAAGGCACTGAGCATCAAGCTGTATGGGAGAACAAGCCACAAACTATACCTATAGATTATTATCTAGATTTAGAGGTAAGTAAAGATACGTTATGTCTGGTTAGTCACACAACAACTCACATGCACTCTCTCTCTCTCACACACACACATCAAATTAGAAATGAGCTACACACACTTTTATTTGCTTAATGTCCTGGCTAGGATCTTGTGTGCTGTACATATTTCACTCAACCAGTCTAAACTAGCCAAGGGACATTACAATTAACAAGATAGACGTACTTAAGACTTCTTCCTACTTTAAATGATGTATTCATTCACAAATGGGATGTTTGTCTCCCCTTCTGTTGTTACCTATCCGACTCTATCACTATTCAACCTTTTCTAAGCTCCAGACATCTTGTTCTTCCTGTACGCTTATTCCGCCACGTCATTCGTCTGTCAGACTACTTCACTACTTTAACCGTCGCTAAAAAAAAAAAAATACACACTTTATTTATTTGAGAAAGCTAACATTGTAGTCCATTGTAGTCAAACTGAATTTCCATTTGATTAGATCAATTATCTTATCTTATCTTATCTAACATAATCTCTAGACTAAACTAGGTCAATACACTACATCACTGAAACATACATGAATCAAACTTACATCTGTCATACATACATATGTCATATATACATCTGTCATATATACATCTGTCATACATACATCTGTCATACATACATCTGTCATACATACATCTGTCATACATACATTTGTCATATATACATATGTCAAACATACATCTGTCATACATATATCTGTCATATATACATCTGTCATACATACATCTGTCATACATACATCTGTCATACATACATCTGTCATATATACATCTGTCATACATACATCTGTCATATGTACATCGCACACTCATTCATCACATCTCATCTCTGCCTGTGGTCTCATCTAGATCATAGGCCACCAACCAGCTTCCTCCATGCATCTCGGTTCTAGGCCAGTCTCTCCAACTGTCACCACGTCTTGCCCATCTGCTTGGCATCTGCTTCCAAATCGCTGTGCCATGTATTCCTGGGCCGTCCCCTCTTCCTCTTTCCTTGGGGGTTCCAGGTTAGGGCTTGCCTAGTTAAGTTGGATGCAGGTTTGCGAAGGGTGTGATCTATCCATCTGCAGCGTCTCTGAAGGATATGTACTTCAACGGGCTGCTGCTTTGTTCTTTGCAAACATGCATCACTCTTGTTAAAATAAGCTTTATCATTGAAAATGATTATAAAGTAAATAAGTATTTCTTCATTCAGTCATTTCGTCTCTAGCCAGGGGCGTCACGAGGTGTATATATGAAAATCTTCAAAAATAATGTAATTACTGCTAAGAAAACTTAAAAATGAAAACATTTTTTTTGAACTATTGATATATAGACATAGGCTATTGACTAATTTAGAAATAAAACATTGATTTATGTACATACTTGACATTAATGTGTAGGTGTGTAACATTTTATTGTATGTTACAAGAACATTAATTTACAGACACATCGACCAATTTATCAACACATCGACCAATTTATCGACACATCGACCAATACTCCTTCTTCCCTAGTGCTATTAGAGCATGGAATGGGTTGCCTGAGCTAGCCAGAAAAACCAGTGACTTGGCAGAATTTAAGTCATTGGTTAATATGCATGACTAAATGCATGACGCTTAGGACGTAATCATCTTTTTTGAAGTAACGTCTGTATTATATAAGATAAGATAAGATAGACAATCGAAATTGATATATTAATATAAAGGACATATGTCACTACACATGACTTTTATATATAGATATTTATCAGTCCCTTGCAAACAATCTGTAATCTTTTGGTATTAATAAAGACGATATCATCTTATTTACATACAATTAACATCTAATTTACATCTAATCACCTTAATACACAGATCTTCAATGAAAGCCTGGAATACTACAGCACCAGGAATGAGCCCATCGATGAAGATGCCCTGAAATACGAGAGGCAAAGACTGGACAAGTTTGTAGCAGAAGTTATTAACTCTTTCTCTCTTCATCTTTTCAGCAATTTCCTTTCTGTATAGCTAGAGCACAATTTTGTGACTTTTATCCACTGACCTCCTCCTGAGTTCTTTAAGTATAAACTCCGGTTTCACGTAATAGGTTTTTACCATAATATAAGTTATAACATCTGTTTTATTGTTCATAACCAATGAAATCTGCCCATGTGGAGTGTCACCAGAGAATGTCGACCACGTCCTCCAAAACTGCTCTCTTTACCAAGAGGCCCGTATAAGTCACTGGCCCCAAAACACCCCCATAGAAAGAAAACTGTATGGAGAGCTCCCTGATCTGGAAACCACTGCGCAGTTCATCTCATGTATTGGTCTAGTCGTCTGAACACTCCAACATAACACTGAGAACGAAGAAGAAGTTCATATAAAATCTTAATCGTCAAGTTCTAGCAATCAATTTATTCCATTAAAATTGCATTGGCTGAGGAACAAGAGTCAAATTATTTGCAGATGATTTCATAATAAAAGTAGCTACAAAAACAACGGAGAGACAAGAGAGACGGAGAGAGACAGAGAGAGAGACAGAGAGAGAGAGAGAGACAGAGAGAGAGAGACGGAGAGAGAGAGAGACAGAGAGAGAGACAGAGAGCGAGAGAGACGGAGAGAGAGACTGGGAGAAAGACGGAGAGAGCGAGACAGACAGAGAGAGACAGTGAGAGACAGAGAGAGACAGATAGAGAAAGAGAGACAGACAGAGACAGAGACAGAGAGAGAGAAAGTAAGAGAGAAACAGAGAGCGAGAGAGACATAGAGAGAGACAAAGAGAGAGACAGAAAGAGAGAGAGAGAGAGAAATAAGAAACTCAAATTGGTTTAGCATATCTATAAAACTTAAATAAGGGTTACAGCGGGTCACTTTAACTTTCATCTGATTTCTACTAAAACATAACATTTTAACAACATTTTAATTTATGTAACAAAAATGTTTTGATATAGTGTTTAGAAAAAAAAAATTCTGTCACGAATCTTTACCTTGTTTCCGCAGGAACACATGAATCAAAGCTGGCCATCAGTTGAGGGACATGGTTCTCTTTTGTAGTGTCTGGCAAAAGTTCTGTTGTCCAAGGTAAATAATTGTAGTCTATCTGGATTGATGGAAGCTCTCATACTTATATATCACTAATACTATTCATAATTATAATTGAACATGAGCTCACTTATAAACTCAAAGATTTGAAAATATATATTTATATATTTATATATAAAATAAAATATATAAAATATATATTTATATATTTGAAAATAAGGCTTGCATTCGCGAGTCCAAGGAGGCATACAGTATATACAGTATTTCGCGTGATTTTGCCACATCCAGCGCAGACATAACCATTGTCCGCCACTGGTCGGTTTTGATTTGCCTTCTCCATGCTTTGTTCCACATTAATATATTCCTTTATCTACGGTTATTTTGATTAGCCCCGATCAAGTTTAAAGTATGTATGGTGATATTGTCTCAACTAAGCTGATCAGTCTGTATTTATTTTAAAAAATGTATCTTCTGTTAAGTTATACAGACCGAATCTGAGTATCATTGTTGGTGTTACCAAGTCTCAATACTTAGAAATCAAAGAAAGAAATCAAAGAAAGAAATCAAAGCCCCTGTCTCCGAGTCCTCATCAAATTTACTTCACTTGCGTTATCTATATTATATTTATAAGGGCCCTGATTGATTGATTGATTCAATCACTAGCTTATCATTCATTCTCTTCGTAAAGTGTACGAAATTAATGGAAAAATTTAACCTGTTACTCTTTTCCTTGTGCTTAGGACAACTAAGTAACATTCATGATTAAAACTGCAGCGGTTAATTGAATTGACCAAAACATTTTTAACGACCCCACATGTTTTTTTTTTTTTTGAGTCCAACAATTTGAAAAGTACAAGATTAAAGTTCCGTTTACTTATTATGCTTAATTTTGAATGACTGTCACATTACACTCGCATAGCTCAGTCGTTAGAGTATCAGACATAATCTTTTTTTATTCTTGGTTCAGGCTTTTCCGATTATTTACGACATACGACTTGGGCAATTGTTACACACTGGACACAACAGAGCTGTTACAGGACATACAAGGCGTCTACGGAGGTAGGTATTATTCAAGTAGTTGCCAACCTCTTTTATACTTATTGTCATAAAACTTTTCTCACGCGTATCACTACACGTAATGGTAGGCAGAACAATGTAATTGTAGACTTACAGGCGGTTGGTTGAAGTGATGCTCACATGAAACCTTCGTTTTCCCTTTGAAAACCATTTTTTAAAAATTATTTTTTTTGCTTATAAAATGTTTTACATGTTTCGGATGTTCCTTTAGAGTTGAAGATAATTACTTCCTAGTCCAAACCTCCAGCAGGACGACGGGGGATGGGAGCGGGCAGGGTTTGAACCCGGGACTATCCATAAGTCCGAACGACAGTCCAGCGCGCAAACCGCACAACCAGACATACTGTTTCTTTTTTAAGCGAATACAACTTATTCCTTTATGGCCATGCTCCAGTGCCTTCCTTTCGAGCTACATCGCAGTGCAGAGACAAACAAAAGCTTTCTTCATTGTGACCTTTTTTCACTACGTGTTCATAATAGTTATGTTGTTATTATAATTTATTATTAGTATATTATATTATTTATTAGATACCCATTTCAGACCTTGCGATGTATGGGGGGCAGATGATGTCAAGCTCTTTGGTTTCTGCGGCCCACGGTTAAAGAGGGTGCCATGGGGCCTGCTCAACGACCAACCGCATTTAATTTCCCCAAACTACAGTCAGGTACTCATTAGAGTTGGGTAAACTCAGGGGCTACTGAGCTACCAACATAAGAGATAGGAGCTTAGAGAAATTGATTCTACAGCACTAAAAAGTACTAATTAAATGCCGTATAAATTAGTTAAAATTTATTCCGTACACCGGATACACCAAAAATAAAGGCTATCTATATTTTATTGTTTTTTACTCTTCTTTTCAACTTATAAATATTAACGTTATGTATTTTACTTTGACTGTTTAGGCCTGGACATGGTACTATTCCTGGAGCCAGACGAATGTATACCTGAGCTAACCGAGTATAAAGGTTTCCTGGTAGAGCTTCACGAGCCCCTTTCTCTCCCCTACCCTCGAGATAACGGAGTTCACTTCCAGTCTGGGACAGAGGCTTACTTTGCCATCAAGTTGGTAGGTAAAACCTTAAGGTGTGAACCACACTGAAACTAGAGTTTACTGTCTGTTTGATGTTTGCTTGCTGTCAGTGTGGTCTTTTAATCCTTCGGGCCTACAAACAAGAAAAACAGATGACGGTCTCGATCTAGCTAGATCTATATCTAGTTTGTATGACAAATGACAATGGAGATATTAAATTTTTTTTTGCCAGGGGAAAGTCTTATTATAAAGTTATTCGTACACAGCTGTAGCTTAAAGAAGGTCAACATTTTTTCGTGATGCCAATTTATCAACTTTTGAAAGAAGAATAAATCTTTATTAGTTGCTTTTTAATACATGTAACATGTTATTAATTTTGAATGTATGGATAAATTTAATAATTATTATTTTAAAAAAATATAAGTGTACGCTAAATGAATATATGGAAATGCTGTAGCTGAGTGGTAAAGCACTTGGAACCGGAAGTCCCGTGTTGTAATCCTGGTGAAGACTCTAGGTGGACCACTTTGGGGGCCGATTTTGAGTTTGTGTTTCCACACAAACGGTCTTTGTAACCTTGTTTCTTATTCAAAAATATTGCAGAATATTTGATTCCGTTCGGTCAATATAAGGACAGTTCGTTCGGGTTCGGTTCATATCGATTAGTTTTAAAGTTCGGGTTCGGTTCATTTCCCATCTCTACTGCAGAGCTAGAGAGGAGGATCCTAGCAATGGAATTGAGATGCTACAGAAAGATCCTAGCAATGGAATTGAGATGCTACAGGAGGATCCTAGCAATGGAATTGAGATGCTACAGGAGGATCCTAGCAATGGAATTGAGATGCTACAGAAGGATCCTAGCAATGGAATTGAGATGCTACAGAAGGATCCTAGCAATGGAATTGAGATGCTACAGAAAGATCCTAGCAATGGAATTGAGATGCTACAGGAGGATCCTAGCAATGGAATTGAGATGCTACAGGAGGATCCTAGCAATGGAATTGAGATGCTACAGAAGGATCCTAGCAATGGAATTGAGATGCTACAGAAGGATCCTAGCAATGGAATTGAGATGCTACAGAAAGATCCTAGCAATGGAATTGAGATGCTACAGGAGGATCCTAGCAATGGAATTGAGATGCTACAGAAAGATCCTAGCAATGGAATTGAGATGCTACAGGAGGATCCTAGCAATGGAATTGAGATGCTACAGGAGGATCCTAGCAATGGAATTGAGATGCTACAGAAGGATCCTAGCAATGGAATTGAGATGCTACAGAAGGATCCTAGCAATGGAATTGAGATGCTACAGAAAGATCCTAGCAATGGAATTGAGATGCTACAGGAGGATCCTAGCAATGGAATTGAGATGCTACAGAAAGATCCTAGCAATATAATTGAGATGCTACAGAAAGATCCTAGCAATGGAATTGAGATGCTACAGAAAGATCCTAGCAATGGAATTGAGATGCTACAGAAGGATCCTAGCAATGGAATTGAGATGGTACAGGAGGATCCTAGCAATGGAATTGAGATGCTACAGGAGGATCCTAGCAATGGAATTGAGATGCTACAGAAAGATCCTAGCAATGGAATTGAGATGCTACAGGAGGATCCTAGCAATGGAATTGAGATGCTACAGGAGGATCCTAGCAATGGAATTGAGATGCTACAGAAGGATCCTAGCAATGGAATTGAGATGCTACAGGAGGATCCTAGCAATGGAATTGAGATGCTACAGAAAGATCCTAGCAATGGAATTGAGATGCTACAGGAGGATCCTAGCAATGGAATTGAGATGCTACAGGAGGATCCTAGCAATGGAATTGAGATGCTACAGAAGGATCCTAGCAATGGAATTGAGATGCTACAGAAGGATCCTAGCAATGGAATTGAGATGCTACAGAAAGATCCTAGCAATGGAATTGAGATGCTACAGGAGGATCCTAGCAATGGAATTGAGATGCTACAGAAAGATCCTAGCAATGGAATTGAGATGCTACAGGAGGATCCTAGCAATGGAATTGAGATGCTACAGGAGGATCCTAGCAATGGAATTGAGATGCTACAGAAGGATCCTAGCAATGGAATTGAGATGCTACAGAAGGATCCTAGCAATGGAATTGAGATGCTACAGAAAGATCCTAGCAATGGAATTGAGATGCTACAGGAGGATCCTAGCAATGGAATTGAGATGCTACAGAAAGATCCTAGCAATATAATTGAGATGCTACAGAAAGATCCTAGCAATGGAATTGAGATGCTACAGAAAGATCCTAGCAATGGAATTGAGATGCTACAGAAGGATCCTAGCAATGGAATTGAGATGGTACAGGAGGATCCTAGCAATGGAATTGAGATGCTACAGGAGGATCCTAGCAATGGAATTGAGATGCTACAGAAGGATCCTAGCAATGGAATTGAGATGCTACAGAAAGATCCTAGCAATGGAATTGAGATGCTACAGAAAGATCCTAGCAATGGAATTGAGATGCTACAGGAGGATCCTAGCAATGGAATTGAGATGCTACAGAAAGATCCTAGCAATGGAATTGAGATGCTACAGGAGGATCCTAGCAATGGAATTGAGATGCTACAGGAGGATCCTAGCAATGGAATTGAGATGCTACAGAAGGATCCTAGCAATGGAATTGAGATGCTACAGGAGGATCCTAGCAATGGAATTGAGATGCTACAGAAGGATCCTAGCAATGGAATTGAGATGCTACAGAAAGATCCTAGCAATGGAATTGAGATGCTACAGGAGGATCCTAGCAATGGAATTGAGATGCTACAGAAAGATCCTAGCAATGGAATTGAGATGCTACAGGAGGATCCTAGCAATGGAATTGAGATGCTACAGGAGGATCCTAGCAATGGAATTGAGATGCTACAGAAGGATCCTAGCAATGGAATTGAGATGCTACAGGAGGATCCTAGCAATGGAATTGAGATGCTACAGAAGGATCCTAGCAATGGAATTGAGATGCTACAGAAGGATCCTAGCAATGGAATTGAGATGCTACAGAAGGATCCTAGCAATGGAATTGAGATGCTACAGGAGGATCCTAGCAATGGAATTGAGATGCTACAGAAGGATCCTAGCAATGGAATTGAGATGCTACAGGAGGATCCTAGCAATGGAATTGAGATGCTACAGGAGGATCCTAGCAATGGAATTGAGATGCTACAGAAGGATCCTAGCAATGGAATTGAGATGCTACAGAAGGATCCTAGCAATGGAATTGAGATGCTACAGAAAGATCCTAGCAATGGAATTGAGATGCTACAGGAGGATCCTAGCAATGGAATTGAGATGCTACAGAAAGATCCTAGCAATATAATTGAGATGCTACAGAAAGATCCTAGCAATGGAATTGAGATGCTACAGAAAGATCCTAGCAATGGAATTGAGATGCTACAGAAGGATCCTAGCAATGGAATTGAGATGGTACAGGAGGATCCTAGCAATGGAATTGAGATGCTACAGGAGGATCCTAGCAATGGAATTGAGATGCTACAGAAGGATCCTAGCAATGGAATTGAGATGCTACAGAAAGATCCTAGCAATGGAATTGAGATGCTACAGAAAGATCCTAGCAATGGAATTGAGATGCTACAGGAGGATCCTAGCAATGGAATTGAGATGCTACAGAAAGATCCTAGCAATGGAATTGAGATGCTACAGGAGGATCCTAGCAATGGAATTGAGATGCTACAGGAGGATCCTAGCAATGGAATTGAGATGCTACAGAAGGATCCTAGCAATGGAATTGAGATGCTACAGGAGGATCCTAGCAATGGAATTGAGATGCTACAGAAGGATCCTAGCAATGGAATTGAGATGCTACAGAAAGATCCTAGCAATGGAATTGAGATGCTACAGGAGGATCCTAGCAATGGAATTGAGATGCTACAGAAAGATCCTAGCAATGGAATTGAGATGCTACAGGAGGATCCTAGCAATGGAATTGAGATGCTACAGGAGGATCCTAGCAATGGAATTGAGATGCTACAGAAGGATCCTAGCAATGGAATTGAGATGCTACAGGAGGATCCTAGCAATGGAATTGAGATGCTACAGGAGGATCCTAGCAATGGAATTGAGATGCTACAGAAGGATCCTAGCAATGGAATTGAGATGCTACAGAAGGATCCTAGCAATGGAATTGAGATGCTACAGGAGGATCCTAGCAATGGAATTGAGATGCTACAGAAGGATCCTAGCAATGGAATTGAGATGCTACAGGAGGATCCTAGCAATGGAATTGAGATGCTACAGAAGGATCCTAGCAATGGAATTGAGATGCTACAGAAGGATCCTAGCAATGGAATTGAGATGCTACAGGAGGATCCTAGCAATGGAATTGAGATGCTACAGGAGGATCCTAGCAATGGAATTGAGATGCTACAGAAGGATCCTAGCAATGGAATTGAGATGCTACAGGAGGATCCTAGCAATGGAATTGAAATGCTACAGAAAGATCCTAGCAATGGAATTGAGATGCTACAGGAGGATCCTAGCAATGGAATTGAGATGCTACAGAAAGATCCTAGCAATGGAATTGAGATGCTACAGGAGGATCCTAGCAATGGAATTGAGATGCTACAGGAGGATCCTAGCAATGGAATTGAGATGCTACAGAAGGATCCTAGCAATGGAATTGAGATGCTACAGAAGGATCCTAGCAATGGAATTGAGATGCTACAGAAGGATCCTAGCAATGGAATTGAGATGCTACAGAAAGATCCTAGCAATGGAATTGAGATGCTACAGGAGGATCCTAGCAATGGAATTGAGATGCTACAGGAGGATCCTAGCAATGGAATTGAGATGCTACAGGAGGATCCTAGCAATGGAATTGAGATGCTACAGGAGGATCCTAGCAATGGAATTGAGATGCTACAGGAGGATCCTAGCAATGGAATTGAGATGCTACAGAAAGATCCTAGCAATGGAATTGAGATGCTACAGAAAGATCCTAGCAATGGAATTGAGATGCTACAGAAAGATCCTAGGCATCACATTGAAAGACAGCATCACAAGCCAAGAGATTAGAGACATGGTTACAGCAGAGATCGGACCCCCATGATGACCTGCTCACTATCGTAAGAAAACGTAACCTTATAGTGTTTGGCCTTTGGGTCTTCGGGGCTCGCAACGACCTTCATTCTAGAACAGTACCAGGAAAAAAGAAAAAAAAAGGCAGACAGAGAAAGCGATGGGAGGACAACATAAAAGAATGGACGGGCCTGCTATTATTGAAAGAGGTTCCAACTAAGGCAAAAGACAGCGATGAATGGAGAAAGACGGTCGACAAATCTTGTGTGGTGCCCCAAACGGTCCAACAAACTACGTATAGGTGAAGGGAATGGTAAATGTTGCGCAATATGCAGGTCGCAAATGGGTTAGCTTAATATCGTGACATACTGCAATCCTTAATCTTTGGAGTTGAAGACAACGCCCTGGTAGTGAACTTTGATAGCCTATATTTAGGTAAAGGAACAGTGAGTCTTAGCCAATTAAAAAAGTTGAAGACAACGCCCTGGTAGTGAACTTTGATAGCCTATATTTAGGCAAAAGGAACAGTGAGTCTTAGCCAATTAAAAAAGTTGAAGACAACGCCCTGGTAGTGAACTTTGATAGCCTATATTTAGGCAAAGGAACAGTGAGTCTTAGCCAATTAAAAAAGTTGAAGACAACGCCCTGGTAGTGAACTTTGATAGCCTATATTTAGGCAAAGGAACAGTGAGTCTTAGCCAATTAAAAAAGTTGAAGACCACGCCCTGGTAGTGAACTTTGATAGCCTATATTTAGGCAAAAGGAACAGTGAGTCTTAGCCAATTAAAAAAGTTGAAGACAACGCCCTGGTAGTGAACTATGATAGCCTATATCTAGGTAAAGGAACAGTGAGTCTTAGCCAATTAAAAAAGTTGAAGACAACGCCCTGGTAGTGAACTTTGATAGCCTATATTTAGGCAAAAGGAACAGTGAGTCTTAGCCAATTAAAAAAGTTGAAGACAACGCCCTGGTAGTGAACTTTGATAGCCTATATCTAGGTAAAGGAACAGTGAGTCTTAGCCAATTAAAAAAGTTGAAGACAACGCCCTGGTAGTGAACTTTGATAGCCTATATTTAGGCAAAGAAACAGTGAGTCTTAGCCAATTGAAAAAGTTGAAGACAACGCCCTGGTAGTGAACTTTGATAGCCTATATTTAGGCAAAAGGAACAGTGAGTCTTAGCCAATTAAAAAAGTTAAAGACAACGCCCTGGTAGTGAACTTTGATAGCATATATTTAGGCAAAGAAACAGTGAGTCTTAGCCAATTAAAAAAGTTGAAGACAACGCCCTGGTAGTGAACTTTGATAGCCTATATCTAGGCAAAAGGAACAGTGAGTCTTAGCCAATTAAAAAAGTTGAAGACAACGCCCTGGTAGTGAACTTTGATAGCCTATATTTAGGCAAAGAAACAGTGAGTCTTAGCCGATTAAAAAAGTTGAAGACAACGCCCTGGTAGTGAACTTTGATAGCCTATATTTAGGCAAAGAAACAGTGAGTCTTAGCCAATTAAAAAAGTTGAAGACAACGCCCTGGTAGTGAACTTTGATAGCCTATATTTAGGTAAAGGAACAGTGAGTCTTAGCCAATTAAAAAAGTTGAAGACAACGCCCTGGTAGTGAACTTTGATAGCCTATATTTAGGTAAAGGAACAGTGAGTCTTAGCCAATTAAAAAAGTTGAAGACAACGCCCTGGTAGTGAACTTTGATAGCCTATATTTAGGCAAAAGGAACAGTTAGTCTTAGCCAATTAAAAAAGTTGAAGACAACGCCCTTGTAGTGAACTTTGATAGCCTATATCTAGGTAAAGGAACAGTGAGTCTTAGCCAATTAAAAAAGTTGAAGACCACGCCCTGGTAGTGAACTTTGATAGCCTATATTTAGGTAAAGGAACAGTGAGTCTTAGCCAATTAAAAAAGTTGAAGACAACGCCCTGGTAGTGAACTTTGATAGCCTATATCTAGGTAAAGGAACAGTGAGTCTTAGCCAATTAAAAAAGTTGAAGACAACGCCCTGGTAGTGAACTTTGATAGCCTATATTTAGGCAAAGAAACAGTGAGTCTTAGCCAATTAAAAAAGTTGAAGACAACGCCCTGGTAGTTAACTTTGATAGCCTATATCTAGGCAAAGAAACAGTGAGTCTTAGCCAATTAAAAAAGTTGAAGACAACGCCCTGGTAGTGAACTTTGATAGCCTATATCTAGGCAAAAGGAACAGTGAGTCTTAGCCAATTAAAAAAGTTGAAGACAACGCCCTGGTAGTGAACTTTGATAGCCTATATTTAGGTAAAGGAACAGTGAGTCTTAGCCATTTAAAAAAGTTGAAGACAACGCCCTGGTAGTGAACTTTGATAGCCTATATCTAGGTAAAGGAACAGTGAGTCTTAGCCAATTAAAAAAGTTGAAGACAACGCCCTGGTAGTGAACTTTGATAGCCTATATTTAGGCAAAAGGAACAGTGAGTCTTAGCCAATTAAAAAAGTTGAAGACAACGCCCTGGTAGTGAACTTTGATAGCCTATATCTAGGTAAAAGAACAGTGAGTCTTAGCCAATTAAAAAAGTTGAAGACAACGCCCTGGTAGTGAACTTTGATAGCCTATATTTAGGCAAAGAAACAGTGAGTCTTAGCCAATTAAAAAAGTTGAAGACAACGCCCTGGTAGTGAACTTTGATAGCCTATATTTAGGCAAAAGGAACAGTGAGTCTTAGCCAATTAAAAAAGTTAAAGACAACGCCCTGGTAGTGAACTTTGATAGCATATATTTAGGCAAAGAAACAGTGAGTCTTAGCCAATTAAAAAAGTTGAAGACAACGCCCTGGTAGTGAACTTTGATAGCCTATATCTAGGCAAAAGGAACAGTGAGTCTTAGCCAATTAAAAAAGTTGAAGACAACGCCCTGGTAGTGAACTTTGATAGCCTATATTTAGGCAAAGAAACAGTGAGTCTTAGCCGATTAAAAAAGTTGAAGACAACGCCCTGGTAGTGAACTTTGATAGCCTATATTTAGGCAAAGAAACAGTGAGTCTTAGCCAATTAAAAAAGTTGAAGACAACGCCCTGGTAGTGAACTTTGATAGCCTATATTTAGGTAAAGGAACAGTGAGTCTTAGCCAATTAAAAAAGTTGAAGACAACGCCCTGGTAGTGAACTCTGATAGCCTATATTTAGGCAAAAGGAACAGTGAGTCTTAGCCAATTAAAAAAGTTGAAGACAACGCCCTGGTAGTGAACTTTGATAGCCTATATCTAGGTAAAGGAACAGTGAGTCTTAGCCAATTAAAAAAGTTGAAGACCACGCCCTGGTAGTGAACTTTGATAGCCTATATTTAGGTAAAGGAACAGTGAGTCTTAGCCAATTAAAAAAGTTGAAGACAACGCCCTGGTAGTGAACTTTGATAGCCTATATTTAGGCAAAGAAACAGTGAGTCTTAGCCAATTAAAAAAGTTGAAGACAACGCCCTGGTAGTTAACTTTGATAGCCTATATCTAGGCAAAGAAACAGTGAGTCTTAGCCAATTAAAAAAGTTGAAGACAACGCCCTGGTAGTGAACTTTGATAGCCTATATCTAGGCAAAAGGAACAGTGAGTCTTAGCCAATTAAAAAAGTTGAAGACAACGCCCTGGTAGTGAACTTTGATAGCCTATATTTAGGTAAAGGAACAGTGAGTCTTAGCCATTTAAAAAAGTTGAAGACAACGCCCTGGTAGTGAACTTTGATAGCCTATATCTAGGTAAAGGAACAGTGAGTCTTAGCCAATTAAAAAAGTTGAAGACAACGCCCTGGTAGTGAACTTTGATAGCCTATATTTAGGCAAAAGGAACAGTGAGTCTTAGCCAATTAAAAAAGTTGAAGACAACGCCCTGGTAGTGAACTTTGATAGCCTATATCTAGGTAAAGGAACAGTGAGTCTTAGCCAATTAAAAAAGTTGAAGACAACGCCCTGGTAGTGAACTTTGATAGCCTATATTTAGGCAAAGAAACAGTGAGTCTTAGCCAATTGAAAAAGTTGAAGACAACGCCCTGGTAGTGAACTTTGATAGTCTATATTTAGGCAAAAGGAACAGTGAGTCTTAGCCAATTAAAAAAGTTAAAGACAACGCCCTGGTAGTGAACTTTGATAGCCTATATCTAGGCAAAAGGAACAGTGAGTCTTAGCCAATTAAAAAAGTTGAAGACAACGCCCTGGTAGTGAACTTTGATAGCCTATATCTAGGCAAAAGGAACAGTGAGTCTTAGCCAATTAAAAAAGTTGAAGACAACGCCCTGGTAGTGAACTTTGATAGCCTATATTTAGGCAAAGAAACAGTGAGTCTTAGCCGATTAAAAAAGTTGAAGACAACGCCCTGGTAGTGAACTTTGATAGCCTATATTTAGGCAAAGAAACAGTGAGTCTTAGCCAATTAAAAAAGTTGAAGACAACGCCCTGGTAGTGAACTTTGATAGCCTATATTTAGGTAAAGGAACAGTGAGTCTTAGCCAATTAAAAAAGTTGAAGACAACGCCCTGGTAGTGAACTTTGATAGCCTATATTTAGGCAAAAGGAACAGTTAGTCTTAGCCAATTAAAAAAGTTGAAGACAACGCCCTTGTAGTGAACTTTGATAGCCTATATCTAGGTAAAGGAACAGTGAGTCTTAGCCAATTAAAAAAGTTGAAGACCACGCCCTGGTAGTGAACTTTGATAGCCTATATTTAGGTAAAGGAACAGTGAGTCTTAGCCAATTAAAAAAGTTGAAGACAACGCCCTGGTAGTGAACTTTGATAGCCTATATCTAGGTAAAGGAACAGTGAGTCTTAGCCAATTAAAAAAGTTGAAGACAACGCCCTGGTAGTGAACTTTGATAGCCTATATTTAGGCAAAGAAACAGTGAGTCTTAGCCAATTAAAAAAGTTGAAGACAACGCCCTGGTAGTTAACTGTGATAGCCTATATCTAGGCAAAGAAACAGTGAGTCTTAGCCAATTAAAAAAGTTGAAGACAACGCCCTGGTAGTGAACTTTGATAGCCTATATCTAGGCAAAAGGAACAGTGAGTCTTAGCCAATTAAAAAAGTTGAAGACAACGCCCTGGTAGTGAACTTTGATAGCCTATATTTAGGTAAAGGAACAGTGAGTCTTAGCCATTTAAAAAAGTTGAAGACAACGCCCTGGTAGTGAACTTTGATAGCCTATATCTAGGTAAAGGAACAGTGAGTCTTAGCCAATTAAAAAAGTTGAAGACAACGCCCTGGTAGTGAACTTTGATAGCCTATATTTAGGCAAAAGGAACAGTGAGTCTTAGCCAATTAAAAAAGTTGAAGACAACGCCCTGGTAGTGAACTTTGATAGCCTATATCTAGGTAAAGGAACAGTGAGTCTTAGCCAATTAAAAAAGTTGAAGACAACGCCCTGGTAGTGAACTTTGATAGCCTATATTTAGGCAAAGAAACAGTGAGTCTTAGCCAATTGAAAAAGTTGAAGACAACGCCCTGGTAGTGAACTTTGATAGCCTATATTTAGGCAAAAGGAACAGTGAGTCTTAGCCAATTAAAAAAGTTAAAGACAACGCCCTGGTAGTGAACTTTGATAGCATATATTTAGGCAAAGAAACAGTGAGTCTTAGCCAATTAAAAAAGTTGAAGACAACGCCCTGGTAGTGAACTTTGATAGCCTATATCTAGGCAAAAGGAACAGTGAGTCTTAGCCAATTAAAAAAGTTGAAGACAACGCCCTGGTAGTGAACTTTGATAGCCTATATTTAGGCAAAGAAACAGTGAGTCTTAGCCGATTAAAAAAGTTGAAGACAACGCCCTGGTAGTGAACTTTGATAGCCTATATTTAGGCAAAGAAACAGTGAGTCTTAGCCAATTAAAAAAGTTGAAGACAACGCCCTGGTAGTGAACTTTGATAGCCTATATTTAGGTAAAGGAACAGTGAGTCTTAGCCAATTAAAAAAGTTGAAGACAACGCCCTGGTAGTGAACTTTGATAGCCTATATTTAGGCAAAAGGAACAGTGAGTCTTAGCCAATTAAAAAAGTTGAAGACAACGCCCTGGTAGTGAACTTTGATAGCCTATATCTAGGTAAAGGAACAGTGAGTCTTAGCCAATTAAAAAAGTTGAAGACCACGCCCTGGTAGTGAACTTTGATAGCCTATATTTAGGTAAAGGAACAGTGAGTCTTAGCCAATTAAAAAAGTTGAAGACAACGCCCTGGTAGTGAACTTTGATAGCCTATATCTAGGTAAAGGAACAGTGAGTCTTAGCCAATTAAAAAAGTTGAAGACAACGCCCTGGTAGTGAACTTTGATAGCCTATATTTAGGCAAAGAAACAGTGAGTCTTAGCCAATTAAAAAAGTTGAAGACAACGCCCTGGTAGTTAACTTTGATAGCCTATATCTAGGCTAAGAAACAGTGAGTCTTAGCCAATTAAAAAAGTTGAAGACAACGCCCTGGTAGTGAACTTTGATAGCCTATATCTAGGCAAAAGGAACAGTGAGTCTTAGCCAATTAAAAAAGTTGAAGACAACGCCCTGGTAGTGAACTTTGATAGCCTATATTTAGGTAAAGGAACAGTGAGTCTTAGCCATTTAAAAAAGTTGAAGACAACGCCCTGGTAGTGAACTTTGATAGCCTATATCTAGGTAAAGGAACAGTGAGTCTTAGCCAATTAAAAAAGTTGAAGAAAACGCCCTGGTAGTGAACTTTGATAGCCTATATTTAGGCAAAAGGAACAGTGAGTCTTAGCCAATTAAAAAAGTTGAAGACAACGCCCTGGTAGTGAACTTTGATAGCCTATATCTAGGTAAAGGAACAGTGAGTCTTAGCCAATTAAAAAAGTTGAAGACAACGCCCTGGTAGTGAACTTTGATAGCCTATATTTAGGCAAAGAAACAGTGAGTCTTAGCCAATTGAAAAAGTTGAAGACAACGCCCTGGTAGTGAACTTTGATAGCCTATATTTAGGCAAAAGGAACAGTGAGTCTTAGCCAATTAAAAAAGTTAAAGACAACGCCCTGGTAGTGAACTTTGATAGCATATATTTAGGCAAAGAAACAGTGAGTCTTAGCCAATTAAAAAAGTTGAAGACAACGCCCTGGTAGTGAACTTTGATAGCCTATATCTAGGCAAAAGGAACAGTGAGTCTTAGCCAATTAAAAAAGTTGAAGACAACGCCCTGGTAGTGAACTTTGATAGCCTATATTTAGGTAAAGGAACAGTGAGTCTTAGCCATTTAAAAAAGTTGAAGACAACGCCCTGGTAGTGAACTTTGATAGCCTATATCTAGGTAAAGGAACAGTGAGTCTTAGCCAATTAAAAAAGTTGAAGAAAACGCCCTGGTAGTGAACTTTGATAGCCTATATTTAGGCAAAAGGAACAGTGAGTCTTAGCCAATTAAAAAAGTTGAAGACAACGCCCTGGTAGTGAACTTTGATAGCCTATATCTAGGTAAAGGAACAGTGAGTCTTAGCCAATTAAAAAAGTTGAAGACAACGCCCTGGTAGTGAACTTTGATAGCCTATATTTAGGCAAAGAAACAGTGAGTCTTAGCCAATTGAAAAAGTTGAAGACAACGCCCTGGTAGTGAACTTTGATAGCCTATATTTAGGCAAAAGGAACAGTGAGTCTTAGCCAATTAAAAAAGTTAAAGACAACGCCCTGGTAGTGAACTTTGATAGCATATATTTAGGCAAAGAAACAGTGAGTCTTAGCCAATTAAAAAAGTTGAAGACAACGCCCTGGTAGTGAACTTTGATAGCCTATATCTAGGCAAAAGGAACAGTGAGTCTTAGCCAATTAAAAAAGTTGAAGACAACGCCCTGGTAGTGAACTTTGATAGCCTATATTTAGGTAAAGGAACAGTGAGTCTTAGCCATTTAAAAAAGTTGAAGACAACGCCCTGGTAGTGAACTTTGATAGCCTATATCTAGGTAAAGGAACAGTGAGTCTTAGCCAATTAAAAAAGTTGAAGAAAACGCCCTGGTAGTGAACTTTGATAGCCTATATTTAGGCAAAAGGAACAGTGAGTCTTAGCCAATTAAAAAAGTTGAAGACAACGCCCTGGTAGTGAACTTTGATAGCCTATATCTAGGTAAAGGAACAGTGAGTCTTAGCCAATTAAAAAAGTTGAAGACAACGCCCTGGTAGTGAACTTTGATAGCCTATATTTAGGCAAAGAAACAGTGAGTCTTAGCCAATTGAAAAAGTTGAAGACAACGCCCTGGTAGTGAACTTTGATAGCCTATATTTAGGCAAAAGGAACAGTGAGTCTTAGCCAATTAAAAAAGTTAAAGACAACGCCCTGGTAGTGAACTTTGATAGCCTATATTTAGGCAAAGAAACAGTGAGTCTTAGCCAATTGAAAAAGTTGAAGACAACGCCCTGGTAGTGAACTTTGATAGCCTATATTTAGGCAAAAGGAACAGTGAGTCTTAGCCAATTAAAAAAGTTGAAGACAACGCCCTGGTAGTGAACTTTGATAGCCTATATCTAGGCAAAAGGAACAGTGAGTCTTAGCCAATTAAAAAAGTTGAAGACAACGCCCTGGTAGTGAACTTTGATAGCCTATATTTAGGCAAAAGGAACAGTGAGTCTTAGCCAATTAAAAAAGTTGAAGACCACAATCTGTTTTTTTTTGTTTTAAGTGTATAAGAATATAGATTGTATTTTATTACATTCTTTACTGATCTTCTTTCTGAGGTTGAAATATAAGTTTCGGAAAACGATTTTGTAAATGTACTGCATTCTCTGTTTTGTTTATCCAACTAGGAACAATCTAAGTACTTACCTAAGCCACACGGTGACTGCTCGGATGAAAAGAAAGGCGACTACTGAAGGAAATTCAACTATACCTACTCCTATTATGTGAGTTCTGATTTATAAGATTAACTATTTGTAGCTTCTGATTTAATAATAATCTTGTGTTGTGTCATAACTATTCAACAGAATGAATGATAGATGAAGGTGAAATAATGTAAATTTCTAAAAATAAATTTGAGAAATTTTAATAGTAGAAACAAAATTTAGAAAATGATTTTCAAAAAATGTTCAAGGCCTTAGAGTGGAAACCCCCAGGGAGTGAGGCTTACAGGGAGAGCAAAAACAAACTGTCGGCGCATTGTGGGCTTACTAGATGAAGCCGAGAGGACAGAAAAGAGCTGGGAAAGCATTCAAAATAAGAAAGAGCCCGTGGTGAGTGGCGTGCTTCTACTGAGGCCGCATGTTCCATGAGGAACGCAAAGGAAAGATGATGATGATTATGATGTCTACAGTCTACAGTCCCGAAGGCATTATTGGTCACCTTTCAGACAAAATTTGAAAGAGCTTCAGAGATCAGCTTTAGCGTCAGATGACTTATATTGACATTGAGAAGATTCCCCAGATAGCAGCAGGATTTCGAAAGAAATAGACTAATAACTCTCACCAAGACTGCTGCAGTACACTTACTCTCTTACCTTCGATGAAGTCCAGTAGGGAATCGGCGCCGTAGGCGCCATTATCCCGTTGATGGTTAGAAAGGCTTTTATCCAACCACCAGGCCTGGACATGGGGCTCTTCACCCCTGTCCTGTCTGAGGGCTCCCAACGGTAAACGGCCATATCAGTTCCCTGACTGAACGAAACCGGACCGTGCGTGTACACAGCGCACCGTCCCCGTTCCTGGACCCCACTCGCTACAAGTGGTCGGGAGCAATGCTGACTGCGGGGAGCTTGTCTCATATTCCTATACTGTAACCGCCGCTATTCCGTGCAGGGACCGCCATTCCAGCTAACGGGACACTGATGACGGCCCCCATGTGGAACGGCGCGGCGGACTTTTTGGACTGGGTTGCAGGTTACTTGTTCCATCCCCACCCCGAGTGAGATAAAAAAAACAAAAGCTCACCCAGGGAGACCTGCCAGAAGGCCTGGTTCGCTACTCGTTCTTAGCCTATCTAGGTCCACCCCTAGACGTTTCCACCGGAGGCGCCACGCTGAGGCGACGGGTAGCTGGAATATCCTCCGGTACTCTCTTACCAGCTCTTACCAGCCTGACTGATAAAGAAGCTCTGTCTGGAGAAGGTCGAAGAAATGTCTTAATTGTATTTCCTGAGATTTCGAAACCGATATTGGATCTAGACCTAGTTGTAGTTCTGTAGCCAAATTTAAATTTTATTTCCTTTTTTTTTTTTTTTTTTTTTTTTCGTCAAAAAATTTACCGGTCAAACCTCGTGGACAACTATCCTCAACGATATACATAAACTATGCCGTTTTTTAAATCCGTGTCCAGATTCCAGCCTCCACCTTCCATGAAGTTTTGACTTGAATAGAGGTATTGTAAAAAATAAGAACATTTATTAAGCTCCTAAATGAATAATATAACTACTATGGCCTACTTCAGTCGCGAAGCGACTATGGATCATTTCATGCAAATGAGATGAATGCCTGGGCATTGGCTGAGGTCGGAACGGTCGTCCACACATCAGTTCTCCTTCTCCAGGTAGGTATCATGCCATGGCTAACGAGCCCCTCCTGCCCGAAGCTTACTGGCGCCAGTTACTCGCCTTTGCCCCTTCTCCTGTTAGTGAGAACAGTTCCGCCGGACTCAATATCTGAGCCACACGTGAAGGCCAGGAGTTGGACTGGTTGTTAGGGGCTATTTGATACCCATGCCATCAGGAAGCATTTTATAGGTAGTGGAGTGCTTAAATCCATAATCCCTTCCGGCAATGACAACCTTGCGGAACTAAATGAATAATATATTATACATATTAAATGAATAATGTATACATACGGAATACCTGAAGTTGTATAGCTTGTAAGACAAATATTTTCTAGTCCTCTCTTAGAGTATGTTTTTTTTTATACTTTGAAAAAATATAACGATCAAACTAGAATGTTCTAACCCTAACCCTAACAAGCTAATAATTCTTTTTCCAACGATATACTATATCAACTGCTCAATTTTTAGGAAAATAGTTAGAGCCGTTTTTTTAGAATCTCGCTCACCCAACCTTTGCCGAGGTTTTATCAAGAAGTGACTTGAATAAAGGTATTGTAAAAATTAACAAACATATCTTACTTTTCAGTTCTGTGTGGATCTTACTTTTCAGTTCTGTGTGGATCTTACTTTTCAGTTCTATGTGGATCTTACTTTTCAGTTCTGTGTGGATCTTACTTTTCAGTTCTGTGTGGATCTGTGTTTGCAGAGTCAGATCTTGCAGAAGTGCCAGTGCATCAGTACACAATTGAACGACATATTTGGAAAGCCACCAAACGTTAGCGGAAGTCTATGTGCAGATAATCTTGAAAGTGAGTATTTCAAAGGACTACAACTGGTTTAGTTTCTTGCTTATAAGTTTGCCACAAACACGAGTAATTTCACGGGGATGTTTGTTCTGCTCAGGTATCATCTATTGAAATGGGGTTCCGTACGGTCGTTATTGCCCAAAGTGGTAGTGGGTATAAGCACGCCACTGCCTGTAAAAATGTTTCCAGATCTTTTAGAATCGTAGTAGTAGAGTTTCAATCTCTAATTAACATGCACGACTAGATTAACCCATTGATTATAAGACAAAATATTGGAAGAACTTATTGATTGGGCACCACATGTGATCCGTGGACCGTATCTCCATTCCTCTTTGTATTTAGCCAGGATTAGAGTCTCTTCCATAATAGACCCGTCTTCTCCTGCATGTTGTCTTCCCATCACTTCCTCTCTCCGCCTCTCTATCTTTTCCTGGTACTGTTCCTTGCAGAAACGTTTTCGCTAGCTTCGAAGGTCTCATTGAAGTCTTAAATTGTGTTTTGCGCAGAGGTCAACTAGTCGTCATGGGGTCCTGTTTCCTTTGTGACCCTGTTTCCTGTTTCAACGTTTGTACTGCACAGTATAGTATTGGTATACTTCAGCGGTTCTCAACCTTTTAAGCTCGGCGACCCCTTTTTAGAATCCCCCACTCTGCCGCGACCCACCCACACACACAGCAATAGAAAAATAGGAAAAAATAATTCATTTTTTCGATGGTCTTAAGCGACCCCTGGCAAATCGTCAATCGACCCCCAAGAGTGGCGCATCCACAGGTTGAGAACCCCTGATATACTATAACTACAATCCTATGTTCACTATATGCCATGTCTTGGTCCACTATAAGTATGTATTTTCTGGCATCAATGTTTTTTTAAATTATCACAAGTTTGCAAATACCTTCAATGAGATAACAATTTTGTAAGTCTTCTTTCATAGGATTACAGATATTCTCCATCTTCTCTACCCTTCCCAAAACTAACAAATCGAGATTGTAATTAGAATTTAAAAAGTGGGAACCATATCCAAACTGTGTATTATATTTTAGAAATTAAATTTCTTGTACAGGTTATCAATGTGCCTTGAAAGAACAGCCCGAGAATTGTAATTGCAAGCGATCGTGCAGGTAATAAACTATTTTATGTATTAAAAGCAAAATTTTATATAAATACTTCTACCACTGATAATAATGCATTAGAGATCCAAGATCAACAATGAACGCAGTGATTATGTGCCCTAAAGACCCATCTGTGACCTACATATCAAGACATAATTGACACTCACCAATTTGTAATCGTTTTCACAATTTTAAAGATTATTTTTTTCATTGGTTCTTGGTATCTTGCAAGGTTTGTTAACATTATTTGTTATTTTCTAGTCTTTGATAATTAGTGGAGCCTAGGCCTGTGATAATCAGTGGAACTCACATCTGTGATAATCAGTGGAACCTAGGTCTGAGATAATCAGTGTAACAAAGATCTGTGTTAATCAGTGGAGCCTAGGTCTGAGATAATCAGTGTAGCCTAAGTCTGAGATAATCAGTGTAGCCTAGGTATGTGATAATCAGTGGAGCTCACGTTTGTGATAATCAGTGGAGCCCAGGCCTGAGATAATCAGTGTAGCCTAGGTCTGTGATAATCAGTGGAACTCACGCCTGTGATAATCAGTGAAGCCTAGGTCTGAGATAATCAGAGGAGAACTGCTGACGTCAAATCTTTACGCTTGGGGCAGAAAGCCAAATACTTCTTTGAACAAAATAAAACAAGATTGATTCCTCTTCCCCAACATCTATTTCCTGTGTTCACCGTACTTTCACGCCGAGACATAATCTCTCACCCCTTTCCTGTCAACAGCTGTCCTTAGCAAAAATATGGAGAGAGGCCGATCCATTCTTTTAGGATATCCAGCCAGCTTTTCATTGCACAACCCTGCCGTAAGTTTTGGGTCATGTCTAACAGTAAGACAGAACTAGATTTCCTTTCGTTTCTTTGTAGTATTAAGAGTTTCTACGTTTTTTAACATCCAGAGTGATAATTGGTAAGGGTTGGGCACATGTAAACTAGTCGGCATCAACACAGGCATCTTTCCTCAGCACCAACTACTATGACTACATGATGACCACCACAGAATGGCCGGACGTCAGTTATAGGGTAAGTGCAAGTGTTTATATTGTTCATTTCATGTATACACTACTGCTATTCAAGTCAGCACTTAATGGAACCTGGAAATTGGGTGAAAGAAAGAATGTTGAACCTGGACGCGGATCTCAACAACGGCTGTAACGATTTTTCTATATATATTTAACCTTTGGTGTATATCGCAGAGAGAATAATTAATCCCGCGTTGACCACACTGGGAAAACTCTGGTTTAACTGTAACGACTGTTTAAAGTGTAAAAAATAAATAAAGTAGATTTGGCTTAAGAACTACATCTAGATCTAGATACAACAAACATTTTTAAAGAACTATTGCAGGGGTTCTCAACCTGTGGTTCGCGACCCCCTTGGGGGTCGATTGACGATTTGCCAGGGGTCGCTTAAGACCATCGAAAATAAGGATTGTTATTGTCTATTCTTCTATTGCTGTATGTGTGTGTGTGTGCGTGGGTCGTGGAAGAGTGGGGGATTGTAAAAAGGGGTCGCCGAGCCTAAAAGATTGAGAACCGCTGGACTAAAAAAGACTATCGCTTTCGGGAGTTTTCGAATGTTAAGGATGATTGATTTCAGAGTTTAATTAATTAATCTGGAAACATCTTGCGTATCGTCTTCTTAATCTGAATCTAAAGACCTTTCATTGAAATATTATAAAGTATAGTAGATCTATACCTTCGCTTCACAAAGATTTTTTTTTCTCTCGGGGTTAAAGGTTAAAGGAGAGGGGTAAATGATCTTCCATTGTTTTTTAATCTAACATTCATTATTTAAAAGAGAAAAGAAATGGATCTATACGTAATATAAAAATTTTTTCTGGCTAAAAAAATTGATACAATAGTTCTATAGATATATAAATCAACAGCTCATAGACTGGTCATATAAATCAACAGCTCATAGACTGGTCCTATAAATCAACAGCTCATAGACTGGTCCTATAAATCAACAGCTCATAGACTGGTCCTATAAATCAACCGCTCATAGACTGGTCCTATAAATCAACCGCTCATAGACTGGTCCTATAAATAAACAGCTCATAGACTGGTCCTATAAACCAACCGCTCATAGACTGGTCCTATAAATCAACCGCTCATACACTGGTCCTATAAATCAACCGCTCATACACTGGTCCTATAAATCAACCGCTCATAGACTGGTCCTATAAATCAACCGCTCATACACTGGTCCTATAAATCAACCGCTCATAGACTGGTCCTATAAATCAACCGCTCATAGACTGGTCCTATAAATCAACCGCTCATAGACTGGTCCTATAAATCAACCGCTCATAGACTGGTCCTATAAATCAACAGCTCATAGACTGGTCCTATAAATCAACAGCTCATAGACTGGTCCTATAAATCAACAGCTCATAAACTGGTCATATAAATCAACAGCTCATAGACTGGTCCTATAAATCAACAGCTCATAAACTGGTCATATAAATCAGCAGCTCATAAACTGGTCATATAAATCAACCGCTCATAGACTGGTCATATAAATCAACAGCTCATAAACTGGTCCTATAAATCAACAGCTCATAAACTGGTCATATAAATCAACAGCTCATAAACTGGTCATATAAATCAACAGCTCATAAACTGGTCCTATAAATCAACAGCTCATAAACTGGTCATATAAATCAACAGCTCATAAACTGGTCATATAAATCAACAGCTCATAGACTGGTCATATAAATCAACAGCTCATAGACTGGTCCTATAAATCAACAGCTCATAGACTGGTCCTATAAATCAACCGCTCATAGACTGGTCATATAAATCAACCGCTCATAGACTGGTCCTATAAATAAACAGCTCATAGACTGGTCCTATAAATCAACCGCTCATAGACTGGTCCTATAAATCAACCGCTCATACACTGGTCCTATAAATCAACCGCTCATAGACTGGTCCTATAAATCAACCGCTCATAGACTGGTCCTATAAATCAACCGCTCATAGACTGGTCCTATAAATCAACAGCTCATAGACTGGTCCTATAAATCAACAGCTCATAGACTGGTCCTATAAATCAACAGCTCATAAACTGGTCATATAAATCAGCAGCTCATAGACTGGTCGTATAAATCAACAGCTCATAGACTGGTCCTATAAATCAACAGCTCATAAACTGGTCATATAAATCAACCGCTCATAGACTGGTCATATAAATCAACAGCTCATAAACTGGTCCTATAAATCAACAGCTCATAAACTGGTCATATAAATCAACAGCTCATAAACTGGTCATAGAAATCAACAGCTCATAAACTGGTCCTATAAATCAACAGCTCATAAACTGGTCCTATAAATCAACAGCTCATAGACAGGTCATATAAATCAACAGCTCATAGACTGGTCCTATAAATCAACAGCTCATAAACTGGTCCTATAAATCAACAGCTCATAAACTGGTCCTATAAATCAACAGCTCATAAACTGGTCCTATAAATCAACAGCTCATAAACTGGTCCTATAAATCAACAGCTCATAAACTGGTCCTATAAATCAACAGCTCATAAACTGGTCCTATAAATCAACAGCTCATAAACTGGTCAGACTTGAAACAAAAATTCACTCACATTGATCTCTTCCTGCCATCTCCCTTTTTCTTTCATATAAAAACTGCTATTCGACAACAAAAAACGGAAATAATTATTCGACCATTTCAAGAACTCTCTGGTAGACAGGCTGTGCTTCAGGACGTCGTTTTCCTACGAGAGATGCCAGGACCTGAACAGTCTTTCAGACCAAGAGTTTAGGTAAGCGTAAGTTTAAAAGTGTTTTTACTAGATGCTTAATAGAGGCGCACACCAATACCAGCATCGGCGTTGACTGTTAAACGGCATAGATACAAACAAAAGGAAAACAATTCTCAGACTCAAGATGGCGCTTGGGTAGAAACAGCCGTTAGAAGAGGACACCATTAGGCTAAATAATAGCTTAAAGCAAACAGAGCCCCCGTTATGGTGTCTAAGAATCAAGTCCATGGCACTGCCGGGATGGGAGAGAGTCCCCAGCGGACCATTTTCTAGAAGACATCCACACAGTTAATATGATACAGAGAAGGAGATAATAACAACCGACCTCACTGATACCTTCAAGGCCCTTGGCATTTCTAAGAACATTCTCGTAGCCTGTCAGAGGGCGGTACTTCTGCAGACCTGCCACATCATCGAAAAATTTCTCAGTGGAAACTGATAAAGGGACTAAGATGAATTTTGTTTCCCTTTACCGAAACTCTACACTGGCAGCGCCAGAGAAAGAATGCTCGTTTGTTTCTAACATAATAATAATAAGGCTTGTCTACGAGTCCAAAGAATAATGAGGAATGCATTATTTTCTGTGGCTACGCAGCCCCAGTTGTGACCTACATATTTTGCCACAATCAGTGCAGGCATAACCATTGGCCACCGGTGGTCGATAAGGGTTGTCTTTTCGCCGTCTACGTCTGTTTTCGGCAGCGGATCTCATTTTGGTCTCAATTGTATGTCCCGCAGCCTTTGTGAGTGACCTCCAGCTGTCTCGTTCTGAAGCCGCATACAACCAGGTGCGTTCTTCTAAGTCAGTTAAAGGAAGTTGGCGCCCAAGCTGGTCTTTAAAGCGTTTCCGTTGGGCGCCTCTGTTGCGTCGACCACTTTTCAGCTCAACAAAAAGACTGCTTTTCGCACGAATTAATCCTCCATACGGCATACAATCTAAAGAAAAGACTTTTGACCCCAACTCAGAAACGTCTTAAAGATTGTAATTCGAATACTTTTTACTGGTAGAGCAGCTAATTTGGCATCTGTAAATCACTGAAGAGCTCCAACACCCCGAAACCACTAGTGGCGTCTGGTATCTTTAACATCTTCATCTATGCATAACATTTGAACAGTTCGTGACATTCGGGCAGTTTTCCTAAATTTTGTATGTGACATTTGCCGTATGGTCAATTTTTATTTTGACATTTGCCTCCTCTACTTCAAGAGAAATTTTGTCAGCCTGAGAATCTACTACGACTCGATGTACATAGAAAACTATACCTCTCGTCCGGCTATGACAGTGAGTCTGGGTTTTTGTCTGTATTTTTTGTCTTACTTTAATGGGGAAGGGGGCGATGGCTGAGGAGTTAAACGCTTGGCTTTCGAACCTAGTGTCCCGGGTTCGAGTCTGATTTTGAATTCCGGGATTTTTTAGGCCGCCCCTGAGTCCATCCAACTCTAATGGGTGCCTGACAATAGTTGGGGAAAGTAAAGGCGGTTGGTCGTTGTGCTGGCTACATAACACCCTGCTCGTTAACCGTTGGCCATAGAAACAGATGACCTTTACATCATCTGCCCTATAGATCACAAGATCCGAAAGGGGGACTTTACTTTAATTTTACTAATGGCCCGTTGTGTTCCCCATAAATGATCTTTGGATCTCTCGGTCTTTGGCCTTTAACTAGAATGTTTTCCATTGACAGCCCCGTCCAATCTTTAATGTCTCTGTTTATGTTTCTTAAATCTCTTTTCTTCAAATCCTTTCATTCTCTTTCTCCCCATCTCTCTTCTTGCTTTCTTTCTCTTTCATTCTCTATCTTTACATCTTTGTATCTCGCTCTTTTTGTTCGGTTTCTCTCTTTCTCTTTACACGCACACACACACACACACACACATATGTCCAATGTATATAGTTGTAACTTTGGCAATACTAGATCCTGACATTTATACACAGAGACTAGGAGAACTAGAGTTATCTTCAAACATCGAAGAGTTACATCAGAGAGAGAGAGAGAGATAGGAGGGGGAAGAGAGAGAGAGAGAGAGAGAGAGAAAGTAAAAGAGACAACTTACTTTAGACATTGCAGGCATGATATTTTATATATAGTAAAATTAACAGAGCCTGAGTTAACTCTTTCTTTCCTATCTGACGATACCAACATTTATTCCACTAGAATGTGGTACATAATTACGGAGAGAAAGAGTTAACGTAAACCCCGCCAAAAAAAACCTCTCTTTCCTCTCCCCCCCCTTCCAGCACTTGTCCAACATGAATATTCATATAATAATTTTGTTACATATTTTATCATCTTTGTTATGCTAAACACAGACACAGAAGTAATTCTTAAAACATCTTCAATTTATTTTCCGATTACAGATTTACTTAGCAATCTCGGTGGATGTATTGGACTCTGGATCGGACTGTCTATTATTAGCCTGTTTGAAGTGCTTCACTTTTTAATAAACCTTATAATTGCAATGAGTAAATTAATGAGATACAGAACCAAGAAATACCTTAAAATATCTGCACAGGTTTTAAAATCTAATCTTGAACAGTAGAACGGGATAACTTAGGTCCAATTTTTCAGACTTTCCAGTTCTTCATTATTGTAATCCCAAATTGTACGCACATGCATTTGTTAAGATAATATATATTAAAATGCATCGCAGAATTGGGAAATTCAAAGTCAATAAATAATATTTATATTGAACGTACTCAGACCCAAATATAGTGTTTAAAACTTAATATTTCTTTCTAAACGTTCTTGTTTTTGTACATACACTATTCTAAACATTTATACAAACACCATTTCTAAAATAAAAATTAGCTCTATGAATGTTGTTATGTGAGTGGCGGAACTGTAGTTATTCACCGTATAAGAAGCAAAGGCGAGTAACTGGCGTTTTAACCAATAAGAGGAGCGGCTCGTTCGCCATGGCTGGCTACCCACTAGGAGAAGGAAAACTCTGAATTTAAATCTCTGCTGCCCTGCAGCTATATTCTATCATGGGAAAGTTTTCGGGAGGAAACATCAGGAGCTGGCGACCCTAAGGCAGTTTGCAGCACACAGTGCTACACCCTGGCAGAACCTGCGACGCCGCTGACCCCAAACTGTATCGGTACTGCCGTTCCTTTTGATACATCACCTGCGTGGAGAGGGGGGAATTGATGTGTAGGCGACATCGTTCGCCGCCTGGTCCAGCAGCGTTCCGACCACAGCTAATGCCCAGGCTCACTTCTATAAGATGAGCTATAGTCGCCTCGCGACCGAAGGAGGCCATAGTAGTAGACTATGTACATGTTTTTACATCCTCTTTAATTTCTGTATTCTAGAATATTTTTGTTTATGTATAAACACTTATTCAAGTTTTTTTCTTAAACATTACGTTGTTCACCATTTTAAAATCATTTTTGCATTATATTTCTCTTTCGTTGTTTTTTTTTTTTTAAATCTACTGAAATTGATACAATTTCTATATCTTGGTTCGAAAGAAGAAAAATCAATCAATAAATAAAAATTGCTCACAGATGCTATATTTTATCTTTTCAGTCTGTGGTGATTCTAACAGAACTCCAGGACCTCTCGGTGTCAACTGGTGGAGATTAGTTGTCCCGGGACTTCATTGGAGAAAAAATTATCGCCGTACCAGACATACTGGAATGCATAATTAATCTTAGATTATATCTAGTCCTGTAAGTTCCTCATGAGCTCACTACAATGCTGTGTGTCCTAAATCTTGGGTTGACGACAAAGTAACATCTGGAAACCGGTACCGGTCTGTCAACTTGTGGAGGTTTCTCTACTAGTGATTTGGAAAAGCGGTCATAGTAATAGAGTTCAGCCTGTATACAATGGCGTGGGACTTATGACTGAGTGATGTACACGAACAATTTTGTGTGTTGATTAGCCCGATTTGTGGTACATAACAACAGTTTCAGGAATTCAATCGCACCAACAAAAACACTTATATTTCTTGGCACCTTTGGGCTTCCATAGGGAATAAGGACAGATCCTTCCGAAAGAATCCCAAAAACTTCGTTCGTCTACAGCAAAGAACAATGGACAACCCAGTGATCGTCAAGTTTGGACAGTTTATGAACAATTTTAACGTGAACTGTTGTGTAAACCGTAAACTTATGTTAGTGTCTTATCTGTTGTTGGCAATGTAATCTCTTCAGTACTGAATAAGCATTTAAAAAAAACAACAACTAAGTTTGAACAGGTTATGTACCTTGAAATTTTTTACACCTAAGTAATTCCTCTGCGTTCCACCCAGCTCTAATGCGTACTCAACAAAGTTGTGGGAAAGTTAAGGCGGTTGGTCGTTGTGTTGGCCACATGACACCCTGCTCGTTAACCTTTGGCCAAAGAAACATATTGATTTACAATGTTTAATAGATCGCAAAGTCTGAAAAAGGGACGCAACTTTTTTTAAAAATTGTATGTAACATTAAGGAGGTATTGTCTTTCTTTTTAAATCTTTAAAATATTTTTTCCTGTGTATGTGTGCGTGCTTGTGAAAGTATCTGTTTATTATGTTGGGAGTACATGCTGTTTAAGATGAAAGAGTTTACGGTGTTCTGCTTGTAGCGAGGACCGTAGGAGTAACACTTGGCATGAACTCAAGCACCACAAGTAGAACACCTGCCATTGTTTGGAAACTATAGATCTAGACTAATCTAGAGGAAGAATAATGGTTCAGTGTTTTATGTATAATTGCTACTTTACTTTTGAGTCTTCTGTCCTGAAGGCTTTCTAAATTTAGTGATTTTACTAATGGTGTTACCCTAGTCAAATGTGAATATTCGTTTGTTATGAATCTCACTGCTCTATTTTGTGTTTGTTCCAGTTTCTTAATGTTTCCTTGAGTTGAGGGGTCCCAAACGGTGGATGCATATTCTATTATTGGCCTAACCAAGGTTAAATAACATTTTAGCTTTATGTTCTTATTTGATTTATAGAAATTTCTTTTAATAAACCCTAATGCTTTGTTGGATTTTTTTATAGTTTCATCAATATGTGGATTCCATGACAGTTTTTCATTTATTATAACACCTAGGTATTTTGAGTTTTTAGTCTGTGTTACTGGTTTGCCATGAATAAGATAAGTGGAATTAATTTGTTTTAGTTTTTTTGTTACTCTTAACAACTGACATTTTTCTGGGTGGAAAGACATGCTCCAATTTGATTCCCATTTCTGTAATTCATCTAATTCTCTTTGTAAAATATCTGTGTCTTGTTTTGTTTTTATTGTTCTATATATTATGCAATCGTCTGCAAATAATCTGACTTTTGTTCCTGAACTAATGCAATTTGGTAAATCATTTATGTAAATTAAAAATAGTAGTGGACCCAAGACTGTTCCTTGAGGTACACCTGAGTTTACTGTTATTGGTGTTGATTTAGAGCCATTTATTATTACAGTTTGTTCTCTCCCTATCAGAAAATCTTTAATCCACTGATGCAGTGGACCGTTAATGCCGAAATATTTTAATTTTTTAAGCAAACTATGGTGGTGAGCTTTGTCAAAAGCCTTGGAAAAATCTAGTAAGATAGCATCTATTTGTTCACTATTATCTAAACCTTTTGAGAAATCATCAATTAGTCCTATTAGTTGGGTTTCACATGATCTATATTTCCTAAAGCCATGTTGGTATGGGGTGAGGACATTATGTTTGTCTAAGTGGTTTATGATGTTGCTACATATTATGTGTTCTAGTATTTTACATGTGATGCTGGTAAGTGATACTGGTCTGTAGTTTCCTGGATCAGATTTTTCTCCTTTTTTAAATAGGGGGGTGACATTAGCTTCTTTCCAGTCCTTTGGTACTCTGCCCTGGTTAAGCGATGCCTGAAAGAGTATTTTGAACACTGGGGCTAGCTCATTGCTTAGTTCTTTGAGTAATCTAGCTGGAATACCATCAGGTCCAGACGCTTTATTTGGTTTGGTGTTGGCTAATAGTTTTTTAATTCCATTTTCTTGTACTACTAAATCTTCTATGTTGTCTACTTGGTTCAAATTAAGAAATATGTCTTTGTCTCCTGGGGCTGAGAATGCTGATGCAAAGTATTTGTTTAGGATGATTGCTTTAGTTTCATTATCATTATGTATTATGTTATGTTCATCTTTTAATGGCGCTATGCCTGTTGTTTCCATTTTCTTAGACTTAATGTATGACCATAGGTTTTTGTTGTTATCTTTAGATATTACATTGTTTATGTATTCACTCTGCAGCTGTCTGCTTACTTTTTGGGTTAGGTGTTTAATTTTTATATACTTTTTGTAAACTCTTTCTGCCTTGGTTTCTTTAAATTTTCTATATAGGTTTTCCTTCTGTTTACAAAGCTTCTTTAGTCTATTATTAAACCAGCATTTATTTATTTTGTTTGATGTGTATTTAGTTGGTATATGATTTTCTATAATGCTTTTAAGATGGTTTTTAATGAAATTCCAGAGGTCATCGACTGGTTGGTTAATGTCTTTTTCTAATAAGAATGTTTGTTGAAAGTTTAATGCAGCTTGGTGTAGTTGTGTTAGGTTACATTTATTCCAGAGTAAGATTTTTCTTTTGGTTTTTGTATTGGCTACTGCTTTTATCTGACTGTGTATTTTTATGATCTCATGGTCTGATAGACCAGGGATAATATCATAATGAACTACTAATCCAGGTCTGTTGGTTAAGAAGAGATCTAATGTGTTGTTTAATCTAGTTGGCTTTTTAATGATTTGATCTAAACTTAGGTTGTGTAAAGTTTCTATGAAAAGCTCATTTATGTCCTTAAGGTTTTGGTGTTTATCTATGGTTAGTGTTTTCCAATTTATATCAGGTAGGTTGAAGTCACCCATAATCCAAAAAACTGCATTTTTATTTGTCTCTTTAAGTGTAGTAATCTGATTACATAGTTCCTGCATGTATTCTAAACTAGAATTTGGTGGTCTGTATGCCTATTATAAGGGATGTTGAGGTGGTATTAATTTTACAAAATGTAGATTCTATGTTTTTTGAGTTAGGTAAGGTAATTTCTTCAGCTATAAGAGTATTTTTTATTGCTAAAAGAACTCCTCCATGATTATCAGCCCTATCTTTTCTAAAAATTTCATAATTACTATTGAAAATTTCTGCATTATAAATTTCAGGATGTAGCCAAGTTTCTGTTCCTGCAATTATGTCTGGTTTCTCACATTCTAATAAAATTTCTAAGTCTGCTGTTTTGTTCCTAATAATCTCAAACCAGAGAAAAAAATTTCACTCGACTGATATGGTGGTATAACTAGAATTAGTCCCCATTATTGTTTGTAGAAAAACAAAAGCTTTTAATTAATATAAAACATATTGACATGAGCAGTTGCATGGCAAAGTAGCGTTGCCGAATTGGCTTGAAGAGGCCTTAGCCCTTGAGTTTGAGTTTAAAAAGTGATCACTCAGATACCCCCTTCTTTCTCCCCCACCCACTTTCCAACTGGTCCAGATCATAACGTGTTGAGATAGCTAAAAGCAGTAAATTAAGCTAAAGTATAGCTATTGGCTAAAATATTTCTCAGCATAAATATTTATTACCGTTACTCGTTATGCTAGTAAACTTAATAAAAGTTTTTCTAAAGTATTTTTTAATTGTTTATGTAAAAGGTTGATATGTTTCTATAATTCAAGCATGTTTATCTACATAGTATCTACAGTCTACACCAGCGGTTCTCAACCTTTTAAGCTTGGCGACCCCCCCCCCCCCCCGCTCAGACACACAGCAATAGAAGAATAGACAAAACTGTTCATTTTTATCCATCGTCTCTCTGGCGACCCCTGGCTAATCGTCAATCGACCCCCAAGGGGGTCTCGACCCACAGGTTGAGAACCCTTGGTCTACACTGTCTCTACACTGCCTATAAACTGTCTTAACACTGTCTCCACACGGTCTTGTCTCTACTGTAATGACACTATAGAAAGACGCGTAAAAGTTGGGGTTTAATTGGGTTTTACTGTAGTGACCTGACTGATCATTAAAACGTTAGAACGGAAGTAGAGAACCAACGGACGACCAGAAAGAAACCGGATTATAGATTAGAGGCGACGCAGACTGTGCCCTTATTATTTCATAAAGTTATTGTTCAATTTACTGTCAGGAGTTCTTCATTATCTACTGTACTTGGTTCTATTGGATGTGTCTAGTCCGAGCTCGCAGATAACATTGATCTACACACAACAAAAATTGTGATCTACCAATATCATCATGACACTGTCTCTACCCTGTCTCTGCACTGTCTTTTTTCTACGCTGTCTTGTTTCTGCACTGTCTTGTTTCTACACTGTCTTGTCTCTACACTGTCTTGTTTCTACACTGTCTCTACACAGTCTTGTTTCTACACTGTCTTGTTTCTAGACTGTCTTGTTTCTACACTGTCTTGTTTCTACACTGTCTCGTTTCTACGCTGTCTTGTTTCTACACAGTCTTGTTTCTACACTGTCTTGTTTCTAAACTGTCTCGTTTCTACAGTCTACACTGTCTTGTCTCTACAAAGTCTTGTCTCTACACTGTCTTGTTTCTACACTGTCTTGTCTTTATACTATCTTTACACTATTCTTGTGTCTATACTGTCTATACAACTCTCTCCCTATAACATAATAGTGACACTGTTATTACAATGGCTACTCTGCCTTTTTTTTAAATTAAAGGTACAAGTGTTTGTATTCAAATAATTATATTTATTATTGCTAATTACAACATATTCTTAACGTGGATATCGATTGAGTAATCAAAAATGTATAGTTATGAAAAGTAGTACATGATAACATTAGAACATTATAGCTATGAACTATTCTTTTTTTTCTTTTTCTCTTTATTAGAAACGTTTCTTTCATTCAACCTAATAATAAGACTTGTCTTTGAGTCATCATCATCATCATCATCATCATCAAACTCCATTTGAGTGAGAGCTGGAGAGGCTTAAATCATCTCTTGCAAAAGCCCTGGGCAGAAACTCGGCCGTCCTGTGCATACATGTCGTCATACAGGTCGAGAAATTTTGGGTTCCCTGACCAGTCGAGACGGAGATCAGCAAGTCTGGGGCAGTCAAAAAGAATATTAGACACGATTTTGTCTTCTTTCCCGCAGCGGGGGCATCGTAAATCGAAATTTGGCCATAGCCTTGAGAAAAATGAGCCAACAGGAAAGTGGCCAGTCCTGCAATGTGCTCAGGCCGTGACAGCCTCCACCTCGGGAAAGTGCGGTCTGGGCGCCTCATGCACTCCCAGACTTCACGGGCTTTTTGGGACTTGTCCCAGCACTCAAACTAATTTTTCTTTTTCTTTTTTTTTAATTATAGCCAGAGCATAATGAAGACTCACTGTTTGGCGGTTCGTGTTTGCCCTCCCTGGTGGGCCAAGGAGCCTGCAATAGTGTTGCCATACACACCGATGTGACTAGGTACCCACTGCATTATTACAGGGGTGTCATAGCGTTGCTTTATGTTATGTGAGACCATGATGACAGTGTCGATATTGAGGAGCCATTGTCCAGGGTTTTGCAAAGCCTGTAGTAGCCTGAGTTGCCCCCAAAGATCCCTCGCCGAGTTGAGAGTCAATGACTTTTAAGGCTTCACAGGCTGCCATGGTCTCCGCATCAAAACTGCAAACACTACCACATGGTCCAAAGATTTTGACTGACTCAGAGCCTCACTCCACTTTCTTTGAGTCGGAAGATTCATGAGGAATGCAGTGGATGTGCAGCTCAGCTCTGACCTACGTATTCTTTACTCTCAGCGCACTGTTCTTACTTTCTAGTGCATCACATGCACATGAAACTTTAAACTAACTGTTAAACATTAGGTTCCTGCAGAAACGTAAATGGCTAGGTTTGTCTGTATTTACATCTCCTGCTGCATGACACGTTTTCTGATTGTCATCTCTGAAACATTTGGAATTACTCTATTGTAATCCAGATGGTAGTCATGTCTTGAGAATGTCTTTATGATAATATCTCGATTAAATTGAGGTCACATGGGTGTAACTGTTCTTATTAAAAATCTTATACCTATTGTATGACACCTATCAAGTTCTAAATTAGGTCTTTAACACTGTGCATAACTTATTTAAGAAAAATATATCATTTTAAAATTCTTACTCAATCTTCTTATTTTCCGATTCCTTACTGTTTCTTTAGGCTTCTATTATTTCACTAAATTTAAAAATCAACAATGCATGATTTATTCAATATTGTTTAAATAAGAAAACAACTGATCATTAAATATCTACACCTGAAAATCTCATAATTAAAAAAAAAAAAACCAAAATACTTTGGAAAAAAAAAAAAGAAACAGCGAAGCTTATCTAATCAAAACAACACAAAATCATTGCCACATTTCACAATACCAAAATGTTTAAATCCTTTTTTTTTATATATAAAAAATTATCACTAATAATTGATGAATTAATTGGTTACTTTTCGATTGACTTATGGAATGCCATAGGCTAAGAATAGTCATACACATTTTTTACTTGATCCTAGAAAGGAAAGTGGGAGGAAAAAAAGAAGCATGTGCAAGAAGCATAGACATAAATAAATATAAACTGGAAAAAGGAAGTAACTTCATGTAAGTTGAAAACATGTATATCTCATGATTTTCAGTCTTAGAGATTAAACAAAACTACACTGCTCATAAATGCTGTATAATAAAGTACACAAAATTGCAAGTTACACATTTTCTATAAAACTCTTTTATCGGCCAGTCTATATTTATGTCTATGGCAAGAAGGGTACAAGACAGACAGACGGAGTAAGACGACATTGTTTTAACTCCGCTCCCCGGGCCACACTGATGGTGCGCGTGAGAGCACCATTGAACACAAGTTGTATAAGACTTGTATAGACAGGAAGAAGGACTGTTGTAGATGCGGCTGAAGTCATGGGAGTCTGAACAGTCTGGGGGCTAGGTTCTGTCCTGTGTGATACTAGTGAACTGTTAGGAAGACCTGGGGTGACACTGAAGTGTGTCGGTGGTCAACTAGTATGAAGTAGGTCTGTTAGAACTTAAGACATTACTCTCTCTGACTTGATTGCAGAAGTCACTGTTTCCAATCAATTATTTTATGACAATTTATTTCAGTCATATAAATACATTAGTAAAGTAAAAGTAAAGTAAAAGTAAAGTAAAAGTAAAGTAAAAGTAAAGTAAAAGTAAAGTAAAAGTAAAGTAAAAGTAAAGTAAAAGTAAAGTAAAAGTAAAGTAAAAGTAAAGTAAAAGTAAAGTAAAAGTAAAGTAAAAGTAAAGTAAAAGTAAAGTAAAAGTAAAGTAAAAGTAAAGTAAAAGTAAAGTAAAAGTAAAGTAAAAGTAAAGTAAAAGTAAAGTAAAAGTAAAGTAAAAGTAAAGTAAAAGTAAAAGTAAAAGTAAAAGTAAAAGTAAAGTAAAAGTAAAGTAAAAGTAAAGTAAAGTAAAAGTAAAGTAAAGTAAAGTAAAAGTAAAGTAAAGTAAAAGTAAAAGTAAAGTAAAAGTAAATTAAAGTAAAAGTAAAGTAAAGTAAAAGTAAAAGTAAAAGTAAAAGTAAATTAAATTAAATTAAATTAAATTAAAGTAAAGTAAAGTAAAGTAAAAGTAAAGTAAAAGTAAAGTAAAAGTAAAGTAAAAGTAAAGTAAAAGTAAAAGTAAAGTAAAAGTAAAAGTAAAGTAAAAGTAAAGTAAAAGTAAAGTAAAAGTAAAGTAAAAGTAAAGTAAAAGTAAAGTAAAAGTAAAGTAAAAGTAAAGTAAAAGTAAAGTAAAAGTAAAGTAAAAGTAAAGTAAAGTAAAGTAAAAGTAAAGTTTCGCTTTGAGACCGCACGATGTATGGGACAGATAAAATGTAAAGGTTCTCTGTTTATGTGGCCCACAGTTAGTGAGGGTGTCATGTGGCCAGCACAGCGACCAACCACCTTTACTTTCCTAAACTAATGTTAGGTATCCGTTAGAGCCACAGAATCGCCCAAAGATCCTGAAATTGAAAATCCCGATCTTCACCAGGATTCGAACATTTGACCCCTCGGTTCGAAAACCAAGCGCCTTACCATTCAGCCACCGCGCCTCCAGTATACATTAGTAACGTTAGAGACAATATATTGTTACGAATCTCACTATCCAGGCTCTCTGCAAACTGCACCATACACCACCAACGTAAAGAACTTGACAACTCAGGGATCCAAAGTAACGTAACACTTTAATAGTTGAATAAATAACAGCCAATACTGTACAATTGGCAACACGTACACTGTACAAATATCTCTCCAATAACACCGTACCACCGTATCAACTCTTGAACTGGCCTCTCCGTCTCGTTCCGGGCTTGCACTGGGTTCAACAGTTCAGGACTGACTTCACACACTGGGCTCGTTGAGTCGGACTCGATCACAGACCAAGATCAAGGCGCCAGTCGTCTCAACTGTACTTGACAGTACTCCGCACTGATCCGTAGCATTGCTCCTAATGTTTAATCTTATGTATAGTTTTATAGTATGACTTTATGTAAAATTATAATAGTGTACAAACACATGTCATACGAATTGTGTACTGGTTGTTACCAAACCAATGGAATGCTTCCTTAAAATAAGAAAAAAAATCCTACAAATAAATACAAGAAGAAAACAAGATTACAAAGAGAGTTTGTGTTGCCACGCAAACTCAGAGGTGGCCCCCGTCGTCCTGCGGGAGGTTTGGACTACAACTCTGAAGGAACATCCGAAACATCCGAAACATGTAAAACTACAAACATTCTACACTAGACCAAGAAATTCTAGATCTAGATTCTACAATGATTTTAATTAGAACTTAAATATAAATCTTGTTTTAAAAATATAGCTCTAGTGTAAAAAAAAATCTAGATCTAGTGTAAAAAATCTAGCTCGTGTTAAAAAAAACTAGAATAGATCTAAATCTATTATGTCTTTTTCAAATGCGAATCACATTACGAGGTTTAATAAACATTACTATACCGAGTTGTTTTAGCATTTAAAGAATTTATTCCATATGACGTCAAAGGAAAAAATCTACTTCGTCACACGGCCTAGTTAGATTAAAAAATGTCATCTATACGAGCAGCTTGTTGAGGGTTCATAGACATTGGTGCACCGAGTGATTTCTTTTAGCATTTCATTTAAAGAATTAACTCCATATGACGTCAAAGGAAAAAGATTCCATTATGTCACACGTCCTAGTTAGACTAAAAAACGTCTTCTCTACGAGCAGTTTCTCGAGGGTTCATAGACATTAGTGCACCGAGTGAATTGTTTAAGCATTTCATTTGACGGGCTATATAAAAGGATTAAAGACGCTTTTTTTTTTGTTTTGTCTGTCAGTCTGTCTGTCCGTCATGTTAATAGCAATAAAAAAAAAAGCTATTGAAAATCTTATTAAAATTTAATTTCCCTTCCGAAACATCGCATTAGTTTTAAGTTTCTATAATAGATGGTTCCGGATGTTTATATATTTATAGTGAGAGAAAAAAAGAATTCCAGATTAATCAAATACCGTTAATTAAATTTGTGGGATGATCTGTTATGAAAATTAGATGTACCATAGCCTTATGGAGAGATTTTCAAACCATACTTTGGTGTTAGGAAATTGTTTTCCTGAAAAATCGGAACATAATATTAACGATAATTAGATTTTCTAACGTTTTAGCTAGAAAGTTAAATGTAGTGTAAGAGAGAAGTGCGATTTTACATAAATAGAGTTAAAATATGTTTCATAAAAAATCCGGAACAACCAATTTTCGTAAATGAGCAAATTATGTGTTTTATTTATTAGAAGAGGGATTTCAAACATTTTTTAGCGTTATTAGATTTTTCATATAAAATTCGGATCATTTTTGGCGACGATTTGTAAGAAAATTAAGGTAATGTAGGTCGATTTCTTATTCGAAACAAAATCCGGAACATTCTTTACCGATTAAACAACTTTTATAATGTTTCGGCAAGAAAATTAACTGTAAAATAAGTCTAAAAAGTGATTTTCAACAACCTATTGTCGATATTTTTGAAAAAAAAAAGTCATTTGACATAAATTTGTTATAAGTTAAAAATGTGGAACAATTGCAATGGATCAATAAACTTATAGTGACGTAGTGTCAAAGAATGTAAATGTAATATTAGTCAATTATGCGATTACAAACAATCATTTGACATAATTTACATTTTTATAAAACAATATCCGGAACAACGTTATAGCTAATGAAATATAAATCAGTATAGAGATTTTTATTTAGTATTTATATGCTATTTACATAAAAAAAAACCGGAACAATGTATCAAAGATTATGTGTTTCTTGCAACGTTTAAGCATGGAAATAAAATCTACTATAACTTAGAAGAGCAAACAAAGGCTTATAAATGTAGGTACCTTAATTCAGATTTTTTTAACCTAAATGAGCTATACACATGTGTTTTAACTTCATATGTAAAGTAAGTAGTAAGTTCCCCTCCCAGACCTTGTGGTCAATAGAGCAGACGATGTAAAGGTCATCTGTTTCTGTGGCCTACGGTTTACGAGAGTGTTATGTTGCCAGAACAACGACCAACCGCCTTTACTTTTCCACAACTAATGTCAGGTATCCATTCAAGCTAGGTGGACTCAGAGGCGCCCAAAGATCCCGAAATTAAAAATCCCAGTCTTCACCAGGATTCGACCCCAGGACCACCGGTTCAGAAGCCAAGCGCTTTACCGCTTGGCCACCGCGCCTTCCAAACTTCATTTACATGTCTAAATCTGTGTATAGGGTTAAACTGAAATTACATTCATCGCCTACTCTTAAATAATATTCTATAGCAATTCAATGGAACATCAGTTTGGACATGTTCAAAATGTTGAACCTATTACATAATTAGTATTCTGAATTACCACCTAGCTCAGAGATTCTCAACATTTATAGTTCCACAGCCGCTTTAAATAATATTTCACAAGCCGGCGACCCCCAACCAATTTTTCTTTTCATTTTTTCGTTTACATATATATAAATTAGTGCTCATAATTATATTAGAAAAGGTTATTATTCAGACTTCTATTTATTGTGTTCTCCATTGCGTATTCGCAATATAGATGAAGCCCACCTTAGTGAAACTTTGACAGAAGTACAGTCTTTGATACAGTAAAATACATTGTTACAGAAACAATGTTTCGACAGTATTTACAAACACGCCAGTGTTGAGCTTGTTTCCTGTTCCCCCAGGAATTCAGTAGCACAACGAATGTCATCTTCTGCATCAAGTCTGCTTCTGAATCGGGACTTAATAACAAGCTGGAGAACTTTGTTTCGCAAAGATTGGTTCTTGGAAATGGAAGAAGAAGGCGCAACACAAACTCAAACAAGACGGGGTCTGAAATTTTTTGAAAACAGTTTAAGATATCCTTGCCATAGCACGTCAGAATAAACCAAAAGAAATAAAAGTGCCAATGATAAATAGATAAAAAAAAATCCAATTTCCGGGGGTCTTAGGTGACCCTTTGCACTTTATCAATCGGCCCTCAAAGGGGTCGCAAACCGCAGGTAAAGCCTTTGACCTCACTTCTGTAATTTCCCTTCATAAAAGGGAAAGATTCATAGTTCTGATGTAACACCTGATACGTAGTCATGAATTAATATGTTTAATATCTGGGTCATTTCATTGTCCTCTTTTCTGTACTGGAGTTGATACGATTTCACTGGTCGCATCACTGAAAAAAGTCCGACGAGAATTAGATTTAAATATTCACTGACAGATGTTTCGACAGAATTAATAACTCCATATCCATTATATTTTTAATCAAGAAAAATATAGACAAGAAAACATTAAAATATACATTGTAAAAAAAACAACAAAAAAAACAAAGCTCATACGAAGTGTTACTGTTTCAATTAGTTTGGATCAGTCATGTAATTAAATTTGTAATAGATATATAATTTATACAAACAACATTAAATACATTTTATGCAAGCTTTATAGAAAAAGGACAACTCATAAATGTTTAGTAACTACCTAATATGAATGATGACAGTTCACAAAACATACTTTCCAAAAACAACATTTTGTGATTTATACTTTGATATACTAATGTGTAAATCAATTGAAAATATTAAACATGTTCTTCTAGAATTGCTAGAAATGAATGAACATATGCTTAAATTGTACTGGTTACTTAGGGAAAGAGCGAGAAGTGATGCTTTATTTTTTTTTTTTTTTTCAGTTTATCCATGGTGTACTCTCCACCATATAAACATTGATCATGTTTTAATTATTTGATTTTAATTCGCTTTTGTCATTTTCGTCTACATCCATAATACCCATGAAAAAAAAATGAAAATCAATGTTTAGTCCTTCGTATGAAGTCAAAAGCTGATCTTGAAATCGAGGCAATGCCTGGCGTCATTCTACTTAGGCCTCTTGCAATGGCATGCCGACTCAAGCCAGCTGCAGTACCGAGGATGCCTAGGGCGCCTGTGGCTATAGAAAACATTGCCTCAAATACTGCATTTTTTTACTTCTCTCACATTGTTCTATTTTTAGCTCGGACTCAGCTACTATGTCCTTAAGATCTTCAAGTAATTTCTCAAAAGCCCTGCTCGGTTTTACAGTGTTCAAAAGTTCCGTTGCTTCTTTCAAGACCTGTTTCGCCTGTTGGCTATTAGTCTCTGACGCTGGAATCGAATTCAACCTTTGTCTCAGAATTCTTATTTTTCTCTTTAACTCGTCTTCTGTCATTCTTTCCCTTAAATACATTCTTTTCTCAGTCATAACATTATAAAGCTCATTTACTAAGATCTTCACATCTTCAAAGTGCTGTATATCTTCCTGCTGGCTAATTAGGCCGTCTCTTTCCAAATCCACTGTTCTATTATCTCTGTCTATAATTAAGCCAAAGTCTGTGAATCGTGCGAAGAATTGCTTAATCTCATCTTCAAGTTGATCCAATGTACTTGACTGTTCACTAGTCTGAATTTTAAGTTTAAACATGTTTATAGAAGTTGTCAACTCCAGTTTCAGTTTGTACATTTGTTGAATATTAATTTGTTTCACTATCTGTTTAGCTCTCACTTTTTGCTGGTGAAATAAACTCAATTCACCTTCACTATAGTAGATGCCTTCATCTTCTGACTGTAACGTTATCAGCATTTCCTTTGCTTCCTCTTTGAAGGAATTGAGTTTCTCCATGTTTTGATCTTTAACGAGATTAATATTTGCCTTTTCTTGTAGTTCGTTTAATTGTAGATCATAGTTTTTTAACAGCTCAGGTAATTTAGATTCTAAAATTAGTCTTTTATGTTTATATCTGGCGGCTTCGAATTTCTCTTGAGTATAACTTTCATCCAGATTGTCTGTCATTCGTATCAGACTTTCAATCTGTTGTCTCGTGACTTCCGTGTCTCTAGTTTTATTTCGAAACAATAAACACCTGTACTTACATCTTTGTAATAAAAGTCTCCATGTTGCATTCGGCACCAATTTTCAAAGGAAATATGTTTTTCTGTATTGTTTATATCAAAAGCTTCTCCATGAGTGAAGACAATAATGCAACATCTTTCCAGACATTGATCTCCAAATATTGTCTCAATGATGTCAACACACTTTCTGGTCTCTTCAGTAAATCGATCTCCGTATTTCAGGACTAACAGAAGAGCTCGTTTGCCTTCTTCTGGGCATTGAACCATCGCTTCAATCATCTCGTCACAGCTTTTCTTCTTGGATTTATCACTGTTCACAGAAGTGTCCATTACGCCGGGGGTGTCAACTACAGTGAAGCTATAGCCAAGATTAATGGACTTGGCCAACTCTGGAGCAGACGTTACGGACGTACTTGAGTCTGACTCTCTAAATTTGTTTGCACCCAGGATGGTGTTGCACAAAGAACTTTTTCCAGTGCCGGTTCTACCAACACAAATGTACGTGCGATGCATGGCCTCGTTATTCATTCTGAAAATAAAATAAAATAAAATATTTAGTTAAAAACGGAAATATTGTTCATTCATTTGTACAGATACCCCCCAACTCCCCCCAAAATGAGCATTTCATTTCTCGAATTATCTCTTCTACTAGGCTAGTTATTATTGCTCGGTCGTTGGTTTGTAGCGCCAAACAGCTAGTGCAACTAATCGATTTAGGCGTAATAAAATTGTGTTGAAATAAACTTGAACAGATTTCGTATCAAACAAACTTAATATATCTTTTATTTTTAAATATACACAATTTTATCATGATAGTTAATAATGTATAGCTCTAAATGAATTTTAAGAAAATCTAATTCGCTAAAAATACACGTCTTTTTTTTCACGTCTATCGATTGCCTTCTCTTCAACTTTCACAATATTCCTTTGTATTCACTCGAATTACGACAGACCATCTCATAGTTTCATCAGAAACTCTTCATCGCAAACAGACAAAACATCCATCCCTGCTTCCGCCACGGTTATATCTACAGTACCCCCATATACTACATAACATTAGGTCAATACTAATCAACAAGGCTGTTGTTCTCTTGTTTGACATGTTTCAAGTGTTCCCTCAGATTTGAAGATAATTACATCCTAAGTGAAACCTCCCACGAGACGGCGAGAAGTGATTGCCAAACGACAGTCCAGAGCGCGCATCACATGACCGGGAGAGAGATATGTTAGGTGAAACAACACCGATTTTAGGAGCTCAAATTCAAATTTGATTATAAAAAACACTGTTTAAATTGATTGAATCTATAAATTGTATAATTGATTATGGTTTTAAGCCTACTTTTTAAAACATGTATCATTTCTTTTTCCTTCTGGTGACGCGTACCCTTCTATCAACCCTCAAAATGTATCACTGTTGATAATATTATATATATATGTGTGTGTGTGTGTGTAATTAGTGTCTATGCCCCTACACTATGTTCACTTCAGAAGGACAAAGACAAGCTCTACGAGGACCTCAAGAAAGCTATTGTGATTATTCGTCAAAAAGAGCACATGATCATTCTAGGTGACTTCGATACAAGAGTAGGAGCAGACCACACTACCTGGCCAGACTGCCTTGGGCTTTTTGGAATCGGCTGGATGAATGAGAATGGACAAAGACTTCTTGAATTATTCGCCTACCCACACATACTTCAGGACAAAACCACAGCATTGTGTCTCATGGAGGCATCCTAGGTCTGGGCACTGGCACCAGCTGGATATGATACTGACACGGAAAAGGGACATTGGAAACACACTGCTCACACGCAGCTTTCAAAGTGCAGACTGTGATACTGATCATACTTTAGTGTCCTGCCGGACAAGACTGCTGCCAACTAAGATCCACACATCACAGGGAAAAAGTAAACCACGCCTGAATACTGCAAGCACAAACAATCCTGATCTTCGCATCGAATTCACAAAGAAATTAGAGGAAGCTTTTAAAAACTTCCCAGTGACTGAGGTAGAAAAAAACCTGGACGTTTATGCGCGATGCTATGTACCAAACAAATCACTGGTCTTTGGGAACAAAACAAAGAAAAATGAAGACTGATTTGGAGCAAATCTGCCGGAAACAGAAAATGCCACTAGAAACAACAAGAAGGAGCCCACCCCAAGCAACTCACAAGCGCTCAGATCTACTCCTAACAATGCCCAAAGAATGGCTAGATAGTGCGCGAACAAATACTGGCAGGACCTATGTTAAAAAATCCAAAGTGCGCGAACAAATACTGACAAGACCTATGTTTAAACATCCAATCTTGTGCCGACTGTGGTGCAATATTATAAATGAAAGAAAGTACTTGTAAATTAAATTTTCCTTCGTTAAAGAATTATTTAATCAAAAATAAAAATACAAATGTGTGTTTACGCGACGCATTAAATCCGGGGTATACTACTAGACAACGAGCATAACATATGCAAATACATTTTAACCACGACAGTGTTGCAAACTGTAAGATTTAAACAATTTTTCAGTAAAAATACAAACAGACCACATGACAATTGACAAACAACAACATAAAACAAACAAAAAACATACAGACAAACAAAAAAGCGTAAAGCTGTTGACCCATCGATTTTTTTTTGTAAGGCCACCTTTTTTGTGGAGTGCTCTGAACTATAACCCTTTGCCATGCTCTACTTTAGTCCGGCGTGTATGCGTGTGTGTGTGTTTTGTAGAAATCTAACCTTTTAACTCTATACGTAAAACTAGAACTCTGAAACATTCATTAAAGGGGTTAAGAAATATAATTAGGGATACGTTGTAGCATTACCTTTTTGCTACCAACAAAAAAATAATTATTTAATTTTCTGTCTAGACAAGAGTAACTACATTCTACGTTTAAAGTTGGAGGTGCGTTGGTTGAATGGTAAAGTGCCTGGCTTCTGAAACGGGTTTCGAATCCTGAGCGTCTCTTGAGTGCACCAAGCTCTAATGGGTACCCGACATTAGTTGGGTAAAAATAATGACGGTTGGCCATTGTGTTGGCCACATGCCACTCTTGTTAACAATGTGCAACAGAAAGAGACGACCTTTCCATCATCTGCCCTATAGATCCCAAGTTATGAAAGGGGAGACTTACATTTTTATGTTTAAAGTTAATTATATCTAAAAATATTTGAGAATCATCAAAGAATAAAATGTTTGTTTGTTTGTAAAATGTTTGACATGTTTCGGATATTCCTTCAGATAGTTTACTTCCTAGTCCAAACCTCCCGCAGGACGACGAGGGATGGGAACGGGCAGGGTTTGAACCAGGGATCATCGATTAATCCAAACGACAGTCCAGCGCGCAAACCGCACGACCAGGCAGCCATCCTGTTGTGATGCAGATGTATATATTTCATATAGGGAACTCCAGATTGGAAAACTGGCAAGAAGGTCGATGGATACATTTGTGAGACCCTTCTTATCTTCTTATATAATACAAACGTTACTTCAAACGAGATGATTACGTCCTACTCGTCATGAATGACCCAAAGAAAAGCTCATGCATAAAACAGGCACAGAAGACGAAAAGAAATCTTAAATAGACCCCAACGGCTTTGTCTGAATCGGATGTAGTAAAATATGTAGGTCGCAGAGGCGTATTTAGGATAAGGGAGGTAGTCCAACTTAGAAAATCCCTTATGGCCCGCACTTGAGAGGTCACGAAAATGAGTGTCCGAATTTTTTTTTTTACATTCAGTATTAAGCCAATGTCATGTTATATAGCTATTCACGTTGTTATGGAAATAAGTGACCATGTTGCATGTAAACCACTCATGTGAATGCGTGGTGAAAGGGTTAGAAAGAGAATAATGTTAACTAAGTTATTATTGATATACTATTAATGGTTTATCAAGATTAAAGTATTCATTATCTACTATATATATGACTTTGTTAGTACATAATTAAGAGTCTCATCAGCGTGTAACAAGAGGCGCCTCAGCACATAACAAGTGGCGCCTCAGCACGTAACAAGTGGCGCCTCAGCACGTAACAAGTGGCGCCTCAGCACGTAACAAGTGGCGCCTCAGCACGTAACAAGTGGCGCCTCAGCACGTAACAAGTGGCGCCTCAGCACGTAACAAGTGGCGCCTCAGCACGTAACAAGTGGCGCCTCAGCACGTAACAAGTGGCGCCTCAGCACATAACAGCCGTATTGTATGTTACAAATCATCTTGCTAATTTAACGAGTTAAAATCATCACAAATATATTGTTACGACGTTACATTGCGCACTGCCCATTAGGTGCGAGACTGCGCACCATGAGACAAGGGACAGAGACACGAAAAAGAATGGGGGAAGTCAAAGATGCCCGATGGTTAAATCAAGAGATGAAAACAAAGGACTTTTGTGATGTGATTAGTTTGGCTCTAGATCTAGTTCTTTAAGTTGTTTGTCAAATGTTTGACACGTTTCGGATGTTCCTTCAGAGTTGGAGATAGTTTTACTTAATAGTCAAAACCTCCCACAGGACGACGGGGGATGGGAGCGGGCAGGGTTTGAACCCGGGACTATCGATAAATCCGCACGACAAAGGAAGCCATCCTGATTATTACTGATTAAACGTTCTATTCTATAATCCCTCCGTTGAGATTATTTAGCTAAGTTACAGCAATATAGATGGATTCTTGATTAGATTAGATAGTCCTAAGCTTCTAAAACATATATTTATACTAATTTATAGCTACTATACAGTCTAGAATCTAGATCAGGGTTTCTCAAACGTTTTCTCTAACGAAACACTGGGCACAGGGGCTACGTGGTCAATAGTTAGACCCATCGCAATTTCTGAATATATAGCGGAAAGATTATTTTTATTTAAACGAAATTAATTCACGGAGTGGCCTATGAGTTAATTATTCCTGTAGTTCATGGAAGACCTATTCAGGCCTCGCTGAACACTAGGGTTTCGCGGAACACTAGGGTTTCGCGGAACACTAGGGTTTCGCGGAACACAGTTTGGGAAACATTGATCTGCATCGATCTAGATCTAGACTAAGACAATATAAGGACGAATTGTGACTAATGAATGAAAAATGACCATATGGTAACAACGATCATTGTGTATAGTGTAAAAGGTGTCTAATCTGTGCCTGATTGTACTGATCAGAAGATTGCCTGCGTCTTTCTGTACGCCTAGTATCAGTAAACAGAATACGTTTCCCAATTAAGACCTTGCGATCTAAGGGGCAGACGATGTTTAGGTCATCTGTTTCTTTGGCCAAAGGTTAACAAGCAGGGTGGCATGTGGCCAGCACAACGACCTGCCGCCTTTACTTTCCCCAACTTAGGTCAGGCGCCCATTAGAGCTGGGGGGACTCAGGGGCGCCCTGAAAATCACGAAAATCCTAGTCTTCACCAAGATTCGAACCCAGGACCTCAAGTTTGGAAACCAAGCGCTTAACCATTCAACCACCGAGGCCCCTATCACATACAGATCAAAACACTTAGAATAAAGTAAATCCACAGGTTTAATCCAGAAAAGGAACAGTCTAGTCTCAGTCACTATATTAAAAGATGTTAGTCCTATGAAAGCCTAGCCTTAACTGTCCGTTTAACTCTGTATTTACACAACAGTCTCGTTTTCAATGTATGTCGTCATAATTGAGAGTTCACTAGCAGTCAACTAAAAATAATAATTTTACTATAGAATCAGTAACGATAAAATAACATTTATCATTACAAATAATTTCAACATACCTGACGGGTAAACAAGTTAAATCCTTTTCAACTTTACAGGTTAAGTTGGTTATAAGTGAGCAATTGATTTTCAATTTCAACTAAGCAGAGATTTCCAAGAACTCACCAGGCGGTGTAACTCTTGCGACTTCTGGCTAAACGTTATTAGGTAGGTATATGTTCATCTCATCCTTGTGTTTTAGTGTGTAATTGCATTGTGGGGCGGTCTGCCCCTTGTCGTGTGTTTTAATCGCTAATGTGTTGGCGCTCATTGTGCAAGAAATAGATGGCGCTGTGATCTATGTTTTATCTACACATTGTTCTACAAATAATGATGCTAAGATATACAACAGAGACTTTAAATGTGTTGGTGATAGATTAAAAGGCAATACTTTTAATGGTAGGTAATCTAGTAATGTATGTTTGATTTTATTCAAAATGACTGGGATTTATTATATTACTAGGCATATGTTACCCGCGACCCGCGGGTCATTATTTGCGCATTACTGTCGATATAGTCACTGAGAGTGTTTTGTAAACAATTAAACGAAATAATAATGTAATAAGTAAAGCGAATGTGTCAATGTAAAAATAGTGTGAATGAAGCTATCAAATCAGAATAGCTATTAGGCTTAAATCCATTTGTTCAAATTAAAACATTTGCTTGTAGGCCTACATATATTTGATTAAAATTTGAGATGAATAGACTTAATTTTGTATGTTCGTGTGTTACAGTATAAAGTAGATCTTGAGGTATACATAGATCTAAATCTACACTAATCTAGAGTTTAAAATTGGCTTTTATAGAGTTCATTCTGTGTTGCGCATGCGTGACCTTTTTTCATAAATGAATATAGGCCTATCTCAACACGGCTACGCAGCTTTATTTAGCGAACAGCGAACGAATGTATTAAAAATTTGATGTTAATTTGATTAAATTATGAAATGAATGGGCAATAATTAGTATGTTTATGTGTTAAAGCATAAAACTATCTTTGCGAAAAGAAGTTTTATCATCTTAGAGTTTAATAAGAGTTTTAGACCTAGGCCTAGGAATAGACTCAGTAGAGAGATGTGTTAATCACTGTTAATGTGTAACCATTTGGTAATGTCTAATGAAAGGATGTTCGCCAGGAAATCTGTAGTCACAGATATCAGGAACTAATTTATGTAAAAAATGCTTTTGAAACACAAAATTGAAGGTTAATTTTATTATACAATGAAATCAATGGATCTTCTTTTGTATTTTCATGTGTCAAAGTAAAAAACTATCTGCGCAAAGTGTAGTTCTTAAAATTAGATCTAGGTCTAAATCCTTTCGATCTTTTCCCGCATTTAGTGTTTTTCAATTTCTTATCTTATCTTATATAATACAGACGTTACTTCAAAAAAGAAGATGATTACGTCCTACGCGTCATGCATTTAGTCATGTATATTAACCAATGACTTAAATTCTGCCAAGTCACTGGTTTTTCTGGCTAGCTCAGGCAACCCATTCCATGTTCTAATAGCACTAGGGAAGAAGGAGTTTTTGTACAAATCTGTCCTAGCATATGGGACGAGGAATGTGCCTTTATTTTTGTGTCTTTCAGAGTATTTTATTAAATTTTGTTTTTGTTATTGAAGATTATGGTTCAGTGTTTTATGTATAATTGCTACTTTACTTTTGAGTCTTCTGTCCTGAAGGCTTTCTAAATTTAGTGATTTTACTAAAGGTGTTACTCTAGTCAAAGGGAAATTTGTAACCTCTCTTGACTACGATCTTGGAATTACATGCCTGTATTTCGCTTTAGATTTTATATCTGTTGAGGGGTTTTAAACTAAAATATCTCTGGAGGTTGTTTTTTTTATATTCACAACCCCATTTAGCTACGATCATAGAATTTTGTGACTGTAGTTTGCTTTAAAATAATATTGAAGAGAGAGGTTTCCAACTCAAAACGCTCTGTATGGGAATTTTAAACTCAAAACCATCTGGAGGGGTTGTAAACTTTAAAGAAAAAGTCATCTGGAGGAGTGGGATTTAAACTCAAAACCCCCTTTGACATAGCATTTTGAGTGCGTAATTTGCTTTTTTTTAAATATTGAAGAGATAGTTTTCAGCTTCAAACCCCGCTGGCTTGGGGGTTTTAAACTCAACCCTCTTTTGGCTACGCTCATAGATTTTATAGTATGTAATTTTATTTTTTTATTTATTTTTTATATTGAAGAGGTACTTTTTAGCTTCAAACCCCAACTGGAAGGGGAGGAGTTAAACTCAAAACCCCTTTGGCTACGCTCATAGGTTGGGGCTGGCTACGCCCATGGGATTGCTAGACTGTTAAGGGTGCGAAGGCAGACGAGCCGCGGCTAAATTACAACCCCGGCAGAAAGTTAATAACCAGCGGTCTGGTGGAGACCCGGCATACCCTAGACCTGTAAAAAGACCACCTGACAATTATAAGATCATAATCATATTTTGAATGTATATATCTGACATCGATGATGTATTTGCACAGAAAAAGCTTTTTGTGATTGTATTTAGTGTTGAATAAAATTATGCTTAAATTTTTTAAAAAGTTAAAGAAAAATAGATGAATAAAAGAAATTTCTGATTGTCTTAGGCGACCCCTGGCAAATGGTCATTCGACCCCCAAAAAGAGTCGCGATCCACAGGTTAAGAACCCCTGCTGTAGGGTGTAGTATACAAATAGAAGGTGACCTAGATCTGTGCGCCTGACAACTTCACGAAAGGAGCAGATTAGAAAAAGTGGGCGGTACCCATGATGGTGTATGCTCGTGACATGTCCTGCCCTCTTTCATTCATTGTCATTAGACGTGAAATATGTGTAGTGTACCTGCAGCCATTATCTGAGCCTTGCTCCTTTGTTATGTCCGAATTGAGCTCGTCCAATTATTGTGTGGTACTTTCTCTCTTTTTGTCCATCTCTCTTATCTCATCTCGCACTCCATCCGTCTCTCTCTCCATAGCTCATTTTCTTACTCTCTCTTTTTCTCTTTTTTCATTTCTCTCCCTTTTTCTCTCTCTCTCCGTCTGACTGTCTCGCCATCTTATCTCTCCACTTCTTTCTGACTCAATCTCTCTTTTTCTCTCTCACCATAACGTTCTCTTTTTTTTTCTCTCTCTCTTTATCTGACTACATCTCTTTCCCTCTATCCCCATCACTCTTTTTATCTCTCTCTCTCTTTCTCTGTATCTCTGAAATCTCTGTATAAGGGTGTATATATTTTGTGTGCTGCAAGCTTTATTTAAAGTATTTGAAATTGAACTATAAAGTTTTAATAGTTTTTGGCAAAAGATAGTGTTTATGTTTGTGATTAATTAAAATTTGTCTTAGGAAGCATCATAAAGGTAAAAGGAATGTAATGGAACTACGGCATGAAAGAGATATTTTGGTGTAGGAGTAATATTTGATAGATATATAAGATTTAAAAAAAAAATTACTTTTATTTTCATGCTTCCTTTTAAAGTTCCTATGTGTTCTTGTCTCCCCTTTTTTATATTGGTATTACTAAAACATATTTTCCTGAACAAGTTTTACTTTGTTTTCTGTTCTCCCTAAAGACATGTACGATTTCAATCTTTGTTTGAATGTGGAACATTTAAAAAACAAAATGTGGAGCTGGAGATTTTTAAAAGTTATTTGTTGTAAGCATTAGTATATATAATTTTATATTTTCAATAATAAATATTATTTCATTAAAATTTGTTATTTCTACAGACAAAAAAATGTCGAGTTTTCTAAGCTTGAGCCAGACCTACTTACTGATAGGCAAAACCGGCATCGGAAAAAGTTCTTTTGGAAATTTAATTCTAGGTGAAAACTTATTCAAGAACAGTGATTTTGCTTTATCAGAAACGAATCAAATTCAAGTGCAAAGTGCTACTGTAGATGGATACAATCTAACTGTTGTTGACACACCTGGAGTGATGCACACTGGTTTGGACCTGGAAGCAATCAAGATAAAAACTTGCAACGACATGAAAGAAGCGGTCAGCAAATGTCCGGACGAAGGAAAGTTGGCGGTCGTTATTGTTTTAAAGTACGGCGACCGTTTCACTGAAGAAAATAAAACAACCGTTGATATTCTGAAGCAAATGTTTGGCGAAGAAAACTTGTGCAAATCTTGTGTTATTGTCATGACCCACGGCGACATGTTTGCTTTAAATAACCAGGAAGAGAAACAGTTTAAAGATTGGATGGCAGAGCAAACGGAAGAACTGGGTCAACTGTTTTCATTAGTTCAATATAGATGTCTTCTATTTAATAACATATGTAAAGATTCAGCAGAAGTTAAAAGACAAAGGCAAACAATCATCGACTTAGTGAACGATTTAGATCAAGGATACACAAAAACACAATTTTCCCTCCTAAAGAAACAACATCACAGACTCCTGTTTGAAACACAATTTCCAAAGACGCAAAAGGAATGTCAACAGAAGATACAGGAACTATATGATTCGTTTCATTCTATTTCCAGGTCACAGAGACGCCCATTTATGTTTGATGATCTGCTAAAAAAAGTAAAGAAATATTTAGAAGAATTAAACAAAGCGGATGACCCTGGAACTATTTTTTATCTCGAAGGTGAACCGCGATTCTTTCATGTGTTACGAGGTCAAGTAATCAAACTACAAACAATGGTTGAGAAAGACAAAGAGATATAAAAGAATAATAAAGACCTGGACAAATTTATAAGTATATTCGAGGATTTTATTGAGGAGAAAAACTTTGACAAACTTGCTTCTGTCGAGAAGAAATTCAACTCTTTTTCGGTCAGGGTGAAATGCGATAAAGACTTTTATAATTCTTTAAAGGCGAAATTAAAAATAGCAACGGGGAAATTACTCCACTCCAAACAATCAGAGGTTGCCATGTCGCTAGGATGTATGCTTAATTCGCTACGCAATACTTTGATGAGAACTAAAGTCCCAACAGAAGATGCAACTTTCTGCGATTTTTTCGGTCGACTAACTAGGATAAGAGATTGCATTGATCAAGAGAATCGAAAGCTTGGGGGACTAGACAATCTACTAGATGACGCTCGCGACTTAAAAAAACGTATAGACTATCTTAAAGAAGACAACGCTATGTCAAAACGCTGGACAAGGACTTCCGGAATCATGGCAGGATTTAGCATAGCCACTGGTTTTATTCCCGTTGTTGGTCTGGCTGTGTCAGCATCATTAAATATTGTACCGGTAGTTGGCAGATATATGGAAACAGCCAAAGTTCGATCTCAAAGATCGGATGATTTAGGTAAGATTTTTGCTAGGATATTCAACTATTAGTTTATTTAGTTTTTGTGGGTTGCATGTTTACTTATGGTAATGGTGTATAGACATTTTTTTTATTATAATTAACTTTTCTCCTGTGTCATAAGATTAGTAGATGGCTATAAATTTAATGAGTCATTCGGCTCTAATCATAATTCGAACAATGTCTTTGACCGCTGACAATATTAACTCCTCGGCAATGGTGTGAGATTTTATAGCTATGATTTCTGATAGGAAGCTTCAATAACCCGGGCATGCTATCCTGCCTCATAGTGGCGCCAGGGTGGAAACGATCCTAAGAGGAAACGATTAGGCTAAAGGGTAGCAAAACAAGACTCCCGTGGGGTGCCCAAGGGGGTGCGAGAGCATCCTCATTGCACTGCGCGGAGTTGTAAAAAAAGGTCCAAAAACCTTGTCACAAACCAGGCGCTGTTCCTCAAGGGGCCGTTACATAAATGTCGCGCCCCGCACAGTTAGCCTGGTATAGAAAAGGAAAATGGCGGGGAGGGGGGTTTCTTAGTGTATGCGGCCTCTTGCCGCGAGTCTGACCCACCCGCCAAACAGAACAGTGTACACTGTTCTCATTCAGGCCGTGAAAGGGAGCTCTTGTTCACTTTTGCTGGCTTAGAGTTCCAAGAGCTGAAGGCTCAACTCTACCTGCTGACAGTTTTAGAAAGAAGGAAGAAGCTTCAATAGACGTTCATTTGGTTATAGGTTTGCCTTCTGAGTTATATTTAGAGCTATTGCTATTTTATTATTTTGTTGTTTTTTTTCGAACAAAGGAAAAAAATTGTACTTGACTGAAATTGTAATATAAGCTGTATTAGTGCATTTTATAGGCCACGATTTAAAGTTTGTTGGAAACAAACTATACATAAGTATATAATCTTCTATATTTATGAGTTTGAATTCAGGCCGCCCCTCTACTCCTGCTTTAAAAAAAATGGTTTTAATAACTTTAAAAACATTGTATTAGCTTTGATTTTTTTAAAAGTATATTTGTATGTGTTTCTTCCTGTCGTCTTGAAAACATTATCTTTTCTAACTCAACCACCACATGGTGAGTTGGTTGTTCAAAAGACTTTTAGAGAATAAAGCTTTAGCGAAAATAAAAGTAATAATAGTAATATCATATTCGTTATCATTTAATATTTTTTACTATACTTTTGTAAAAAAAAATGCATTTGTGATGTAAAAATTGTTTATGTTGTTTTTTTTCAGCTATTTCGTCAAACTTCAGAAATGACTTCACGTTCTTGTTGGTTGGAAAAACTGGGAGTGGCATAAGTTCAACAGCGAACTCAATACTGGGACAGTACGCGTTCAAAACCAGCGACAAAACAAAAACAAAAACATCCTGAGTGCAGGTGAAACAAGCTACAGTTGATGAAATGAACATAACAGTTGTTGATACACCTGGTCTAATGCGCACAGGTCTAAACTCTGACGAAGCAAAGTTAAGAGCTTACAATGATTTGCAAGATGCAGTCAATCGGAGTCCAGAAGGGGGTAAAATGGTTGTAGTTATTGTCATTAAGTACGGTGACCGTTTCAGTGAGGAGAACAGAACAATGATTCACATTCTGAAACAAATGTTTGGTGAAGGAAAGTTTGGTCAGTCTTTCGCTGTGGTCGTAACTAATGGCGATCTGTACGACATGGAATATATATATGGTTATAGGTTCCTACTTTGGCTTCAAAATCAAAAGACAGATCTAGCTCATTTGCTGTCTCTAGTCAAGTACAAATGTGTTAAATTCAATAATAAATCTAAGCATGCAGAGGAGATACAATCCCAAAGAAATGGATTGATTAACTTAGTTAAAAACATGTATCAATTAAAGAGCAAAGAACACTTTTATGCAATAAGACTACAAAATAACAGACTTACACTGGAGGCCAAATTTCCCAAACTTCTAGCCTCGTATATACAGAAAGAAATAGAATGGTCAGAGAAACTATATTCTATTAGTTTGACATCCAGAAATTTAAACAGTTATGAACAATTACTGAGAACAATAAGTCAGCATATGACAGAGATGAACCTAACTGATTCACATAATATTTTTCACAACTTTAATAGTACTGAATACACACTATCGGATTTTCCTTTTTTCACCGACATTCGAAAACGTCTAGAACTCTTAAAACGAAATGTGAAAAGGGAGAAAGATATTTCGGAGTACGATAAAGAACTTGATAAATTAACAGATAGTTTAGATCGAATTATTCTTGAGAATAGATTTGATGACATTTATTGTTATGAGAGTCAGATCAATGGTCTGTCACGTGCTGATGCCTGCAATGAGGACCTCTATTTTCTGAGGTCAAAATTAAATATAGCCAAATCAAAATTCATGCAAGCCAAACGAAACAAGATCTCTATTGAGTTTGGCGAGGAGGTTAAAGAGCTGAGACGCAATCTAGGAAGAATTACGCTACCTGTTTCATATCAAACATTACAATTATTACACCTTCGTCAGAATAATATAAGAAGGTCAATATGCAAGCAACACGGCAGCATAGAAGGATATGACAATCTGTTGAACCAGATGGATGATTTAAGACACCAGATTAATTACCTAGGTGAAGATAATAACAGTTATATTTTATGGACAGTAGTGACTATCATTTTGGCTTGTCTAAGTATATGTCTAGGTCTATATAACGACATCGACATAGCGGTGACCGTGGTTATACTTCTTTTTCCTGTTTTGGGTCGATGGCTGCAGACATCATTTGTTAGAAGTCGCAGATTAATGGACCTAGGTATTAGCACATGTCATTAACAATTTTATTTCTTCTTGTAAATGTATTCTTTTGTTTCAGGGGCACCAACTCCAATATTTTCAGCTTTTGCTACATTTCTCAAAAGTAAAGTATCTCTTTCAGATCTTGAAAGCTATAGGGTAGATGCTGCACAGGTTAAAAGTCAGAAAGGGTATCATGTGGACAACCCAACGACCAATCGCCTTAACTTTTTTTTCCCACTACCGTCAAGTACCAAAGTGAGCTGGTTGGGCAGTGTCTGTTAGGTCACATTACATTTTTCACATTTTGTCACATTTCACGAGGTTAATTAAAAAATTCAATAGCTGCTTAATAAAAGAAGAAAAAGAATTAAAATGATAACCCCGAAGCAGCACGACAGCAAATGTTAAAGAAGATGTAAAGATTATGTTTGTATTGAGAAATAATTTATATTTTAATGTACCGCTTCAGTTAAGCCAGACTTTATTTTTGAATAATTGAACTTTCTACTTTATGTTAATGTCAAAAATCTTATTTATTAGTGTTTAATATTAGAGACTTGTATAGGTTATACATATATATATATATATATATAATGTATATATATATATGTATGACCCTGCATTACATACTATTATTGGGCCAAATGTGATTTAAGTTCATTAACATAGGAACGATGCTTAATGGCGCCTACGAAAACACTGTCAACTTTTATTATGAGAACGTAGACAGGAACTCAGACGGAGAGAGCTGAAGGTAAGCGGATGAACTTAAACATGAATTAGGGAACGAACTGGGCACGATAAAAAACTTAAGTATTCGAGCTATAGAAGGACATAGACAATTTCAAAAAACAACATAATGAATCAGGTAACCGAACTAAAGTCCCAGATGGAAAAGCCAAGTCAATTCTAAAATCTGTTTTTTTGTACGTTGTTTCGATTACAGTGAATTGATATATAATACTGCTGTAACTTAGCCAACAGCGAGCCCAAAGAACCTCAACATAAGGAGCATATCAAAACACTAGTTGAATAATAGAACAACAATAATACGATAACAAATATCCAACTATCCAATTAGAGTACTCATTAATAAAAGAACTTCTTTCTTGTTTACATCCTAGATCTAATTATAATTATCGGCCATCTTCGACTTCCTCTCTCTCTCTCTGAGCGTGTCTCTGTCCTGTGTCTTATGGTGCACAGTCTCGCATCTTATGACAGTGCGCAATGTAGAGTCATTACAATTATATATATATATATATATATATATATATATATATATATATATATATATATATATATGCTTTAGCTGAAGTTGTTTCAATTGTTCAAAAAACAATTATTATTGTGTTGGATATTGTCACAATTAATAAATATAAATGTTTTTTCAACGTTAGAATTGTATTGTATTTATATGTCGTTGTGTATGATTGTGTTTGGTATTACACTATGGTTCACTATGTTACAGAGAATTTAGAATTTTTGTTTTTAAAGTCTGATAATATATTTGGTGATTTGTATTTTAGACGGGGGGGGGGTTGTTAAATGCGCATCGTAGTGTAAATGTGGAATGGTGCGAATGCGTGTTGAATGTAGAACCTAAATGGAGGAATAGAAACAAACTAGTGTTGACACTGTTAATTAAGATTAATTCATTTATAAACTATAATTTTGTCGTTCTGCAGTTGGTGTATCGCTAAAGAGTCTCATCACATAATAAGACGTCACAGAAGTCAACCATTTTGTCATGTTTTCTGATCGCCAATGTTGTTGACAATTGCATCCTTGGTCTAAGATTTTATGCTGGAATTCGGTTTATCTCTAAACATGGTGGAAGTGGGTCTGTAAAATATGGACACATGGAGTTCTCATTGCTTGATGATGGTGTGGAAGGCGTTCAGGTGAAAAGAATCGTATCGGTCAAACATACGACCATGCCAACATTTGTCTGTAGACTTGGTAGTATACAAGGAACAAACTGGAAGGCCAGCAACCTCCTAGAAAGGCGAAGAATGAAACAGCAGCCAATCATTTGTTGTGGCTGTAAGGGTGGCTACTACGAAGTTGTTGTTGGTGGCGGCACTGCCGGTGATCGAAATGACAAGTCGTATGAGTCTTGCTTTCAAGATAAAGTGACAACTTTCTCAACTATAAGTACAGACCTGAAAAGGAAGAGCTAACCGTTCTACTAGGTTGCACTTATAGTTTTTCTAACTTTTTAGTTCTCGCAAAATATGCACATAAAAATATACTTTTTAATAAAAATATTTTTAATATACTTTTAAACAATTAAAAATAAATTCTAATTATAATTATATGTAATATACTCATTTACATTTTAAATATTAAAAAAAAAAAAAGCCCATTAAAGAGGCCAATAGCCCCCCAAAAAAGGGAACGCCCAAAAAAAAGAGGCATAAAAAAGAGGCAAAAGCCCAAGGATTCCTAGGATGTTAACAGCTCGACAAATGAAGTCAAAAGCTAAAAAGCTGAGGTATCCTTTAGAAAAAAAAAATTAAAAAAAATAAATAATCATCACATAACGTATATGAAAACGAAACCGTCAATTCGTAGTTATATAAAAGTTAGCATCAAACATTTAAAGCATATACATTTCACAGCCTTTCGGTAGGCATTTCGTTTGTAATATTTTCCTCTATCTATAAGTCTGATGGTGCAAAAGTAGTTTTGACAGAGTTGTAAATTGTCTTTAATTGCAAAGTTAATTACAAGTAGTTGTGTGCAGGTCTTCTCCTTACTGCCAGATCTCGAGAAAAATCTTAAAAATGCAATTTTCATGTTTTTCTCCCCAGCCAACTTAGACACCTATAATTGCCATAAGTATATGTAAAATAATAGTATCGTATCTCTTCGACTCTACCAGACATGATAGTTACTTGAGATAAGGTAATAGTGTCCCAGGTCTAAAGGTAGACAATCAAAAATTGTCAAGAAAGGGAGAGTTTATAATTTTATAACATTAACCTTGTTCTATCCTAAGAACGCTTGCTGCAGTTGTAATCCACAAACATACCAAATGTATTGTAATATATGTCGGTGGCATTCCACTTGTTGATCAATTTTTTTCTAGATACATTCATCTATATTTTCATTAGTAAAAAAAAAAGGTGTCTTCCTGAGAATATTTGACTTTGGTAAAAAACTTTCAACATGTATGTAAATTGACTTTAGCATCAATTTCTGCCTGTTGCTGTCACAATTTTCTAAATGTACAACAATGAAATCGTCGGGTGTCATCTATTTTTAACTTATATGAGCACTACTATATTTAGATTTTTAAGGGTCGACAATAATTTAAGCATTAAACATATTTTTTTAATTAAGAGAGTTTTAAACAATGTAAAGTATTACCATTTTAAAAAATATCAACATTTTGAAACAATATTTGCAAAATAATGCGTATAACATTTAAAGGTTGTTCTTTTCACAGAAACTTTAATTAAAAGTATTTATTATAAATCCATATCTGCCATATAGTTGTCTCTGCTTGTTAGCTCAGTCGTTCACCATCGGAGTTTAGAGTCGATGGATGGAGGTTCGATTCTCCGACTTGGGATATTTTTTTTTTTTTATAAATTGAAAATTTAAGACAAAAACAATAAACGCCAGAACATATATCTGAGCCACACCTGAAGGAATGACTGGTTTTCATAGGTTATTGAGACGCACGTCATTGGAAGCTGTTTATATGTAGTGGAGTGCTTTTTTTCTTGCAGTTATACCTAAACATGGAAAGGATTCGGGAGTCAACTCTTAGGAAAATTAGGAGCTGGCAAAACTTAAGCAGTTTAAGCACACAATGTTATACCCTGGCAGAGTCTACGACGCCGCTTTTCCCAAACCGTATAGGCACTTGCTTTTTCTTGAGATACATCATATATTTTTTACAAATATTTCTTTCTTAGCGTTAACTTTTATAGGCTTGATTCCTTCTTTCACCGATAAGCTATCCACATTTACAACCTTATGGACTAAAAGATTCACAAGCAAAAGAATTTTTTTTTCATTTAACTTTTATATATTCCACAATGAAATCAAAACAGAGCATAACAGTCTCAAAATATTTGTTCTAAATATCTCATGTAGTGATCCTACATCTCTGTGAAACTAGCTTCTACGGAACATCGAAGTAAAATATGTACCATCAAAACTTTGTCCTTCATATAGGCACTAAATCCAATTCATAAACATTCAAATAACAACATGTATCATATGCTTTAATAGAGGGTAAGCATGTAAGCTCGTAGATTTTTTTAAAAAAGGAAAGAAATATAAATTGTCTGCTATAAGCTGTTCTGCGTCATACATTAAATTTAAGGGAAGTATAAAATAGGTAAAGAATATTGGAAAATAAATATATTTTAGAAAACATTTCAAATACATTTTTTCATTTCATCATGTATGTACTCTGGTGTCGTTTTTTACTGAAAAAGTTTGATGCCCCGTACCAACCCTACAATGAAAGCTAGGCGTCTATAATATCAAGAACGACAACAAAATTAAATAAAGGTTGATTTTATCCTTTTTTGAAAATCGGCGAAATATATTTATGCTCTATTTCGCTATTTATATACTAAATATTGTTAATCCTAAAATTGGTTTGTCATAAAAATGGTAACTAGTTAAAAATCTGTAAATATTTTTTAATATTGATAATAATCGATAATTTTCTTTAATAATTTTATTTTAAATAGAAACTTAAAATACCTTTATTACTTTATAACCTTTTTACCTATTTAAGTAGCTAAAACATTTTTTAGAAATAAAAAAAGCAAAATTTGATTATTTATACATTAAATGAGTTATCTATTTAGTTATATAACGAGAGCACAATTTTCAAAGGTCAACTCTTCAAATAACGATAACTGTTGCAACAGGGTGTCATCTATTTTTAACTTATATGAGCACTACTATATTTAGATTTTTAAGGGTCAACAATAATTTAAGCATTAAACATATTTTTTTTAATTAAGAGAGTTTTAAACAATATAAAGTATTACCATTTTAAAAATTTCAACATTTTGAAACAATATTTGCAAAATAATGCGTATAACATTTAAAGGTTGATCATTTCACAGAAACGTTAATTAAAAGTAATTATTATAAATCCATATCTGCCATATAGTTGTATCTGCTTGTTAGCTCAGTCGTTCACCATCGGAGTTTAGAGTCGATGGATGGAGGTTCGATTCTCCGACTTGGATATTTTTTTTTTTTTATTAATTGAAAATTTAAGACAAAAACAATAACCGCCAGAAAATATATCTGAGCCACACCTGAAGGATGGACTGGTTTTCAAAGGCTATTTGAGACGCACGTCATTGGAAGCTGTTTATATGTAGTGGAATGCTTATTTTCTTGCAGTTATACCTAAACATGGGAAAGGATTCGGGAGTCAACTCTTAGGAAAATTAGGAGCTGGCAACACTTAAGCAGTTTAAGCACACAGTGTTATACCCTGGCAGAGTTTACGACGCCGCTTTTCCCAAACCGTATAGGCACTTGCTTTTTCTTGAGATACATCATATATTTATTACAAATATTTCTTTTTTAGCGTTAACTTTTATAGGCTTGATTCCTTCTTTCACCGATAAGCTACCCACATTAACAACCTTATGGACTAAAAGATTCACAAGCAAAAGAATTTTTTTTTCATTTAACTTTTATATATTCCACAATGAAATCAAAACAGAGCATAACAGTCTCAAAATATTTGTTCTAAATATCTCATGTAGTGATCCTACATCTCTTGTGAAACTAGCTCCTACGGAACAGCGAAGTAAAATATGTACCATCAAAACTTTGTCCTTTATATAGGCACTAAATCCAATTCATAAACATTCAAATAACAACATGTATCATGTGCTTCAATAGAGGGTAAGCATGTTAGCTCGTAGATTTTTTTAAAAAAGGAAAGAAATATAAAATGTCTGGTATAAGCTGTTCTGCGTCATACATTAAATTTAAGGGAAGTATAAAATAGGTTAAAATATTGGAAAATAAATACATTTTAGAAAACATTTCAAATACATTTTTTCATTTCATCATGTATGTACTCTGGTTTCGTTTTTACTGAAAAAGTTTGATGCTCCGTACCAACCCTACAATGAAAGCTAGGCGTCTATTATATCAAGAACGACAACAAAATTAAAAGAAGGTTGATTTTATACTTTTTTAAAAATCGGCGAAATATGTTTATGTTCTATTTCGCTATTTATATACTAAATATTGTTAATCCTAAAATTGGTTTGTCATTAAAATGGTAACTAGTTAAAAATCTGGAAATATTTTTGAATATTGATAATAATCGATAATTTTCTTTGATAATTTTATTTTAAATAGAAACTTAAAATACCTTTATTACTTTAATATCTTTTTACCTATTTAAGTAGCTAAAACATTTTTGAGAATGAAAAAATGCAAAATTTGATTATTTAAACATTAAATGAGTTATCTATTTAGTTATATAACGAGAGCACAATTTTCAAAGGTCAACTCTTCAAATAACGATAACTGTTGCAACAGGGTGTCATCTATTTTTAACTTATATGAGCACTACTATATTTAGATTTTAAGGGTCAACAATAATTTAAGCATTAAACATATTTTTTTTAATTAAGAGAGTTTTAAACAATATAAAGTATTACCATTTTTAAAAATTTCAACATTTTGAAACAATATTTGCAAAATAATGCGTATAACATTTAAAGGTTGTTCTTTTCACAGAAACATTAATTAAAAGTAATTATTATAAATCCATATCTTCCATATAGTTGTATCTGCTTGTTAGCTCAGTCGTTCACCATCGGAGTTTAGAGTCGATGGATGGAGGTTCGATTCTCCGACCTGGGATATTTTTTTTTTTTATTATCTGAAAATTTAAGACAAAAACAATAACCGCCAGAACATATATCTGAGCCACACCTGAAGGATGGACTGGTTTTCAAAGGCTATTTGAGAAGCACGTCATTGGAAGCTGTTTATATGTAGTGGAGTGCTTATTTTCTTGCAGTTATACCTAAACATGGGAAAGGATTCGGGAGTCAACTCTTAGGAAAATTAGGAACTGGCAACACTTAAAGCAGTTTAAGCACACAGTGTTTTACCCCTGGCAGAGTTTACGACGCCGCTTTTCCAAACCGTATAGGCACTTGCTTTTTCTTGAGATACATCATATATTTATTACAAATATTTCTTTTTTAGCGTTAACTTTTATAGGCTTGATTCCTTCTTTAACCGATAAGCTACCCACATTTACAACCTTATGGACTAAAAGATTCACAAGCAAAAGATTTTTTTTTTATTTAACTTTTATATATTCCACAATGAAATCAAAACAGAGCATAACAGTCTCAAAATATTTGTTCTAAATATCTCATGTAGTGATCCTACATCTCTTGTGAAACTAGCTCCTACGGAACAGCGAAGTAAAATATGTACCATCAAAACTTTGTCCTTCATATAGGCACTAAATCCAATTAATAAACATTCAAATAAAAACATGTATAATGTGCTTTAATAGAGGGTAAGCATGTAAAATCGTAGATTTAAAAAAAAAGGAAAGAAATATAAAATGTCTGGTATAAGCTGTTCTGCGTCATACATTAAATTTAAGGGAAGTATAAAATAGGTTAAAATATTGGAAAATAAATACATTTTAGAAAACATTTCAAATACATTTTTTCATTTCATCATGTATGTACTCTGGTTTCGTTTTTACTGAAAAAGTTTGATGCTCCGTACCAACCCTACAATGAAAGCTAGGCGTCTATTATATCAAGAACGACAACAAAATTAAAAGAAGGTTGATTTTATACTTTTTTAAAATCGGCGAAATATGTTTATGTTCTATTTCGCTATTTATATACTAAATATTGTTAATCCTGAAATTGGTTTGTCATTAAAATGGTAACTAGTTAAAAATCTGGAAATATTTTTGAATATTGATAAAAATAGATAATTTTCTTTAATAATTTTATTTTGAATAGAAACTTTAAATACCTTTATTACTTTAATTTCTTTTTACCGATTTAAGTAGCTAAAAAATTTTTGAGAATAAAAAAATGCAAATTTGATTACTTAAACATTAAGTGAGTTATCTATTTAGTTATATAACGAGAGCACAATTTTCAAAGGTCAACTCTTCAAATAACGATAACTATTGCAACAGGGTGTCATCTATTTTTAACTTATATGAGCACTACTATATTTAGATTTTTAAGGGTCAACAATAATTTAAGCATTAAACATATTTTTTTTAATTAAGAGAGTTTTAAACAATATAAAGTATTACCATTTTTAAAAATTTCAACATTTTGAAACAATATTTGCAAAATAATGCGTATAACATTTAAAGGTTGTTCTTTTCACAGAAACTTGAATTAAAAGTAATTATTATAAATCCATATCTGCCATATAGTTGTATCTGCTTGTTACCTCATTCGTTCACCATCGGAGTTTAGAGTCGATGGATGGAGGTTCGATTCTCCGACTTGGGATATTTTTTTTTTTTTTATTAATTGAAAATTTAAGACAAAACAATAACCGCCAGAACATATATCTGAGCCACACCTGAAGGATGGACTGGTTTTCAAAGGCTATTTGAGACGCACGTCATTGGAAGCTGTTTATATGTAGTGGAGTGCTTATTTTCTTGCAGTTATACCTAAACATGGAAAGGATTCGGGAGTCAACTCTTAGGAAAATTAGGAACTGGCAACACTTAAGCAGTTTAAGCACACAGTGTTATACCCTGGCAGAGATTACGACGCCGCTTTTCCCAAACCGTATAGGCACTTGCTTTTTCTTGAGATACATCATATATTTATTACAAATATTTCTTTTTTAGCGTTAACTTTTATAGGCTTGATTCCTTCTTTCACCGATAAGCTACCCACATTTACAACCTTATGGACTAAAAGATACACATGCAAAAGAATTTTTTTTTCATTTAACTTAAATATATATTTCACAATGAAATCAAAACAGAGCATAACAGTCTCAATATATTTGTTCTAAATATCTCATGTAGTGATCCTACATCTCTTGTGAAACTAGCTCCTACGGAACAGCGAAGTAAAATATGTACCATCAAAACTTTGTCCTTCATATAGGCACTAAATCCAATTAATAAACATTCAAATAAAAACATGTATAATGTGCTTTAATAGAGGGTAAGCATGTAAGCTCGTAGATTTTTTTAAAAAAGGAAAGAAATATAAATTGTCTGGTATAAGCTGTTCTGCGTCATACATTAAATTTAAGGGAAGTATAAAATAGGTTAAGAATATTGGAAAATAAATACATTTTAGAAAACATTTCAAATACATTTTTTCATTTCATCATGTATGTACTCTGGTGTAGTTTTTACTGAAAAAGTTTGATGCTCCGTACCAACCCTACAATGAAAGCTAGGCGTATATAATATGAAGAACGACAACAAAATTAAAAGAAGGTTGATTTTATACTTTTTTGAAAATCGGCGAAATATATTTTTGTTCCATTTCGCTATTTATATACTAAATATTGTTAATCCTAAAATTGGTTTGTCATTAAAATGGTAACTAGTTAAAAATCTGTAAATATTTTTTAATATTGATAATAATCGATAATTTTCTTTGATAATTTTATTTTAAATAGAAACTTAAAATACCTTTATTACTTTAATATCTTTTTACCTATTTAAGTAGCTAAAACATTTTTGAGAATGAAAAAATGCAAAATTTGATTATTTAAACATTAAATGAGTTATCTATTTAGTTATATAACGAGAGCACAATTTTCAAAGGTCAACTCTTCAAATAACGATAACTGTTGCAACAGGGTGTCATCTATTTTTAACTTATATGAGCACTACTATATTTAGATTTTTAAGGGTCAACAATAATTTAAGCATTAAACATATTTTTTTTAATTAAGAGAGTTTTAAACAATATAAAGTATTACCATTTTTAAAAATTTCAACATTTTGAAACAATATTTGCAAAATAATGCGTATAACATTTAAAGGTTGTTCTTTTCACAGAAACATTAATTAAAAGTAATTATTATAAATCCATATCTTCCAAAATGTATCTGCTTGTTAGCTCAGTCGTTCACCATCGGAGTTTAGAGTCGATGGATGGAGGTTCGATTCTCCGACTTGGGATATTTTTTTTTTTTTTATTATTGAAAATTTAAGACAAAAACAATAACCGCCAGAACATATATCTGAGCCACACCTGAAGGATGGACTGGTTTTCAAAGGCTATTTGAGAAGAACGTCATTGGAAGCTGTTTATATGTAGTGTAGTGCTTATTTTCTTGCAGTTATACCTAAACATGGGAAAGGATTCGGGAGTCACTCTTAGGAAAATTAGGAACTGGCAACACTTAAGCAGTTTAAGCACACAGTGTTATACCCTGGCAGAGTTTACGACGCCGCTTTTCCCAAACCGTATAGGCACTTGCTTTTTCTTGAGATACATCATATATTTATTACAAATATTTCTTTTTTAGCGTTAACTTTTATAGGCTTGATTCCTTCTTTCACCGATAAGCTACCCACATTTACAACCTTATGGACTAAAAGATTCACATGCAAAAGAATTTTTTTTTCATTTAACTTTAATATATATTTCACAATGAAATCAAAACAGAGCATAAAAGTCTCAAAATATTTGTTCTAAATATCTCATGTAGTGATCCTACATCTCTTGTGAAACTAGCTCCTACGGAACAGCGAAGTAAAATATGTACCATCAAAACTTTGTCTTCATATAGGCACTAAATCCAATTAATAGACATTCAAATAAAAACATGTATAATGTGCTTTAATAGAGGGTAAGCATGTAAGCTCGTAGATTTTTTTAAAAAAGGAAAGAAATATAAATTGTCTGGTATAAGCTGTTCTGCGTCATACATTAAATTTAAGGGAAGTATAAAATAGGTTAAGAATATTGGAAAATAAATACATTTTAGAAAACATTTCAAATACATTTTTTCATTTCATCATGTATGTACTCTGGTGTAGTTTTTTACTGAAAAAGTTTGATGCTCCGTACAACCCTACAATGAAAGCTAGGCGTATATAATATGAAGAAAGACAACAAAATTAAAAGAAGGTTGATTTTATACTTCTTTGAAAATCGGCGAAATATATTTTTGTTCCATTTCGCTATTTATATACTAAATATTGTTAATCCTAAAATTGGTTTGTCATTAAAATGGTAACTAGTTAAAAATCTGTAAATATTTTTTAATATTGATAATAATCGATACTTTTCTTTGATAATTTTATTTTAAATAGAAACTTAAAATACCTTTATTACTTTAATATCTTTTTACCGATTTAAAGTAGCTAAAACATTTTTGAGAATGAAAAAATGCAAAATTTGATTATTTAAACATTAAATGAGTTATCTATTTAGTTATATAACGAGAGCACAATTTTCAAAGGTCAACTCTTCAAATAACGATAACTGTTGCAACAGGGTGTCATCTATTTTTAACTTATATGAGCACTACTATATTTAGATTTTTAAGGGTCAACAATAATTTAAGCATTAAACATATTTTTTTTAATTAAGAGAGTTTTAAACAATATAAAGTATTACCATTTTAAAAATTTCAACATTTTGAAACAATATTTGCAAAATAATGCGTATAACATTTAAAGGTTGTTCTTTTCACAGAAACTTTAATAAAAGTAATTATTATAAATCCATATCTGCCATATAGTTGTATCTGCTTGTTAGCTCAGTCGTTCACCATCGGAGTTTAGAGTCGATGGATGGAGGTTCGATTCTCCGACTTGGGATATTTTTTTTTTTTTATTTATTGAAAATTTAAGACAAAAACAATAACCGCCAGAACATATATCTGAGCCACACCTGAAGGATGGACTGGTTTTCAAAGGCTATTTGAGACGCACGTCATTGGAAGCTGTTTATATGTAGTGGAGTGCTTATTTTCTTGCAGTTATACCTAAACATGGGAAAGGATTCGGGAGTCAACTCTTAGGAAAATTAGGAACTGGCAACACTTAAGCAGTTTAAGCACACAGTGTTATACCCTGGCAGAGTTTACGACGCCGCTTTTCCCAAACCGTATAGGCACTTGCTTTTTCTTGAGATACATCATATATTTATTACAAATATTTCTTTTTTAGCGTTAACTTTTATAGGCTTGATTCCTTCTTTCACCGATAAGCTACCCACATTTACAACCTTATGGACTAAAAGATTCACATGCAAAAGAATTTTTTTTTCATTTAACTTTAATATATATTTCACAATGAAATCAAAACAGAGCATAAAAGTCTCAAAATATTTGTTCTAAATATCTCATGTAGTGATCCTACATCTCTTGTGAAACTAGCTCCTACGGAACAGCGAAGTAAAATATGTACCATCAAAACTTTGTCCTTCATATAGGCACTAAATCCAATTAATAAACATTCAAATAAAAACATGTATAATGTGCTTTAATAGAGGGTAAGCATGTAAGCTCGTAGATTTTTTTAAAAAAGGAAAGATATATAAATTGTCTGGTATAAGCTGTTCTGCGTCATACATTAAATTTAAGGGAAGTATAAAATAGGTTAAGAATATTGGAAAATAAATACATTTTAGAAAACATTTCAAATACATTTTTTCATTTCATCATGTATGTACTCTGGTGTAGTTTTTACTGAAAAAGTTTGATGCTCCGTACCAACCCTACAATGAAAGCTAGGCGTATATAATATGAAGAACGACAACAAAATTAAAAGAAGGTTGATTTTATACTTTTTTGAAATCGGCGAAATATAATTTTTGTTCCATTTCGCTATTTATATACTAAATATTGTTAATCCTAAAATTGGTTTGTCATTAAAATGGTAACTAGTTAAAAATCTGTAAATATTTTTTAATATTGATAATAATCGATAATTTTCTTTGATAATTTTATTTAAATAGAAACTTAAAATACCTTTATTACTTTAATATCTTTTTACCTATTTAAGTAGCTAAAACATTTTTGAGAATGAAAAAATGCAAAATTTGATTATTTAAACATTAAATGAGTTATCTATTTAGTTATATAACGAGAGCACAATTTTCAAAGGTCAACTCTTCAAATAACGATAACTGTTGCAACAGGGTGTCATCTATTTTTAACTTATATGAGCACTACTATATTTAGATTTTTAAGGGTCAACAATAATTTAAGCATTAAACATATTTTTTTTAATTAAGAGAGTTTTAAACAATATAAAGTATTACCATTTTTAAAAATTTCAACATTTTGAAACAATATTTGCAAAATAATGCGTATAACATTTAAAGGTTGTTCTTTTCACAGAAACATTAATTAAAAGTAATTATTATAAATCCATATCTTCCATATAGTTGTATCTGCTTGTTAGCTCAGTCGTTCACCATCGGAGTTTAGAGTCGATGGATGGAGGTTCGATTCTCCGACCTGGGATATTTTTTTTTTTTTATTAATTGAAAATTTAAGACAAAAACAATAACCGCCAGAACATATATCTGAGCCACACCTGAAGGATGGACTGGTTTTCAAAGGCTATTTGAGAAGCACGTCATTGGAAGCTGTTTATATGTAGTGGAGTGCTTATTTTCTTGCAGTTATACCTAAACATGGGAAAGGATTCGGGAGTCAACTCTTAGGAAAATTAGGAACTGGCAACACTTAAGCAGTTTAAGCACACAGTGTTATACCCTGGCAGAGTTTACGACGCCGCTTTTCCCAAACCGTATAGGCACTTGCTTTTTCTTGAGATACATCATATATTTATTACAAATATTTCTTTTTTAGCGTTAACTTTTATAGGCTTGATTCCTTCTTTCACCGATAAGCTACCCACATTTACAACCTTATGGACTAAAAGATTCACATGCAAAAGAATTTTTTTTTCATTTAACTTTAATATATATTTCACAATGAAATCAAAACAGAGCATAAAAGTCTCAAAATATTTGTTCTAATATCTCATGTAGTGATCCTACATCTCTTGTGAAACTAGCTCCTACGGAACAGCGAAGTAAAATATGTACCATCAAAACTTTGTCCTTCATATAGGCACTAAATCCAATTAATAAACATTCAAATAAAAACATGTATAATGTGCTTTAATAGAGGGTAAGCATGTAAGCTCGTAGATTTTTTTCAAAAAAGGAAAGAAATATAAATTGTCTGGTATAAGCTGTTCTGCGTCATACATTAAATTTAAGGGAAGTATAAAATAGGTTAAGAATATTGGAAAATAAATACATTTTAGAAAATATTTCAAATACATTTTTTCATTTCATCATGTATGTACTCTGGTGTAGTTTTTACTGAAAAAGTTTGATGCTCCGTACCAACCCTACAATGAAAGCTAGGCGTATATAATATGAAGAACGACAACAAAATTAAAAGAAGGTTGATTTTATACTTCTTTGAAAATCGGCGAAATATATTTTTGTTCCATTTCGCTATTTATATACTAAATATTGTTAATCCTAAAATTGGTTTGTCATTAAAATGGTAACTAGTTAAAAATCTGTAAATATTTTTTCATATTGATAATAATCGATAATTTTCTTTGATAATTTTATTTTAAATAGAAACTTAAAATACCTTTATTACTTTAATATCTTTTTACCTATTTAAGTAGCTAAAACATTTTTAAGAATAAAAAAATGCAAAATTTGATTATTTAAACATTAAATGAGTTATCTATTTAGTTATATAACGAGAGCACAATTTTCAAAGGTCAACTCTTCAAATAACGATAACTGTTGCAACAGGGTGTCATCTATTTTTAACTTATATGAGCACTACTATATTTAGATTTTTAAGGGTCAACAATAATTTAAGCATTAAACATATTTTTTTTAATTAAGAGAGTTTTAAACAATATAAAGTATTACCATTTTTAAAAATTTCAACATTTTGAAACAATATTTGCAAAATAATGCGTATAACATTTAAAGGTTGTTCTTTTCACAGAAACTTTAATTAAAAGTAATTATTATAAATCCATATCTGCCATATAGTTGTATCTGATTGTTAGCTCAGTCGTTCACCATCGGAGTTTAGAGTCGATGGATGGAGGTTCGATTCTCCGACTTGGGATATTTTTTTTTTTTTTATTTATTGAAAATTTAAGACAAAAACAATAACCGCCAGAACATATATCTGAGCCACACCTGAAGGATGGACTGGTTTTCAAAGGCTATTTGAGACGCACGTCATTGGAAGCTGTTTATATGTAGTGGAGTGCTTATTTTCTTGCAGTTATATCTAAACATGGGAAAGGATTCGGGAGTCAACTCTTGGGAAAATTAGGAACTGGCAACACTTAAGCAGTTTAAGCACACAGTGTTATACCCTGCAGAGTTTACGACGCCGCTTTTCCCAAACCGTATAGGCACTTGCTTTTTCTTGAGATACATCATATATTTATTACAAATATTTCTTTTTTAGCGTTAACTTTTATAGGCTTGATTCCTTCTTTCACCGATAAGCTACCCACATTTACAACCTTATGGACTAAAAGATTCACATGCAAAAGAATTTTTTTTTCATTTAACTTTAATATATATTTCACAATGAAATCAAAACGGAGCATAAAAGTCTCAAAATATTTGTTCTAAATATCTCATGTAGTGATCCTACATCTCTTGTGAAACTAGCTTCTACGGAACATCGAAGTAAAATATGTACCATCAAACTTTGTCCTTCATATAGGCACTAAATCCAATTCATAAACATTCAAATAACAACATGTATCATATGCTTTAATAGAGGGTAAGCATGTAAGCTCGTAGATTTTTTAAAAAAGGAAAGAAATATAAATTGTCTGCTATAAGCTGTTCTGCGTCATACATTAAATTTAAGGGAAGTATAAAATAGGTAAAGAATATTGGAAAATAAATATATTTAGAAAACATTTCAAATACATTTTTTCATTTCATCATGTATGTACTCTGGTGTCGTTTTTTTTCTGAAAAAGTTTGATGCCCCGTACCAACCCTACAATGAAAGCTAGGCGTCTATAATATCAAGAACGACAACAAAATTAAATAAAGGTTGATTTTATCCTTTTTTGAAATCGGCGAAATATATTTATGCTCTATTTCGCTATTTATATACTAAATATTGTTAATCCTAAAATTGGTTTGTCATAAAAATGGTAACTAGTTAAAAATCTGTAAATATTTTTTAATATTGATAATAATCGATAATTTTCTTTAATAATTTTATTTTAAATAGAAACTTAAAATACCTTTATTACTTTATAACCTTTTTACCTATTTAAGTAGCTAAAACATTTTTTAGAAATAAAAAAAGCAAAATTTGATTATTTAAACATTAAATGAGTTATCTATTTAGTTATATAACGAGAGCACAATTTTCAAAGGTCAACTCTTCAAATAACGATAACTGTTGCAACAGGGTGTCATCTATTTTTAACTTATATGAGCACTACTATATTTAGATTTTTAAGGGTCAACAATAATTTAAGCATTAAACATATTTTTTTTAATTAAGAGAGTTTTAAACAATATAAAGTATTACCATTTTTAAAAATTTCAACATTTTGAAACAATATTTGCAAAATAATGCGTATAACATTTAAAGGTTGATCATTTCACAGAAACGTTAATTAAAAGTAATTATTATAAATCCATATCTGCCATATAGTTGTATCTGCTTGTTAGCTCAGTCGTTCACCATCGGAGTTTAGAGTCGATGGATGGAGGTTCGATTCTCCGACTTGGGATATTTTTTTTTTTTTATTAATTGAAAATTTAAGACAAAAACAATAACCGCAGAAAATATATCTGAGCCACACCTGAAGGATGGACTGGTTTTCAAAGGCTATTTGAGACGCACGTCATTGGAAGCTGTTTATATGTAGTGGAATGCTTATTTTCTTGCAGTTATACCTAAACATGGGAAAGGATTCGGGAGTCAACTCTTAGGAAAATTAGGAGCTGGCAACACTTAAGCAGTTTTAAGCACACAGTGTTATACCCTGGCAGAGTTTACGACGCCGCTTTTCCCAAACCGTATAGGCACTTGCTTTTTCTTGAGATACATCATATATTTATTACAAATATTTCTTTTTTAGCGTTAACTTTTATAGGCTTGATTCCTTCTTTAACCGATAAGCTACCCACATTTACAACCTTATGGACTAAAAGATTCACAAGCAAAAGATTTTTTTTTTATTTAACTTTTATATATTCCACAATGAAATCAAAACAGAGCATAACAGTCTCAAATATTTGTTCTAAATATCTCATGTAGTGATCCTACATCTCTTGTGAAACTAGCTCCTACGGAACAGCGAAGTAAAATATGTACCATCAAAACTTTGTCCTTCATATAGGCACTAAATCCAATAATAAACATTCAAATAAAAACATGTATAATGTGCTTTAATAGAGGGTAAGCATGTAAAATCGTAGATTTTTAAAAAAAGGAAAGAAATATAAAATGTCTGGTATAAGCTGTTCTGCGTCATACATTAAATTTAAGGGAAGTATAAAATAGGTTAAAATATTGGAAAATAAATACATTTTAGAAAACATTTCAAATACATTTTTTCATTTCATCATGTATGTACTCTGGTTTCGTTTTTACTGAAAAAGTTTGATGCTCCGTACCAACCCTACAATGAAAGCTAGGCGTCTATTATATCAAGAACGACAACAAAATTAAAAGAAGGTTGATTTTATACTTTTTTAAAAATCGGCGAAATATGTTTATTTTCTATTTCGCTATTTATATACTAAATATTGTTAATCCTAAAATTGGTTTGTCATTAAAATGGTAACTAGTTAAAAATCTGGAAATATTTTTGAATATTGATAAAAATAGATAATTTTCTTTAATAATTTTATTTCGAATAGAAACTTTAAATACCTTTATTACTTTAATTTCTTTTTACCGATTTAAGTAGCTAAAAAATTTTTGAGAATAAAAAAATGCAAAATTTGATTACTTAAACATTAAGTGAGTTATCTATTTAGTTATATAACGAGAGCACAATTTTCAAAGGTCAACTCTTCAAATAACGATAACTATTGCAACAGGGTGTCATCTATTTTTAACTTATATGAGCACTACTATATTTAGATTTTTAAGGGTCAACAATAATTTAAGCATTAAACATATTTTTTTTAATTAAGAGAGTTTTAAACAATATAAAGTATTACCATTTTTAAAAATTTCAACATTTTGAAACAATATTTGCAAAATAATGCGTATAACATTTAAAGGTTGTTCTTTTCACAGAAACTTGAATTAAAAGTAATTATATAAATCCATATCTGCCATATAGTTGTATCTGCTTGTTACCTCATTCGTTCACCATCGGAGTTTAGAGTCGATGGATGGAGGTTCGATTCTCCGACTTGGGATATTTTTTTTTTTTTATTAATTGAAAATTTAAGACAAAAACAATAACCGCCAGAACATATATCTGAGCCACACCTGAAGGATGGACTGGTTTTCAAAGGCTATTTGAGACGCACGTCATTGGAAGCTGTTTATATGTAGTGGAGTGCTTATTTTCTTGCAGTTATACCTAAACATGGGAAAGGATTCGGGAGTCAACTCTTAGGAAAATTAGGAACTGGCAACACTTAAGCAGTTTAAGCACACAGTGTTATACCCTGGCAGAGATTACGACGCCGCTTTTCCCAAACCGTATAGGCACTTGCTTTTTCTTGAGATACATCATATATTTATTACAAATATTTCTTTTTTAGCGTTAACTTTTATAGGCTTGATTCCTTCTTTCACCGATAAGCTACCCACATTTACAACCTTATGGACTAAAAGATATACATGCAAAAGAATTTTTTTTTCATTAACTTAAATATATATTTCACAATGAAATCAAAACAGAGCATAACAGTCTCAAAATATTTGTTCTAAATATCTCATGTAGTGATCCTACATCTCTTGTGAAACTAGCTCCTACGGAACAGCGAAGTAAAATATGTACCATTAAAACTTTGTCCTTCATATAGGCACTAAATCCAATTAATAAACATTCAAATAAAAACATGTATAATGTGCTTTAATAGAGGGTAAGCATGTAAGCTCGTAGATTTTTTTAAAAAAGGAAAGAAATATAAATTGTCTGGTATAAGCTGTTCTGCGTCATACATTAAATTTAAGGGAAGTATAAAATAGGTTAAGAATATTGGAAAATAAATACATTTTAGAAAACATTTCAAATACATTTTTTCATTTCATCATGTATGTACTCTGGTGTAGTTTTTACTGAAAAAGTTTGATGCTCCGTACCAACCCTACAATGAAAGCTAGGCGTATATAATATGAAGAACGACAACAAAATTAAAGAAGGTTGATTTTATACTTTTTTGAAAATCGGCGAAATATATTTTTGTTCCATTTCGCTATTTATATACTAAATATTGTTAATCCTAAAATTGGTTTGTCATTAAAATGGTAACTAGTTAAAAATCTGTAAATATTTTTTAATATTGATAATAATCGATAATTTTCTTTGATAATTTTATTTTAAATGGAAACTTAAAATACCTTTATTACTTTAATATCTTTTTACCTATTTAAGTAGCTAAAACATTTTTGAGAATGAAAAAATGCAAAATTTGATTATTTAAACATTAAATGAGTTATCTATTTAGTTATATAACGAGAGCACAATTTTCAAAGGTCAACTCTTCAAATAACGATAACTGTTGCAACAGGGTGTCATCTATTTTTAACTTATATGAGCACTACTATATTTAGATTTTTAAGGGTCAACAATAATTTAAGCATTAAACATATTTTTTTTAATTAAGAGAGTTTTAAACAATATAAAGTATTACCATTTTAAAAATTTCAACATTTTGAAACAATATTTGCAAAATAATGCGTATAACATTTAAAGGTTGTTCTTTTCACAGAAACATTAATTAAAAGTAATTATTATAAATCCATATCTTCCATATAGTTGTATCTGCTTGTTAGCTCAGTCGTTCACCATCGGAGTTTAGAGTCGATGGATGGAGGTTCGATTCTCCGACTTGGGATATTTTTTTTTTTTTTATTAATTGAAAATTTAAGACAAAAACAATAACCGCCAGAACATATATCTGAGCCACACCTGAAGGATGGACTGGTTTTCAAAGGCTATTTGAGAAGAACGTCATTGGAAGCTGTTTATATGTAGTGTAGTGCTTATTTTCTTGCAGTTATACCTAAACATGGGAAAGGATTCGGGAGTCAACTCTTAGGAAAAATTAGGAACTGGCAACACTTAAGCAGTTTAAGCACACAGTGTTATACCCTGGCAGAGTTTACGACGCCGCTTTTCCCAAACCGTATAGGCACTTGCTTTTTCTTGAGATACATCATATATTTATTACAAATATTTCTTTTTTAGCGTTAACTTTTATAGGCTTGATTCCTTCTTTCACCGATAAGCTACCCACATTTACAACCTTATGGACTAAAAGATTCACATGCAAACGATTTTTTTTTTATTTAACTTTTATATATTCCACAATGAAATCAAAACAGAGCATAACAGTCTCAAAATATTTGTTCTAAATATCTCATGTAGTGATCCTACATCTCTTGTGAAACTAGCTCCTACGGAACAGCGAAGTAAAATATGTACCATCAAAACTTTGTCCTTCATATAGGCACTAAATCCAATTAATAAACATTCAAATAAAAACATGTATAATGTGCTTTAATAGAGGGTAAGCATGTAAAATCGTAGATTTTTAAAAAAAAGGAAAGAAATATAAAATGTCTGGTATAAGCTGTTCTGCGTCATACATTAAATTTAAGGGAAGTATAAAATAGGTTAAGAATATTGGAAAATAAATACATTTTTGAAAACATTTCAAATACATTTTTTCATTTCATCATGTATGTACTCTGGTGTAGTTTTTACTGAAAAAGTTTGATGCTCCGTACCAACCCTACAATGAAAGCTAGGCGTATATAATATGAAGAACGACAACAAAATTAAAAGAAGGTTGATTTTATACTTTTTTGAAAATCGGCGAAATATATTTTTGTTCCATTTCACTATTTATATACTAAATATTGTTAATCCTAAAATTGGTTTGTCATTAAAATGGTAACTAGTTAAAAATCTGTAAATATTTTTTAATATTGATAATAATCGATAATTTTCTTTGATAATTTTATTTTAAATAGAAACTTAAAATACCTTTATTACTTTAATATCTTTTTACCTATTTAAGTAGCTAAAACATTTTTGAGAATGAAAAAATGCAAAATTTGATTATTTAAACATTAAATGAGTTATCTATTTAGTTATATAACGAGAGCACAATTTTCAAAGGTCAACTCTTCAAATAACGATAACTGTTGCAACAGGGTGTCATCTATTTTTAACTTATATGAGCACTACTATATTTAGATTTTTAAGGGTCAACAATAATTTAAGCATTAAACATATTTTTTTTAATTAAGAGAGTTTTAAAACAATATAAAGTATTACCATTTTAAAAATTTCAACATTTTGAAACAATATTTGCAAAATAATGCGTATAACATTTAAAGGTTGTTCTTTTCACAGAAACATTAATTAAAAGTAATTATTATAAATCCATATCTTCCATATAGTTGTATCTGCTTGTTAGCTCAGTCGTTCACCATCGGAGTTTAGAGTCGATGGATGGAGGTTCGATTCTCCGACCTGGGATATTTTTTTTTTTTATTAATTGAAAATTTAAGACAAAAACAATAACCGCCAGAACATATATCTGAGCCACACCTGAAGGATGGACTGGTTTTCAAAGGCTATTTGAGAAGCACGTCATTGGAAGCTGTTTATATGTAGTGGAGTGCTTATTTTCTTGCAGTTATACCTAAACATGGGAAAGGATTCGGGAGTCAACTCTTAGGAAAATTAGGAACTGGCAACACTTAAGCAGTTTAAGCACACAGTGTTTATACCCTGGCAGAGTTTACGACGCCGCTTTTCCCAAACCGTATAGGCATTTGCTTTTTCTTGAGATACATCATATATTTATTACAAATATTTCTTTTTTAGCGTTAACTTTTATAGGCTTGATTCCTTCTTTCACCGATAAGCTACCCACATTTACAACCTATGGACTAAAAGATTCACATGCAAAAGAATTTTTTTTTCATTTAACTTTAATATATATTTCACAATGAAATCAAAACAGAGCATAAAAGTCTCAAAATATTTGTTCTAAATATCTCATGTAGTGATCCTACATCTCTTGTGAAACTAGCTCCTACGGAACAGCGAAGTAAAATATGTACCATCAAAACTTTGTCCTTCATATAGGCACTAAATCCAATTAATAGACATTCAAATAAAAACATGTATAATGTGCTTTAATAGAGGGTAAGCATGTAAGCTCGTAGATTTTTTTAAAAAAGGAAAGAAATATAAATTGTCTGGTATAAGCTGTTCTGCGTCATACATTAAATTTAAGGGAAGTATAAAATAGGTTAAGAATATTGGAAAATAAATACATTTTAGAAAACATTTCAAATACATTTTTTCATTTCATCATGTATGTACTCTGGTGTAGTTTTTACTGAAAAAGTTTGATGCTCCGTACCAACCCTACAATGAAAGCTAGGCGTATATAATATGAAGAACGACAACAAAATTAAAAGAAGGTTGATTTTATACTTCTTTGAAAATCGGCGAAATATATTTTTGTTCCATTTCGCTATTTATATACTAAATATTGTTAATCCTAAAATTGGTTTGTCATTAAAATGGTAACTAGTTAAAAATCTGTAAATATTTTTTAATATTGATAATAATCGATACTTTTCTTTGATAATTTTATTTAAATAGAAACTTAAAATACCTTTATTACTTTAATATCTTTTTACCGATTTAAGTAGCTAAAACATTTTTGAGAATGAAAAATGCAAAATTTGATTATTTAAACATTAAATGAGTTATCTATTTAGTTATATAACGAGAGCACAATTTTCAAAGGTCAACTCTTCAAATAACGATAACTGTTGCAACAGGGTGTCATCTATTTTTAACTTATATGAGCACTACTATATTTAGATTTTTAAGGGTCAACAATAATTTAAGCATTAAACATATTTTTTTTAATTAAGAGAGTTTTAAACAATATAAAGTATTACCATTTTTAAAAATTTCAACATTTTGAAACAATATTTGCAAAATAATGCGTATAACATTTAAAGGTTGTTCTTTTCACAGAAACTTTAATTAAAAGTAATTATTATAAATCCATATCTGCCATATAGTTGTATCTGCTTGTTAGCTCAGTCGTTCACCATCGGAGTTTAGAGTCGATGGATGGAGGTTCGATTCTCCGACTTGGGATATTTTTTTTTTTTTATTTATTGAAAATTTAAGACAAAAACAATAACGCCAGAACATATATCTGAGCCACACCTGAAGGATGGACTGGTTTTCAAAGGCTATTTGAGACGCACGTCATTGGAAGCTGTTTATATGTAGTGGAGTGCTTATTTCTTGCAGTTATACCTAAACATGGGAAAGGATTCGGGAGTCAACTCTTAGGAAAATTAGGAACTGGCAACACTTAAGCAGTTTAAGCACACAGTGTTATACCCTGGCAGAGTTTACGACGCCGCTTTTCCCAAACCGTATAGGCACTTGCTTTTTCTTGAGATACATCATATATTTATTACAAATATTTCTTTTTTAGCGTTAACTTTTATAGGCTTGATTCCTTCTTTCACCGATAAGCTACCCACATTTACAACCTTATGGACTAAAAGATTCACATGCAAAAGAATTTTTTTTTCATTTAACTTTAATATATATTTCACAATGAAATCAAAACAGAGCATAAAAGTCTCAAAATATTTGTTCTAAATATCTCATGTAGTGATCCTACATCTCTTGTGAAACTAGCTCCTACGGAACAGCGAAGTAAAATATGTACCATCAAAACTTTGTCCTTCATATAGGCACTAAATCCAATTAATAAACATTCAAATAAAAACATGTATAATGTGCTTTAATAGAGGGTAAGCATGTAAGCTCGTAGATTTTTTAAAAAAGGAAAGATATATAAATTGTCTGGTATAAGCTGTTCTGCGTCATACATTAAATTTAAGGAAGTATAAAATAGGTTAAGAATATTGGAAAATAAATACATTTTAGAAAACATTTCAAATACATTTTTTCATTTCATCATGTATGTACTCTGGTGTAGTTTTTACTGAAAAAGTTTGATGCTCCGTACCAACCCTACAATGAAAGCTAGGCGTATATAATATGAAGAACGACAACAAAATTAAAAGAAGGTTGATTTTATACTTTTTTGAAAATCGGCGAAATATATTTTTGTTCCATTTCGCTATTTATATACTAAATATTGTTATCCTAAAATTGGTTTGTCATTAAAATGGTAACTAGTTAAAAATCTGTAAATATTTTTTAATATTGATAATAATCGATAATTTTCTTTGATAATTTTATTTTAAATAGAAACTTAAAATACCTTTATTACTTTAATATCTTTTTACCTATTTAAGTAGCTAAAACATTTTTGAGAATGAAAAAATGCAAAATTTGATTATTTAAACATTAAATGAGTTATCTATTTAGTTATATAACGAGAGCACAATTTTCAAAGGTCAACTCTTCAAATAACGATAACTGTTGCAACAGGGTGTCATCTATTTTTAACTTATATGAGCACTACTATATTTAGATTTTTAAGGGTCAACAATAATTTAAGCATTAAACATATTTTTTTTAATTAAGAGAGTTTTAAACAATATAAAGTATTACCATTTTTAAAAATTTCAACATTTTGAAACAATATTTGCAAAATAATGCGTATAACATTTAAAGGTTGTTCTTTTCACAGAAACATTAATTAAAAGTAATTATTATAAATCCATATCTTCCATATAGTTGTATCTGCTTGTTAGCTCAGTCGTTCACCATCGGAGTTTAGAGTCGATGGATGGAGGTTCGATTCTCCGACCTGGGATATTTTTTTTTTTTATTAATTGAAAATTTAAGACAAAAACAATAACCGCCAGAACATATATCTGAGCCACACCTGAAGGATGGACTGGTTTTCAAAGGCTATTTGAGACGCACGTCATTGGAAGCTGTTTATATGTAGTGGAGTGCTTATTTTCTTGCAGTTATACCTAAACATGGGAAAGGATTCGGGAGTCAACTCTTAGGAAAATTAGGAACTGGCAACACTTAAGCAGTTTTAAGCACACAGTGTTATACCCTGGCAGAGATTACGACGCCGCTTTTCACAAACCGTATAGGCACTTGCTTTTTCTTGAGATACATCATATATTTATTACAAATATTTCTTTTTTAGCGTTAACTTTTATAGGCTTGATTCCTTCTTTCACCGATAAGCTACCCACATTTACAACCTTATGGACTAAAAGATTCACATGCAAAAGAATTTTTTTTCATTTAACTTAAATATATATTCACAATGAAATCAAAACAGAGCATAACAGTCTCAAAATATTTGTTCTAAATATCTCATGTAGTGATCCTACATCTCTTGTGAAACTAGCTCCTACGGAACAGCGAAGTAAAATATGTACCATCAAAACTTTGTCCTTCATATAGGCACTAAATCCAATTAATAAACATTCAAATAAAAACATGTATAATGTGCTTTAATAGAGGGTAAGCATGTAAGCTCGTAGATTTTTTTAAAAAAGGAAAGAAATATAATTGTCTGGTATAAGCTGTTCTGCGTCATACATTAAATTTAGGGAAGTATAAAATAGGTTAAGAATATTGGAAAATAAATACATTTTAGAAAACATTTCAAATACATTTTTTCATTTCATCATGTATGTACTCTGGTGTAGTTTTTACTGAAAAAGTTTGATGCTCCGTACCAACCCTACAATGAAAGCTAGGCGTATATAATATGAAGAACGACAACAAAATTAAAAGAAGGTTGATTTTATACTTTTTTGAAAATCGGCGAAATATATTTTTGTTCCATTTCGCTATTTATATACTAAATATTGTTAATCCTAAAATTGGTTTGTCATTAAAATGGTAACTAGTTAAAAATCTGTAAATATTTTTTAATATTGATAATAATCGATAATTTTCTTTGATAATTTTATTTTAAATAGAAACTTAAAATACCTTTATTACTTTAATATCTTTTTACCTATTTAAGTAGCTAAACATTTTTGAGAATGAAAAAATGCAAAATTTGATTATTTAAACATTAAATGAGTTATCTATTTAGTTATATAACGAGAGCACAATTTTCAAAGGTCAACTCTTCAAATAACGATAACTGTTGCAACAGGGTGTCATCTATTTTTAACTTATATGAGCACTACTATATTTAGATTTTTAAGGGTCAACAATAATTTAAGCATTAAACATATTTTTTTTAATTAAGAGAGTTTTAAACAATATAAAGTATTACCATTTTTAAAAATTTCAACATTTTGAAACAATATTTGCAAAATAATGCGTATAACATTTAAAGGTTGTTCTTTTCACAGAAACTTTAATTAAAAGTAATTATTATAATCCATATCTGCCATATAGTTGTATCTGCTTGTTAGCTCAGTCGTTCACCATCGGAGTTTAGAGTCGATGGATGGAGGTTCGATTCTCCGACTTGGGATATTTTTTTTTTTTTATTTATTGAAAATTTAAGACAAAAACAATAACCGCCAGAACATATATCTGAGCCACACCTGAAGGATGGACTGGTTTTCAAAGGCTATTTGAGACGCACGTCATTGGAAGCTGTTTATATGTAGTGGAGTGCTTATTTTCTTGCAGTTATACCTAAACATGGGAAAGGATTCGGGAGTCAACTCTTAGGAAAATTAGGAACTGGCAACACTTAAGCAGTTTAAGCACACAGTGTTATACCCTGGCAGAGTTTACGACGCCGCTTTTCCCAAACCGTATAGGCACTTGCTTTTTCTTGAGATACATCATATATTTATTACAAATATTTCTTTTTTAGCGTTAACTTTTATAGGCTTGATTCCTTCTTTCACCGATAAGCTACCCACATTTACAACCTTATGGACTAAAAGATTCACATGCAAAAGAATTTTTTTTTCATTTAACTTTAATATATATTTCACAATGAAATCAAAACAGAGCATAAAAGTCTCAAAATATTTGTTCTAAATATCTCATGTAGTGATCCTACATCTCTTGTGAAACTAGCTCCTACGGAACAGCGAAGTAAAATATGTACCATCAAAACTTTGTCCTTCATATAGGCACTAAATCCAATTAATAAACATTCAAATAAAAACATGTATAATGTGCTTTAATAGAGGGTAAGCATGTAAGCTCGTAGATTTTTTAAAAAAGGAAAGATATATAAATTGTCTGGTATAAGCTGTTCTGCGTCATACATTAAATTTAAGGGAAGTATAAAATAGGTTAAGAATATTGGAAAATAAATACATTTTAGAAAACATTTCAAATACATTTTTTCATTTCATCATGTATGTACTCTGGTGTAGTTTTTACTGAAAAAGTTTGATGCTCCGTACCAACCCTACAATGAAAGCTAGGCGTATATAATATGAAGAACGACAACAAAATTAAAAGAAGGTTGATTTATACTTTTTTGAAAATCGGCGAAATATATTTTTGTTCCATTTCGCTATTTATATACTAAATATTGTTAATCCTAAAATTGGTTTGTCATTAAAATGGTAACTAGTTAAAAATCTGTAAATATTTTTTAATATTGATAATAATCGATAATTTTCTTTGATAATTTTATTTTAAATAGAAACTTAAAATACCTTATTACTTTAATATCTTTTTACCTATTTAAGTAGCTAAAACATTTTTGAGAATGAAAAAATGCAAAATTTGATTATTTAAACATTAAATGAGTTATCTATTTAGTTATATAACGAGAGCACAATTTTCAAAGGTCAACTCTTCAAATAACGATAACTGTTGCAACAGGGTGTCATCTATTTTTAACTTATATGAGCACTACTATATTTAGATTTTTAAGGGTCAACAATAATTTAAGCATTAAACATATTTTTTTTTAATTAAGAGAGTTTTAAACAATATAAAGTATTACCATTTAAAAAATTTCAACATTTTGAAACAATATTTGCAAAATAATGCGTATAACATTTAAAGGTTGTTCTTTTCACAGAAACATTAATTAAAAGTAATTATTATAAATCCATATCTTCCATATAGTTGTATCTGCTTGTTAGCTCAGTCGTTCACCATCGGAGTTTAGAGTCGATGGATGGAGGTTCGATTCTCCGACCTGGGATATTTTTTTTTTTTTATTAATTGAAAATTTAAGACAAAAACAATAACCGCCAGAACATATATCTGAGCCACACCTGAAGGATGGACTGGTTTTCAAAGGCTATTTGAGACGCACGTCATTGGAAGCTGTTTATATGTAGTGGAGTGCTTATTTTCTTGCAGTTATACCTAAACATGGGAAAGGATTCGGGAGTCAACTCTTAGGAAAATTAGGAACTGGCAACACTTAAGCAGTTTAAGCACACAGTGTTATACCCTGGCAGAGATTACGACGCCGCTTTTCACAAACCGTATAGGCACTTGCTTTTTCTTGAGATACATCATATATTTATTACAAATATTTCTTTTTTAGCGTTAACTTTTATAGGCTTGATTCCTTCTTTCACCGATAAGCTACCCACATTTACAACCTTATGGACTAAAAGATTCACATGCAAAAGAATTTTTTTTTCATTTAACTTAAATATATATTTCACAATGAAATCAAAACAGAGCATAACAGTCTCAAAATATTTGTTCTAAATATCTCATGTAGTGATCCTACATCTCTTGTGAAACTAGCTCCTACGGAACAGCGAAGTAAAATATGTACCATCAAAACTTTGTCCTTCATATAGGCACTAAATCCAATTAATAAACATTCAAATAAAAACATGTATAATGTGCTTTAATAGAGGGTAAGCATGTAAGCTCGTAGATTTTTTTAAAAAAGGAAAGAAATATAAATTGTCTGGTATAAGCTGTTCTGCGTCATACATTAAATTTAAGGGAAGTATAAAATAGGTTAAGAATATTGGAAAATAAATACATTTTAGAAAACATTTCAAATACATTTTTTCATTTCATCATGTATGTACTCTGGTGTAGTTTTTACTGAAAAAGTTTGATGCTCCGTACCAACCCTACAATGAAAGCTAGGCGTATATAATATGAAGAACGACAACAAAATTAAAAGAAGGTTGATTTTATACTTTTTGAAAATCGGCGAAATATATTTTTGTTCCATTTCGCTATTTATATACTAAATATTGTTAATCCTAAAATTGGTTTGTCATTAAATGGTAACTAGTTAAAAAGTCTGTAAATATTTTTTAATATTGATAATAATCGATAATTTTCTTTGATAATTTTATTTTAAATAGAAACTTAAAATACCTTTATTACTTTAATATCTTTTTACCTATTTAAGTAGCTAAAACATTTTTGAGAATGAAAAAATGCAAAATTTGATTATTTAAACATTAAATGAGTTATCTATTTAGTTATATAACGAGAGCACAATTTTCAAAGGTCAACTCTTCAAATAACGATAACTGTTGCAACAGGGTGTCATCTATTTTTAACTTATATGAGCACTACTATATTTAGATTTTAAGGGTCAACAATAATTTAAGCATTAAACATATTTTTTTTAATTAAGAGAGTTTTAAACAATATAAAGTATTACCATTTTTAAAAATTTCAACATTTTGAAACAATATTTGCAAAATAATGCGTATAACATTTAAAGGTTGTTCTTTTCACAGAAACTTTAATTAAAAGTAATTATTATAAATCCATATCTGCCATATAGTTGTATCTGCTTGTTAGCTCAGTCGTTCACCATCGGAGTTTAGAGTCGATGGATGGAGGTTCGATTCTCCGACTTGGGATATTTTTTTTTTTTTATTTATTGAAAATTTAAGACAAAAACAATAACCGCCAGAACATATATCTGAGCCACACCTGAAGGATGGACTGGTTTTCAAAGGCTATTTGAGACGCACGTCATTGGAAGCTGTTTATATGTAGTGGAGTGCTTATTTTCTTGCAGTTATACCTAAACATGGGAAAGGATTCGGGAGTCAACTCTTAGGAAAATTAGGAACTGGCAACACTTAAGCAGTTTAAGCACACAGTGTTATACCCTGGCAGAGTTTACGACGCCGCTTTTCCCAAACCGTATAGGCACTTGCTTTTTCTTGAGATACATCATATATTTATTACAAATATTTCTTTTTTAGCGTTAACTTTTATAGGCTTGATTCCTTCTTTCACCGATAAGCTACCCACATTTACAACCTTATGGACTAAAAGATTCACATGCAAAAGAATTTTTTTTCATTTAACTTTAATATATATTTCACAATGAAATCAAAACAGAGCATAAAAGTCTCAAAATATTTGTTCTAAATATCTCATGTAGTGATCCTACATCTCTTGTGAAACTAGCTCCTACGGAACAGCGAAGTAAAATATGTACCATCAAAACTTTGTCCTTCATATAGGCACTAAATCCAATTAATAAACATTCAAATAAAAACATGTATAATGTGCTTTAATAGAGGGTAAGCATGTAAGCTCGTAGATTTTTTTAAAAAAGGAAAGATATATAAATTGTCTGGTATAAGCTGTTCTGCGTCATACATTAAATTTAAGGGAAGTATAAAATAGGTTAAGAATATTGGAAAATAAATACATTTTAGAAAACATTTCAAATACATTTTTTCATTTCATCATGTATGTACTCTGGTGTAGTTTTTACTGAAAAAGTTTGATGCTCCGTACCAACCCTACAATGAAAGCTAGGCGTATATAATATGAAGAACGACAACAAAATTAAAAGAAGGTTGATTTTATACTTTTTTGAAAATCGGCGAAATATATTTTTGTTCCATTTCACTATTTATATACTAAATATGTTAATCCTAAAATTGGTTTGTCATTAAAATGGTAACTAGTTAAAAATCTGTAAATATTTTTTAATATTGATAATAATCGATAATTTTCTTTGATAATTTTATTTTAAATAGAAACTTAAAATACCTTTATTACTTTAATATCTTTTTACCTATTTAAGTAGCTAAAACATTTTTGAGAATGAAAAAATGCAAAATTTGATTATTTAAACATTAAATGAGTTATCTATTTAGTTATATAACGAGAGCACAATTTTCAAAGGTCAACTCTTCAAATAACGATAACTGTTGCAACAGGGTGTCATCTATTTTTAACTTATATGAGCACTACTATATTTAGATTTTTAAGGGTCAACAATAATTTAAGCATTAAACATATTTTTTTTAATTAAGAGAGTTTTAAACAATATAAAGTATTACCATTTTTAAAAATTTCAACATTTTGAAACAATATTTGCAAAATAATGCGTATAACATTTAAAGGTTGTTCTTTTCACAGAAACATTAATTAAAAGTAATTATTATAAATCCATATCTTCCATATAGTTGTATCTGCTTGTTAGCTCAGTCGTTCACCATCGGAGTTTAGAGTCGATGGATGGAGGTTCGATTCTCCGACTTGGGATATTTTTTTTTTTTTATTAATTGAAAATTTAAGACAAAAACAATAACCGCCAGAACATATATCTGAGCCACACCTGAAGGATGGACTGGTTTTCAAAGGCTATTTGAGACGCACGTCATTGGAAGCTGTTTATATGTAGTGGAGTGCTTATTTTCTTGCAGTTATACCTAAATATGGGAAAGGATTCGGGAGTCAACTCTTAGGAAAATTAGGAACTGGCAACACTTAAGCAGTTTAAGCACACAGTGTTATACCCTGGCAGAGTTTACGACGCCGCTTTTCCCAAACCGTATAGGCACTTGCTTTTTCTGAGAAACATCATATATTTATTACAAATATTTCTTTTTTAGCGTTAACTTTTATAGGCTTGATTCCTTCTTTCTCCGATAAGCTACCCACATTTACAACCTTATGGACTAAAAGATTCACATGCAAACGATTTTTTTTTTATTTAACTTTTATATATTCCACAATGAAATCAAAACAGAGCATAACAGTCTCAAAATATTTGTTCTAAATATCTCATGTAGTGATCCTACATCTCTTGTGAAACTAGCTCCTACGAACAGCGAAGTAAAATATGTACCATCAAAACTTTGTCCTTCATATAGGCACTAAATCCAATTAATAAACATTCAAATAAAAACATGTATAATGTGCTTTAATAGAGGGTAAGCATGTAAGCTCGTAGATTTTTTTAAAAAAGGAAAGAAATATAAATTGTCTGGTATAAGCTGTTCTGCGTCATACATTAAATTTAAGGGAAGTATAAAATAGGTTAAGAATATTGGAAAATAAATACATTTTAGAAAACATTTCAAATACATTTTTTCATTTCATCATGTATGTACTCTGGTGTAGTTTTTACTGAAAAAGTTTGATGCTCCGTACCAACCCTACAATGAAAGCTAGGCGTATATAATATGAAGAACGACAACAAAATTAAAAGAAGGTTGATTTTATACTTTTTGAAAATCGGCGAAATATATTTTTGTTCCATTTCGCTATTTATATACTAAATATTGTTAATCCTAAAATTGGTTTGTCATTAAAATGGTAACTAGTTAAAAATCTGTAAATATTTTTTAATATTGATAATAATCAATAATTTTCTTTGATAATTTTATTTTAAATAGAAACTTAAAATACCTTATTACTTTAATATCTTTTTACCTATTTAAGTAGCTAAAACATTTTTGAGAATGAAAAAATGCAAAATTTGATTATTTAAACATTAAATGAGTTATCTATTTAGTTATATAACGAGAGCACAATTTTCAAAGGTCAACTCTTCAAATAACGATAACTGTTGCAACAGGGGTGTCATCTATTTTAACTTATATGAGCACTACTATATTTAGATTTTAAAGGGTCAACAATAATTTAAGCATTAAACATATTTTTTTTAATTAAGAGAGTTTTAAACAATATAAAGTATTACCATTTTTAAAAATTTCAACATTTTGAAACAATATTTGCAAAATAATGCGTATAACATTTAAAGGTTGTTCTTTTCACAGAAACATTAATTAAAAGTAATTATTATAAATCCATATCTTCCATATAGTTGTATCTGCTTGTTAGCTCAGTCGTTCACCATCGGAGTTTAGAGTCGATGGATGGAGGTTCGATTCTCCGACTTGGGATATTTTTTTTTTTTTTATTAATTGAAAATTTAAGACAAAAACAATAACCGCCAGAACATATATCTGAGCCACACCTGAAGGATGGACTGGTTTTCAAAGGCTATTTGAGAAGAACGTCATTGGAAGCTGTTTATATGTAGTGTAGTGCTTATTTTCTTGCAGTTATACCTAAACATGGGAAAGGATTCGGGAGTCAACTCTTAGGAAAATTAGGAACTGGCAACACTTAAGCAGTTTAAGCACACAGTGTTATACCCTGGCAGAGTTTACGACGCCGCTTTTCCCAAACCGTATAGGCACTTGCTTTTCTTGAGATACATCATATATTTATTACAAATATATTCTTTTTTAGCGTTAACTTTTATAGGCTTGATTCCTTCTTTCACCGATAAGCTACCCACATTTACAACCTTATGGACTAAAAGATTCACATGCAAAGAATTTTTTTTCATTTAACTTTAATATATATTTCACAATGAAATCAAAACAGAGCATAAAAGTCTCAAAATATTTGTTCTAAATATCTCATGTAGTGATCCTACATCTCTTGTGAAACTAGCTCCTACGGAACAGCGAAGTAAAATATGTACCATCAAAACTTTGTCCTTCTATAGGCACTAAATCCAATTAATAAACATTCAAATAAAAACATGTATAATGTGCTTTAATAGAGGGTAAGCATGTAAGCTCGTAGATTTTTTTAAAAAGGAAAGAAATAAAATAATGTCTGGTATAAGCTGTTCTGCGTCATACATTAAATTTAAGGGAAGTATAAAATAGGTTAAGAATATTGGAAAATAAATACATTTAGAAAACATTTCAAATACATTTTTTCATTTCATCATGTATGTACTCTGGTGTAGTTTTTACTGAAAAAGTTTGATGCTCCGTACCAACCTACAATGAAAGCTAGGCGTATATAATATGAAGAACGACAACAAAATTAAAAGAAGGTTGATTTTATACTTCTTTGAAAATCGGTGAAATATATTTTTGTTCCATTTCGCTATTTATATACTAAATATTGTTAATCCTAAAATTGGTTTGTCATTAAAATGGTAACTAGTTAAAAATCTGTAAATATTTTTTAATATTGATAATAATCGATACTTTTCTTTGATAATTTTATTTTAAATAGAAACTTAAAATACCTTTATTACTTTAATATCTTTTTACCGATTTAAGTAGCTAAAACATTTTTGAGAATGAAAAAATGCAAAATTTGATTATTTAAACATTAATGAGTTATCTATTTAGTTATATAACGAGAGCACAATTTTCAAAGGTCAACTCTTCAAATAACGATAACTGTTGCAACAGGGTGTCATCTATTTTTAACTTATATGAGCACTACTATATTTAGATTTTTAAGGGTCAACAATAATTTAAGCATTAAACATATTTTTTTTAATTAAGAGAGTTTTAAACAATATAAAGTATTACCATTTTAAAAATTTCAACATTTTGAAACAATATTTGCAAAATAATGCGTATAACATTTAAGGTTGTTCTTTTCACTGAAACTTTAATTAAAAGTAATTATTATAAATCCATATCTGCCATATAGTTGTATCTGCTTGTTAGCTCAGTCGTTCACCATCGGAGTTTAGAGTCGATGGATGGAGGTTCGATTCTCCGACTTGGGATATTTTTTTTTTTTTTTTATTGAAAATTTAAGACAAAAACAATAACCGCCAGAACATATATCTGAGCCACACCTGAAGGATGGACTGGTTTTCAAAGGCTATTTGAGACGCACGTCATTGGAAGCTGTTTATATGTAGTGGAGTGCTTATTTTCTTGCAGTTATACCTAAACATGGGAAAGGATTCGGGAGTCAACTCTTAGGAAAATTAGGAACTGGCAACACTTAAGCAGTTTAAGCACACAGTGTTATACCCTGGCAGAGTTTACGACGCCGCTTTTCCCAAACCGTATAGGCACTTGCTTTTTCTTGAGATACATCATATATTTATTACAAATTATTTCTTTTTTAGCGTTAACTTTTATAGGCTTGATTCCTTCTTTCACCGATAAGCTACCCACATTTACAACCTTATGGACTAAAAGATTCACATGCAAAAGAATTTTTTTTTCATTTAACTTTAATATATATTTCACAATGAAATCAAAACAGAGCATAAAAGTCTCAAAATATTTGTTCTAAATATCTCATGTAGTGATCCTACATCTCTTGTGAAACTAGCTCCTACGGAACAGCGAA
>JAZGLO010006714.1:277500-416751 GCA_036873155.1 Biomphalaria sudanica | reverse complement strand
ATTACCAACCCTACAATGAAAGCTAGGCGTCAATAATATCAAGAACGACAACAAATTTTTTTTTTTTTTTTTTTTTTTAGGATACCTCAGCTTTTTAGCTTTTGACTTTAGTTGTCGAGCATAGTACATCCTAGGAATCCTTGGGCTTTTGCCTGTTTTTTTTGCCTCTTTTTGGGGCTCTTGGCCTCTTTATTGGGCTTTTTATGTTGTAGGATTTTCAGTTAAGATCGCGGAGTAGGCTGCAGCGAAGATTCATCAAATTGTAACAGCAAGGTCCAAAAAATGATGACAGCAGAAGTCACAAAAAAAGATACAGCAATGGTCCAGAAAAAGGTGACAGCAAAGGTCCATAAAATGGTGGCAGTAAATGTCCAGAAATTGATGACACCAAGGGTCTGGAAGACATTCACAAAAAATTTTGAAAGTGTTCCTTAAAATGAGTATTGCTAAAAATAATTTCTTTTTTTTTTTTTTTTTTTTTTTAAACTTATGAGTTATTAAAATTCATTTTTGTTTATATTATTTTTGCAACAATTTTTCCCTTAAGAACCTAAGACAAAGGACCTTCATCCTATATCCCTAGGATTCTTTGGGGTCTGCTAGAGTTACAAAAATGTACATATAATGAAGTAATTTGGTTTCTATAAAAGTACAGAGCTCAAAGTAAGTATGTGCATGAAGAACTTAAAAGTTATTTCATTTTGGAATATAACTCATTTTTAGGTTATCTCTATTTTTTTTTTATTATTGTTTATTGTAATAGTGTTCTTTTTTTTCCCCTCTTTTTCCGTTTCTGCTATGTTTTTTAAACAATTTAGTAGTCCATTTGGTTCATTTTCATGAAATCCGGTCCTGTTTGGGTTGTCTTGAAATTTTGTTGATCTGGTCAAAGGGATGTAATCAAAAGAAGTTTCACCTTGCATCTTCCAGTCCTAATTGTCTCTTTTGTTGAAAGAAAATAAATAAATAGTTTACAGGTAATTTTTAGAAGTAATAATTTTTAAAGCGAATAAATGATGTATTAGATACATACACATGCAAATTTTAAATATAAAACACACACACCCATACATTCAAACTTGTTTTCTTCATTGTTTAAACAGACTTTGTAAATTGATAATTTATGATACAAATGTATCCATCCATTAAATTTGATATAAAAAAATAAAAAAAAAAAAAATTATATATATATATATATATATATATATATATATATATATATAACATATGTACATACAATGGATCAAAGTAAATTACATTTGGGGTTAGCCTTTATAGTGTTTAATTTTAAAATCAACTATATTTCGATATATTGTATCCAACATATTAGGGTTAAAATTGACATTTTGATACATAGCTTTAAGTCTACTGTTCCATACTAAGTTTCTGTATTCAGATATAATTATTAAATTGAAATTTTGTATCATTTTGTGTTTAGCTTTAGGCAACTTATTTAAGAGAATAGATAAATTAATGTTCACATGGGTTTCACAGTTTCCTTCCAATAACTCTCTTACAGTATTTCTGACATTACTAAAAAATGAACATTCTAAATATAAATGCTTTTCATTATCACCATTAACAGATTGACAAATTTTACAAAATCTTACACCAGGTTTTTTTTTTGAAAATGGAGTCATCCCAAAGATGAGTCTGTAAGATATTTCTTTAGCCTTTGTTGTAATGTGTTTGTTATGAAGGTTTGTAAAAGTGTCTTTAAAATCTGTTATATTTAAATCTTTTCCCCATTTAATCCTCATAGCTAAATTTTCTTGTAACTGTTTGTTTAATGTTGTGTATATTTCTTTATATTTCTTGTGTATTAAGGGTTCATTGCCAGGAAGAGTTCTTGAAATGGATCTATAAAAAGGATGTAAGTTTGTACCAAAATAGTGTGGAGCGTTGTTTTGTATTGGAATTAAATTGCTTAATCTCAAACCATAATAATATATTGTAAAGGGGAAATCACTTGGATTTTTAACTACTTGACCTATGAATTTTAATCTGAGTGCACATATTTTAGTTTTGATGTCTTGTAAATTGATCCCCCCATCCTCTTTGTTTTGAATGATTGTAGTATGTTTGATGTTTTTAAGTGTGTTTTTGAAGATGAAGCTTCTAATTATGTTATTTAATTGAAATATGTATTTTGTAGGAGGTTCTATAATATTGGCTAGATAATAGACTAACTTTGGGATGACCAAATTGTTTATAAGAATGGCTCTACCAAAAATGGTAGAACTTGTATGTTTGTACATGTTAGCTATATTGGATGCCTTAATAATAATATTTTTCCACTAATCTTCACAGCACAAAAAAGGATTACTATTGTATTCTATACCACATATTTTGATTCTGTTTACAAGTTTCAATGAATATTTTTCTTTAAATGTCCACCTCCCTACACCCATTATTGAGGATTTATTCATGTTAATTTTTGATCCACTGGTCTGGCTAAAAAGGGTAAACTTTTTAACTATGTTATTAATATCCTTTTCAGAGGAGGGAAAAAATGTTGTGTCGTCGGCATAGGCCTTAACTTTGACTACCGGGTTCGGTCCCGGGATTTTTGTTCCTTTGATAGAAGGATCTGACCTAATAGATTCTAGAAAAGGTTCAAGACAAAGGATATATAAAAAGGGAGATAAGGAACAGCCCTGTCTAACAGATCTTTGAATTGCAAAAGGTTGGCTTAGAGAATGGTTGATTGTTAGTCTACTGTTGGCATTGGTATAAATTAGTTTAATAAGTTTAATTAAAAAAGGGCTGATTTTACATTTTTCTATTACTTTAAAGAGGTAGTTATGACTGACTCTGTCAAATGCTTTCTCTTGGTCTACAGATAACAAGGAAGCGCTAGAGTTTTTTTCATGGCTGTAAATGATAAAATCCCGAATGAAATGTATCATTCCATCAATATTCCTGTCGGGGTGGGTGCAGTATTGGTCTTGTCCTACGAGTTGGGGAATGAAGGGTTTAAGTCGCTTAAAGATCATTTTTGTCAGTAGTTTATAGTCTGTATTGAGTATTGAAATGGGTCTGTAGTCACTTGGAGAACTGTTATCTGTTGTTTTTTTAGCTATTAATGTAATATATGCTTCGTTGAATTTTTCTGGAAGTTGTCCTGTTATAATAGCGTCACTATATAGTCGCAGTAATAGAGGACTTATTAAGGGGAAAAAAGCCGTATAGAACTCGAATGTCAGACCGTCCGGTCCGGGGGATTTATTTTTTTGTGTCGAGTCTAATGCCGTTTTGAGTTCATCTAGAGTAAATGGGGTCCCCAAAAATTCTTCGTCAGCCTGCTTCAACTGTTTACAATATTTTAGAAAACATTCTTGAGCCTCTTTATTTATGGGTTCTTCCTGATAGATGTTTGTGAAATGTCTCGTGAAAACATCTTTTATTTTGTCTTCATCTTCAACTTTGGAGCCGTGTATATCAAGAACACTTGTTATGCATTTATTTGACTGGACATTTTGTTCAAATGACAAAAAGAGTTTATTAGGACCCTCCTGACTAATATAGTTTCTGCATCTCACTTCAGCTCCTTTGTAGATGTAATTGTTTAATTCTGCCAGCTTTAAAGAGGCTTGTGTTCTATCTATTTCATCCTCAGCGTGTAATAGAGTGTGCTTCAGTTTTTCTAATTCTTGTTTTCTCCGTGTTTGTACCAGTGTTGATATTACCTGACATTGTTGTTTTATTGAATTTTTAACTATTGTCCAAATTTGTGCTAGGTTAACGTTTGGATTGTTTAGATCTTGCAAGCAGGAATTGAGTGTGTTTGAGATTAGTTCTATAAAAAGAGGTATTTCTAGGAGAGAGTTATTAAATTTCCAATGACTAGTTTTCCTTTTCTTTTTTTTACTTTCCTTACTTATTGTAGCTATTACTGCCTTATGGTCTGAGTATTCCAGAGGCTCTTCCAAATGAGCTATCTTATTTATATGGTACTCCGCTGGAACATAAAATCTGTCTAGTCTGGAGGTTACGGGATAAGCTTTGTTCACCGAAGTGGTGTCCTGACCTGTGGGGTTTACACTTCTGTACGCATCAGCTATTTTGAATTCGCTCTCAATGTCTTTTAGAAAGTTATTTATGGTAGGGTTCGTCTGTAAAGGAAGATTCGCCGTTGCTGTGTACTGTTTGTCTAGTGAGGACGTGATGTAATTTAAATTCCCTCCTAGAATCAAAGTATCCCCTTTATATGGGTCATGTAATTTTCCGCTCAAAAATTCAAAAAATTCCCGTTTCTCAGTTTGTTTTCCTGGTGCATAGATGTTAGCCAGTGTAATTGTTTCATTTCTTGTTTCCACTTTTATGATGACTACTCTCCCTTTATTGTCACTATATTTGTGTACTATTTTAAACCTGTCTGACACTTGAAAGATGGCTACCCCCCTGGATCTGCTACCATAACTAAAACACCCTTCCTTAAAGCCCATATCTGTTGTGTATTTGTGTGCTTTGTGTTCTGTATCTAAATTTGTTTCTTGTAAAAAAATAAAGTCTGGTTTGTACTTTCTCGATAAGTGGACTACGTATTTTTGTTTGTTTGTGAGTCCATGAATGTTAAGGGTCAAAAGCGTGATGTCCTCCATGATTATGTATTTAAGTGGGTTTGTTTGTAACTAAGGAGTATGTGTGTTATTATCTGTGTGTGTGTGTGTGACCTTGAATTTGTTGGATGTCTGTCTTCTGTAAGTGTTCGTGTGTACGTAGTCTCCTATTTGTTATACTTTGTGTGTTATGAGTTAGAGTGCGTTCTGGGGTCCCCCCCCTCATCTATGACCAGTGGGGTTGGGGAATCGGGGAACTCTATCTCTATCTTTCTTTCCTCCTCTGCCTCCAAGTCCACGCACTGGTCGTCGGAGGAAGAAGAGGAGGAGGACGATAAAGTCCTTTGCCTTTTCTTTTTGGTCGGAGAGTTAGGCTCCGACCTTATCCTCCCTTCTGGCTTCAATTTCTTGTGGGAGTTTGTACCTCCTGCACTATTTCTCCTTTCCCCTTTTGTTGGGGAGGAGGGTGGTGTTTTTCCCATCTTATTCCCTTCTTGAGGTTTCTCTTTCTTTTTCCTCACCAAAGTAAAACCATCCTCCTTTGCCTCCTCTTCTGCAGTTTTCCTTGGGCTAACTCCCTTCAGGGCCGTTGCATATGTTGCCTTTGAGGGCTCTTGGGACTTTAAGGGCTCTTGGGACTTCCCTGTTTCCCTTTTATTTCCCCTGGGGGCGGCTCTAGTCGGGCACTGGTTTGACCAGTGGTCCTCTTTCTGGCAGTACCAGCACTGCTGCCTCCTCCCCGGAGTTGTGACCAAAACCTTATAGGTTCTCGGATCGTCTTGGTACCTTAGCTGAATGTAGTGGGGTAGCTCCGCGCCCTTTCTTGGTTTAATCCAGCTCACCCACTTGTCACTGCCTTCTACTTTCTGGATTTCTACTTTGGTTCCCTCCTCCGCCATACTTCCAAATATTTCCTCCATTTTTACCTTAGATATGGTGGGGGACACCCAGTGGAGAGTGACCTTGATCTTTTCCTCGTCCAAGGTGGTTACTTCCACCTTGAACGTTTCCTCTTTTCCGAAAACCCGCCCCAGGATCCTTCCCCTCACCCGTGCCCAGAAACCATAGGTACGGGTTTTCAAAACGGTACAGGGGACCCACCTCCTCCGGCCTGAGCCCCAAGGCTGTTGATCATTTTTTTTTTTTTTTTTTTTTTTTTTTTTTTTTTTTTTTTTTTTTTTTTTTACTTCTTCTTTTTTTATAGGATACCTCAGCTTTTTAGCTTTTGACTACAGGTGTCGAGCTTAGTACATCCTAGGAATCCTTGGGCTTTGCCTCTTTTCTTTGCCTCTTTTTTGGGTATTGCCTCTTTTTTGGGCTCTTGGCCTCTTTATTGGGCTTTTTTTTTTTTTTTTTTTTTTTTTTTTTTTTTTTTTAATTCAAAAGAAGACATACAAAACATTGTTCTAAATTAATAATAATAATAATAATACATGGAAAATTTCATTGAAAACATCTTATCAAAGTCATATTTTAGGATTTTCAGTTCGATCGCGGAGTAGTCTGCAGCGAAGCTCCATAAAAAGGTGACAGCAAGGGGTCCAGAAAATGATGACAGCAGAAGTCCAATAGAATGATACAGCAATGGTCCAGAAAAAGGTGACAGCAAAGGTCCATAAAATGGTGGCAGTAACTGTCCAGAAATTGATGACACCAAGGGTCATTCACAAAAAATTTTGAAAGTGTTCCTTAAAATGAGTATTGCCAAAAATTTTTTTTTTTTTTTTTTTTTTTTTTTTTTTTTTTTTTTTTTTTTTTAAAAAGACTTATGAGTTATTAAAATTCATTTTTGTTTATATTATTTTTGCAACAATTTTTCCCTTAAGAACCTAAGACAAAGGACCTTCATCCTATATCCCTAGGATTCTTTGGGGTCTGCTAGAGTTACAAAAATGTACATATAATGAAGTAATTTGGTTTCTACAAAAGTACAAAGTACAGAGCTCAAAGTAAGTATATGCATGAAGAACTTAATAGTTTTTCCATTTTGGTATATAACTCATTTTTAGGTTATCTCAATTTTTTTTTTTTTTTTTTTTTTTTTTTTTTAATTATTGTTAATTGTAAAAGTGTTCTTTTTTTACCCTCTTTTTCCGTTTCTGCTATGTTTTTTAAACAATTTAGTAGTCCATTTGGTTCATTTTCATGAAATCCGGTCCTGTTTGGGTTGTCTTGAAATTTTGTTGATCTGGTCAAAGGGATGTAATCAAAAGAAGTTTCACCTTGCATCTTCCAGTCCTAATTGTCTCTCTTGTTGAAAGAAAATAAATACATAGTTTACAGGTAATTTTTAGAAGTAATAATTTTTAAAGCAAATAAATGATGTATTAGATACATACACATGCAAATTTTAAATATAAAACACACACACCCATACATTCAAACTTGTTTTCTTCATTGTTTAAACAGACTTTGTAAATTGATAATTTATGATACAAATGTAACCTTACATTAATTAAAAAAAATAAAATAAAAATAATAATAATAATAATAATAATATATATATATATATATGACATATGTACATACAATGGATCAAATAAATTACATTTGGGGTTAGCCTTTATAGTGTTTAATTTTAAAATCAACTATATTTCTATATATTGTATCCAACATATTAGGGTTAAAATTGACATTTTGATACATAGCTTTAAGTCTACTGTTCCATACTAAGTTTCTGTATTCAGATATAATTATTAAATTGAAGTTTTGTATCATTTTGTGTTTAGCTTTAGGCAACTTATTTAAGAGGATAGATAAATTAATGTTCACATGGGTTTCACAGTTTCCTTCCAATAACTCTCTTACAGTATTTCTGACATTACTAAAAAAAGAACATTCTAAATATAAATGCTTTTCATTATCACCATTAACACATTGACAAATTTTACAAAATTTTACACCAGGTTTTTTTTTTGAAAATGGAGTCATCCCAAAGATGAGTCTGTAAGATATTTCTTTAGCCTTTGTTGCAATGTGTTTGTTATGAAGGTTTGTAAATGTGTCTTTAAAATCTGTTATATTTAAATCTTTTCCCCATTTAATCCTCATAACTAAATTTTCTTGTAACTGTTTTTTTAATGTTGTGTATATTTCTTTATATTTCTTGTGTATTAAGGGTTCATTGCCAGGAAGAGTTCTTGAAATGGATCTATAAAAAGGATGTAAGTTTGTACCAAAAAAGTGTGGAGCGTTGTTTTGTATTTGAATTAAATTGCTTAATCTCAAACCATAATAATATATTGTAAAGGGGAAATCACTTGGATTTTTAACTACTTGACCTATGAATTTTAATCTGAGTGCACATATTTTAGTTTTGATGTCTTGTAAATTGATCCCTCCATCCTCTTTGTTTTGAATGATTGTAGTATGTTTGATGTTTTTAAGTGTGTTTTTGAAGATGAAGCTTCTAATTATGTTATTTAATTGAGATATGTATTTTGTAGGAGGTTCTATAATATTGGCTAGATAGACTAACTTTGGGATGACCAAATTGTTTATAAGAATGGCTCTTCCAAAAATGGTAGAACTTGTATGTTTGTACATGTTAGCTATATTGGATGCCTCAATAATAATATTTTTCCACTGATCTTCACAGCACAAAAAGGGATTACTATTGTATTCTATACCACATATTTTGATTCTGTTTACAAGTTTCAATGAATATTTTTCTTTAAATGTCCACCTCCCTACACCCATTATTGAGGATTTATTTATGTTAATTTTTGATCCACTGGCCTGGCTAAAAAGGGTAAACTTTTTAACTATGTTATTAATATCCTTTTCAGAGGAGGGAAAAAATGTTGTGTCGTCGGCATAGGCCTTGACTTTGGCTACCGGGATGGGTCCCGGGATTTTTGTTCCTTTGATAGATGGATCTGACCTAATAGATTCTAGAAAAGGTTCCAGACAAAGGATATATAAAAAGGGAGATAAGGGACAGCCCTGTCTGACAGATCTTTGAATTGCAAAAGGTTGGCTTAGAGAATGGTTGATTATTAGTCTACTGTTGGCATTGGTATAAATTAGTTTAATAAGTTTAATTAAAAAAGGGCTGATTTTACATTTTTCTATTACTTTAAAGAGGTAGTTATGACTGACTCTGTCAAATGCTTTCTCTTGGTCTACAGATAACAAGGAAGTGCTAGAGTTTTTTTCATGGCTGTAAATGATAAAATCTCGAATGAAATGTGTCATTCCATCAATATTCCTGTCGGGGTGGGTGCAGTATTGGTCTTGTCCTACTAGTTGGGGAATGAAGGGTTTGAGTCGTTTAAAGATCATTTTTGTCAGTAGTTTATAGTCTGTATTGAGTAGTGAAATGGGTCTGTAGTCACTTGGAGAACTGTTATCTGTTGTTTTTTTAGCTATTAGTGTAATATATGCTTCGTTGAATTTTTCTGGAAGTTGTCCTGTTATAATAGCGTCACTATATATTCGCAGTAATAGAGGACTTATTAAGGGAAAAAAAGTCGTATAGAACTCGAATGTCAGACCGTCCGGTCCGGGGGATTTATTTTTTTGTGTCGAGTCTAATGCCGTTTTGAGTTCATCTAGAGTAAATGGGGTCCCCAAAGATTCTTCGTCAGCTTGCTTCAACTGTTTACAATATTTTAGAAAACTTTCTTGAGCCTCCTTATTTATGGGTTCTTCCTGATAGATGTTTGTGAAATGTCTCGTGAAAACATCTTTTATTTTGTCTTCATCTTCAACTTTGGAGCCGTGTATATCAAGAACACTTGTTATGCATTTATTTGACTGGACATTTTGTTCAATTGACAAAAAGAGTTTATTAGGGCCTTCCTGACTAATATAGTTTCTGCATCTCACTTCAGCTCCTTTGTAGATGTAATTGTATAATTCTGCCAGCTTTAAAGAGGCTTGTGTTTTATCTATTTCATCCTCAGCGTGCAATAGAGTGTGCTTCAGTTTTTCTAATTCTTGTTTTCTCCGTGTTTGTACCAGTGTTGATATTACCTGACATTGTTGTTTTATTGATTTTTTAACTATTGTCCATATTTGTGCTAGGTTAACGTTTGGATTGTTTAGATCTTGCAAGCAGGAATTGAGTGTGTTTGAGATCAGTTCTATAAAAAGAGGTATTTCTAGGAGAGAGTTATTAAATTTCCAATGACTAATTTTCCTTTTCTTTTTTTTACTTTCCTTACTTATTGTAGCTATTACTGCCTTATGGTCTGAGTATTCCAGAGGCTCTTCCAAATGAGCTATCTTATTTATATGGTACTCCGCTGGAACATAAAATCTGTCTAGTCTGGTGGTTACGGGATGAGCTTTGTTCACACAGGTGGCGTCCTGACCTGTGGGGTTTACACTTCTGTACGCATCAGCTATTTTGAATTCGCTCTCAATATCTTTTAGAAAGTTATTTATGGTAGGGTTCGTCTGTAAAGGAAGATTCGCCGTTGCTGTGTACTGTTTGTCTAGTGAGGACGTGATGTAATTAAAATCCCCTCCTAGAATCAAAGTATCTCCTTTATATGTGTCATGTAATTTTCCGCTCAAAAATTCAAAAAATTCCCGTTTCTCAGTTTGTTTTGCTGGTGCATAGATGTTAGCCAGTGTAATTGTTTCATTTCTTGTTTCCACTTTTATGATAACTACTCTCCCTTTATTGTCACTATATTTGTGTACTATTTTAAACCTGTCTGACACTTGAAAGATGGCTACCCCCCTGGATCTGCTACCATAACTAAAACACCCTTCCTTAAAGCCCATATCTGTTGTGTATTTGTGTGCTTTGTGTTCTGTGTCTAAATTTGTTTCTTGTAAAAAAATAAAATCTGGTTTGTACTTTCTCGATAAGTGGACCACGTATTTTTGTTTCTTTGTGAGTCCATGAATGTTGAGGGTCAAAAGCGTGATGTCCTCCATGATTGTGTATTTAAGTGAGTTTTTTTGTAACTAAGGAGTATGTGTGTTATTATCTGCGTGTGTGTGTGACCTTGAATTTTTTTTTTTTTTTTTTTTTTTTTTTTTTTTTTTTTAAGTGTGTCTTCTGTAAGTGTTCGTGTGTACGTGCTCTACTATTTGTTCTACTTTCTGTGTTGTGAGTTAGAGTGCGTTCTGGGGTCCCCCCCCTCATCTATGTCCAGTGGGGTTGGGGAATCGGGGAACTCTATCTCTATCTTTCTTTCCTCCTCTGCCTCCAAGTCCACGCACTGGTCGTCGGAGGAAGAAGAGGAGGAGGACGATAACGTCTTTTTGCCTTTTCTCTATCTTTCTTTCCTCCTCTGCCTCCAAGTCCACGCACTGGTCGTCGGAGGAAGCAGAGGAGGAGGACGATAACGTCCTTTGCCTTTTCTTTTTGGTCGGAGAGGTAGGCTCCGACCTTATCCTCCCTTCTGGCTTCAATTTATTATGGGAGTTTGTACCTCCTACACTATTTCTCCTTTCCCCTTTTGTTGGGGAGGAGGGTGGTGTTTTTCCCATCTTTTTCCCTTCTTGAGGTTTCTCTTTTTTTTTCCTCACCAAAGTAAAACCATCCTCCTTTGCCTCCTTTTCTGCATTTTCCCTTGGGCTAACTCCCTTCAGGGCCGTTGCATATGTTGCCTTTGAGGGCTCTTGGGACTTTAAGGGCTCTTGGGGCTTCCCTGTTTCTCTTTTATTTCTCCTGGGGGCGGCTCTAGTCGGGCACTGGTTTGACCAGTGGTCATCTTTCTGGCAGTACCAGCACTGCTGCCTCCTCCCCGGAGTTGTGACCAAAACCTTATAGTTTCTCGGATCGTCTTGGTACCTCAGCTGAATGTAGTGGGGTAGCTCCGCGCCCTTTCTTGGTTTAATCCAGCTCACCCATTTGTCGCTGCCTTCTACTTTCTGGATTTCTATCTTTGTTCCCTCCTCCGCCATACTTCCAAATATTTCCTCCATTTTTACCTTAGATATGGTGGGGGACACCCAGTGGAGAGTGACCTTGATCTTTTCCTCGTCCAAGGTGGTTACTTCCACCTTGAACGTTTCCTCTTTTCCGAAAACCCGCCCCAGGATCCTTCCCCTCACCCGTGCCCAGAAACCATAGGTACGGGTTTTCAAAACGGTACAGGGGACCCACCTCCTCCGGCCTGAGCCCCAAGGCTGTTGATCATTGAATAGATACACTTGTATAGAAATAGACGACACGATAAATTGACAGGTTTTCTATTTATATAAACTAAATATTAAAAGTAAAATTGGTAGATTTCTGAAATGTACTATGTTAAAAAAAACAACTATAAATGGTCCAAAAAAAAATGAATAAAATATTTTGTTGTTTGTAAAATTGTTATAATAATGAATTTTAAAATTAATTTAATAAATTTATGCAACTGTGAGTTTTTACTAAAAAATAGAATTTATTTTTGTAAAAAATGCTAATTTTTCTTTTTTAAACAACTATAGAGTTCTCTATGTCTTTGTACAACGAAAATAAAAAACGGTAGGGTCATTCCTTGCAGGATGAATAACTCTTGAAAAAGATGTCATCTATTTTTAATCTCTCTAAATATTACTAGATTTAGAATTTTAAAGGTCAAATATGACGTCAGCATTAAAAGTGCATTTTTATTTTACTAATACTGTTTTCAAACATATACAATTTAATACTTTATATAAAATTCAACATATCTAGGCAGCATTAAAAAATTAGATTTATCTTTTGGTAAGAAAATTTGATTAAAGTGTTTTTCATAAATAACCTATATTTTCTATTGTTACTTGTGCCGTGTGGCAGTTGCGTAGAACATTGGCTTTTCATGGCAAAGGTAGTGAGTTCAAATCTCCGACGATGTATTGTTTTGTTTTCATTTTTTTCATTCATTTTTAGGATTCTCTAAAACTTGCAATTTTGACCGAAAATATATTTAGTGCTTATCTCTTTGAACTATTTTTAAGATTTTTCTCGAGATCTGGCAGTAAGGAGAAGACCTGCACACCAGCGGTTCTCAACCTTTTTAGTGCCGCGACCCCTATGCGTAATTTTGTTTTCGTTCATAGGCCTAGGTAAATACAAATTTGCTAATGTTTTGAAATCGCTATCGTATCTTCCCTATTTTTATTATGAAAGAGCACCATATCTAAATGCTAATTAGTGGCATGTCAATGTAATTATAATACTTACTTACTTAGGTCCTCCCACGCCGTTCGGAGCATTGGGCGGCAAGATCTGTCATTGGCAATGTCTGAAGCCTCCTCCCACCTGGTGTCCACTGTTATTAGGTCCTCCATGAAGGTGTGTCGCCAAGTAATACGAGGACGCGCCTGTTTGCGCTTTCCTCGTATTGGCTTCCATGTTATCGCAACTCTTGGTGTGCGTAATTCATTTTGTCTTAGAACATGTCCCGCAATTTCTCAATTTTGACAGATGACTTCCATGTCTCACATGCATATGTAGCAGTTGGAATGACCATTGTGTTGAGAAGTTGTATTTTTGTCTCGAGTCCAAATAGGCTGCAGCCTTTGGAAAATGCTCCTTGCCTTTCCTATTCGGCACGCTACATCATGGTAAGCATCTCCATCATCTTCAAGCTTTGACTCGCCAAGTCTGACGGGGGCACCATTTCCCTTATATCCCACTCGCAAAATTATAGTCTTATCCAAGTTTATGCGGAGGCCAATATTGGGTGCCTCTTTGTCTAGGAATGTTTCTTGAATGCATTTATTTATAGCCCCGAGTAGTGCAACATTATCAGCAAAGTCCACGTCCGTCAATCGGAGCTGTTCATGCCATGGAATACCAAAGGCAGTCTAGTTCATTGCTCTCCTCATTATGTAGTCGATGGCTAGGAGGAAAAGGAAGGGAGATAAGATGCACCCCTGTCTCACACCTGTCTCGATTGTAAAAAACTCTGTTGTTCCCTCTTCTGTTTTAATGCAGCAACTGGACTGACTGTAATTATAAAACACATTTGATTAGTTAACATCTCTGTAATTTTAAAATTGTTTATCAATAAATCTCATGTTGTTGTATTTGATAACCTTGCATTGCAATGATACCTGATACTGGTGTATTTGATATTCATAAATATTGAAGAATCAATCTAAAAAAAACAAAAAACCGATTAGTTAATTAGCTATTGGTAATTAATTATTTTTAATTTGGTATCTCAAAGAAGTGGAATAATTTGTACTTGACTGAAGTGGAGGTATAAGCTGAATTAGTCCCCTTTATAGTAGGCTGCCGTCTGAGACTGAACGCAAACATGAAATAGAAACAATAGATAATACAATCTTTCGTGCTCAAAGACTCTTCTATAGAAGATTGGTTACCGCGTTGGCCTGTGAAGGCATAAGTTCGAGTCCAAACCTTTCCCCACCCCTTTTTTTAAATTTATATTTATAAATGCTTTTTTATTGTTAGTCTAAATCTTTTAATTACATGACTGATTTAAACTTATTGATACAAGTACGCTAAATAAAAACTTTAAAAAAAAATATTTTTCTTTTTTTTTTTTTGTTATCTGCATATTTTGAATCCTACACTTTTACCATTAGAACGAATAAAGTTTAAAACACGAACTTTTACGTACTAGACGCTTTTTACTGTTGTCAATAACACTAGATCAATATCAGTTTTACAGCAAGGGGATTTATTATTGATAGGGGATATTATTCTAAACACATTACCAGAACTTTCCTCCACAGGAAAGACAACTCTTTCGTTTCTAAGGATGGCATAAATATAAGCACAATAAGATATATAAACAAGTAAGAGACGATATGGGCAAATTGATGTTACATGAAACTAAGACTGATTCATAAAATGATGTTACATGAAACTAAGACTGATTCATAAATTGATGTTACATGAAACTAAGACTGATTCATAAATTGATGTTACATGAAACTAAGACTGATTCATAAATTGATGTTACATGAAACTAAGACTGATTCATAAATTGATGTTACATGAAACTAAGACTGATTCATAAATTGATGTTACATGAAACTTGGAGACTGATTCATAAATTGATCCAACATGAAATTTAGACTGATTCAAGCGGTTGTGTAAAAAAAAAAATTATTAGCCAAAAACCACACAAGCAGACTTGGCCACACACTAAGTGGAGTGAACCACACAAGCAAATTTAGCGCCAGGCTAGGTGGATTAAACCACACAAGCAGACTTGGTGCCTTGCTTAGTGAAAACACACACATACACACAAGCAGACTCGGTGTCACAGCAGATGGACTGAACCATAGAAGCAGACTCGGTGTCACACCAGATGGACTGAACCATACAAGCCGACTTGGCGCCAGGCGAGGTGGACAAAATAACATTTACGATTAGGAGATTTTATTATATTTAATTAAATGTTACTATTAATAACAAGTAAATAAGCTAATGATTTTACTCTCAAGTTATAGTTACATGAAAATGGCTCACGGTGAATATATAACATCTGGTCATAACTGGTGCTCGAGTTGTCAACCTTTGACATATGTACCACTATACTGATTTTGAGTTGTCTCTCCTCGGTTGCCAATAATAGGTAGTTATAATATTAATTGAATTTCCATATTTGTCATATTTACGCTTATTTAACATGAAATTACAGTTTACAGAGAATGAAGAAAATATGAATAATTAATAACTAATAATATCAGGTATGACTAAATCAATCTGTAGGTTGAAATTAATTCTTAGAGCTAGATCTATTTACTTAGCATTTCAAAATTTGATATGTTATATATCCTCATGTGAAAGATGGACTCTATTACTCCAAGAATATTAAATTGTCATCATAATTAATATTCATTCAAATTATTGCAGTTGTATCAAAGAGTCGTTGTGTACTTTTTAAACCTAGTCCACTATGTCCATAAATCACTAATAAAACATAGGTATACTACTCAAAGGTCTTCGGAACAACGCATTATTTCTCTCCTGCAAAGCTATTTTTGCGTATTGTTTTTTAAGTGCTCTGGTCTAAAAAGGTGGGTGTCAACTAATTAGTGTTCGATTAGGAAGGTTATTGCGTAACTATTTCCTCATGTAGATACGACGATTCAGGCACACATTGCATTAATGTCTTCTCGAGTAGATTTGGTGCTAATTAATGTCTCTCATGGTAGATCTGATGATTGGAGCGTACATTGCATTAATGTCTTCTCGAGTAGATTTGGTGCTAATTAATGTCTCTCATTTTAGATCTGATGATTGGGGCGTACATTGCATTAATGTCTTCTCGAGTAGATTTGGTGCTAATTAATGTCTCTCACGGTCGATCTGATGATTGGGGCGCACATTGCATAAATGTCTTCACAAGTTGATTGAGGCACTCGTTGTATTAATGTCTCTCGGGGTAGATATCTACCCTGGTAAATATGATGGATTTGGGGGGGGCACTAATGAACTAATGCCTACCACAAAAAGATAAGATGATTGGGGCGCACATTGCAGTGTTGTATAGGTATTCAGATGTAGGGATAAGGGCGCTGATTTCACTAATGTCTAACTCAAAAGCATTGGATTATCTAACTCTAAAAATTATATATGCTTAGGGTTGCAGCAAGAATTATGAACCACAATTGATGGGTCAATTCCTTTCGTCTGACCATTTATATGAACTTAAATAAAAATGCACTAGTTTAAGTGTTTACATGGTATGTTAGTAGACCTACATTCTAAGTTTACCTTTTTTTTTACCTATTCGTTAGTCAGTTGGACCGTTGGGGAACCAGGCAAGACTCGCTGATCATTTTTCTCCATTACTCTCTGTCTGCCTTAGAGCCTCTTTCAATGGTAGGCCCGTCCATTCTTTTATGTTGTCCTCCCGTCGCTTTCTCTGCATCTTCTTCTTCTTCTTCTCCTGGTACTGTTCCCTGAAGGAAGGTCTTTGCGAGCCCCGAAGATCTTGGAATATTGCAATAGATTGTTAGCTTGCGTTTTTTCTTTTTACGATAGTGAGCAGGTCATCATGGGGTCCAATCGCTGCAGTAACCCTGTCTCTAATCTCTTGGTTTGTGATGCGGTCTTTGAGTTACAGAAGTTGTAAACTAGAATGCTGTTTGTATTGTTTTGTTCCGTTTACGCGTATGACTCCTATTGACCTGCCCAACACAGCTTAACACCCAAAAGCGTTACCGCAACTTTAAAAGTCTTTTACTTGTAACAAAAGTCGTATTCATACGCGAAGTGAATTGTCTCGTGGTGTCTGTAAGAGCGAGATAACAAAAGGTTCTACCCGCTTTTGTAAAACTTCAAGCTTGATAAAATAAACGCATCAATAAGACAAGACTCCATCTCCCGCATACATTGAGTTCACGGATGGTGTTGATTGAATTCTTAAAGGTTGAAAGATAAACACAACAAAAGGTGGATTCAACTTTTTCAATGTTTTTTTCTGCGCCGGTCTTATCAAGTCTGTTCACAAAATGCAATTTGCAGCATTCCAGCCTGAGACAGAAAAGAAGAAAGAATATAATATTGATGAGTTTGACATCATTTGTGCATTTGAGCTTTAGTTCTCTGCTAGTGTTTGGATGTTACGTAGAGGGCTCTGAGAAATGTTTATGTTGTGAAATAGATGTACCTGGACCTGAGCCCGAAAGGTATCTTAAACTCAATCTTTGATTAACTCTGTCTCTCTTTTTTTTTTCTTTCCATTTATTTTATTTTACTTTTTATGGTTTATTCAGATTATACTTTCCCTTGCAATAAAATAAACACATAAAAACATAATAAAATAACAGACAATACAAACAGGTTAACGCATCCATGTCCAGACCATATAATACTGTTGAGCAGTCAAGGTTAGTAAGAAGTTGCATATAGCTCATGATCAAATACACTCAGGGCCGGATTAAGAACTCTTGGTGCCCTAGGCACAAAGTTCCACAAACCCACACGGGTGCCCCCTCTGCCCGAGCCCGGCCCGATCCTCCTCCTCCTCCACTGACCGCTGGTAGGCCTATGTTCAATATTATCATTATTATGCAAAATACTAACAAAGAAAAACAGTTGTAAAATGTTTGTGTAATAATTAATTATATAATTTATATAATTACATTACTATCACTCATATTAAACCACAATAAGGTATTTCAGTATTAAAGTTATTAGTTGATTAATTTTTAATAATAATAGACAAAAATAATGAAACTTTTTTAATAGATAAGAAGATGATTAAGATCATAAGAAAGTCGAAGAAAGGACACATTTACATTTTGAAGTTCTTTTTTCTAGATTTACGTCTAGCAAAGTTTTTGAGTACATGATCAAAGTTAATTTTGCGCAACAAGTCTGCCTCAATCATCAGCAGAGATAAGGAATCAAGCCTTTCTTGTTTCATTGTCGATCTATTTGGATTTTTTATACGTTTCAACTGAGAAAAAGAACGCTCAGTTGAACAGTTCGTAACCATTAATGTTAAAAATATGCGCAAGGCGATTTCTACATTTGGAAAGGCACACTCGATGTTATCTGTAACTATTAGTTTGTATAATTCTGCATGACTGAACGTGTTGTTTTCAGATTTTGATGCACGAAACTTGTGGCGAATATATGAGTGGAACTGTTGTAGTTCAGTATATAAGTTATTATTCAGATCTTTAGGATAAGCATTTATTAGTCCTTCACAACACTGAGATGTTTGTGTTTGTGATACATCGACCAAACACAAAAATCGAACTGCTAGATCATTATAGACCTGTCCTCGTCTACTCATCTCTGTCTCAGGTTTGTCAACAATGGCGTAGAAAGCAGATATACGAAATTTGTCTCTGGCATTCAGAGATACCTCAGGGGCATCACCATCATTGACCACTGTCTTTCGTTTACGATTACGGGTCAAAGTTGACTTATAATCCACACCTGGTGTTATTTCTTTTGCAGCTTCTTCAAATCTTTCAAATTCATTCCTAGATTCATGCAAGTGATCTGCTAGTGAAGAATACAAATCAGCACATGTTTTCAAATTCACGTGCTCATTGTGTAGAGCTTGACTAACCCTGTGAAAATGTCGTAACACTTCTTCCCAAAAAACAAGCATGAAACCAAATTCTAATTCTTGCATCTTCTTTGCAATGTTTTCTGCTGCTCTTCTGGTGTCCCCCTTCTGTGACTGGTCTTCTTGTAAACATTCTAACGCTTCTATAATCTGAGGATGAGACTTTAGAATAGCTTCAGTTGCAACAGCATGTGCTTCCCATCTGGTATCGGAAAGAGACTTTACCACCGTTTCATGCACAAGGCATCCTTTCAGAATCTTCCATCTGTTGGTTGAAGCTGAGAAAAAAGTATAGATCAGTTGCACTGTATGGAATCAGTTTACTGCCTCTAACCAAGAGTCAACGGCACTTCTGCCTACCAGATTTAGTGAATGGGCAGCACAGGGTACGTATATAGCAAACTCATTTTCCTCTAGAATTTTTTTCTGCATGCCCTTGTAGCACCCAAACATATTAGCTGCGTTATCGTAGGACTGACCTCTGCATTTCGAAAAATCAATATTGCATGCTTCCTGTAGGTACTGCAACACTTGCTTAGACATACCTTCACCGGTGTGACTTTGCAGCTCCAAGAAAGTCAAAAAAGCGCTCAATGGGCTCTCCATCTACCACATATCGAAGAACAATACTTCACTGATCTATATGTGAAATATCGGGTGTCGAGTCTACTGACAAGCTGAAATAACAGGAAGCCTTTACTTCATCTACAATTATTTCATGGACTTTTTGGGACTTTTTGGGACATAATTTCAATCAGTTCTTCACATATAGTTTTGGATAAATAAGAAGGATTTCCTTTTCCAGAATTTCCATATTTCGCAATATGTGATGCTAAAAATGGATTAAACTGACTGACCAACTCCAGCAACCCTAGATAATTTCCATTTTGTAAAGATCCAAATTTTTCATTTGTCCCTCTAAAAGCCAGACCACGCTCAGCTATAGTACAAATAACCGCTACCGCTCGCCTCAAAACATGTCCCCAGTAACTGTACTCTTCATTTATTTGCTCTTCTAGCTTGTGTAGTAGACCCGAGCCTTGTCGACGAGCTAGGTATATTCACATGCAGTCTTTATGAGTAGCGCTTTGTTCATGATTATCAACTTGAATGTTATTTTTCCAGTCACTGAACCCATTTCGATCAGCCAAACTTGTGGAACCTTTAGATGCAAAAAGTTTACAAACAAAACAGTAAACAGATCCTGTGGATGGTGAATACAATAACCATTCTCTCCTGTACTGCTCACCATTTGCTTTTGTGCCATAGAAGAGTTTTTGAGAACGATATCTTGTTATTTTTCCTCCAGCATAAACACGGCAAGATTTATCAAAGGGACCATAATGATGCTGACAGTTAGTAGGCCCACAGTTAACCCAGTAAGCCACACCATCAGCGGAGAAGTCAATCCACAGTCCTGGATCTACTGATTGGTTTATTTTATCTTCTTCATCTTTTTCATCATCTTCAGCAGACTGAAGTGTGTCACAACAAATTTCATTGTCAAGCACTAATGCTGTGTCAGGATTTGCAGAACGGCCTGAAGTAGACTTATCAAGAGGGTTGATGGTGTCAGTAAAATCCTGATTAACCTGTTGCTGAAATGAAACTAATTAATCCGTTATTTTTTGGCTCTTAGCTTTCACAACAGAAACAGTATGTTCTTTTTGTTTAGCTAGTTTTCTCTTTTGTGCACCACTTAACTGAACACGTTTCATCTTGAGTTTTATTAAATTAAGAATATATCAAAATATAAATTCTAATTTAATTTATTTTCGACAAATTAGCACTACTAACAATTGTTTTCACTAGTATAGCAGACTAAAACGGAAGCAATGAACGTATATAGCCGAGCAGAGGCAAGAAGAAAGTGTCTCATTGTAGCCTATGTAACACCAATGAGTGTGGCGCCACTTCGCGGCCACTAACGAACGGGGGAGTAAGCCTTCCATTAAGCCAATGGAAGACAACCTATATTTCTTTTTAGAAAATTAGTTTCGTTCGTAACTTAATCGACCGATTTTTTTTCGAGGACTTGTGGTGCCCCCAAAGCGCTTGGTGCCCTAGGCACGTGCCTTGTTTGCCTAATGGTTAATCCAGGCCTGAATACACTGTTCATTGTAATATACCCTCTGGAGTTCATCAATAATTAAGTCATAGTCGCAGACTTGGTAGCATAATCGAGTGCTAAAACAAGATCATTTGTTCATGCGAATATCCAAAAATGTTCAAAGTTAATGATTTTGTTGGACCCTTTTAAAATAAGGCTTGTCTTCGAGTCCGAAGAATAGTGAGATGCGCAGCCCAAGCTGTGACCTACATATTTTGCAACATCTAGGGCAAGCATACTCATTATCCGCAGGTGGTTGATTGATATTTTCTTTTCGCCGTCTGCGTTTGTCCTCGGCAGCAGATTTTCTTTTGGTCTCAAATGTGTTTACCGCGGCCTTCGTGACTGACCTCCAGCTGTCTCGTTCTTCTGAGGCCGCATGCAACCAGGTGCTCTCTTCTATGTCAGCCAAGGAAAGTTGACGCCTAAGCTGGTCTTCCGTGGGGCGCCTCTGTTACGTCGACCACCTTTTAGCTCACCAAAAAAGACTGCCTTTGGCATACGTTCGTCTCCCATAACTCCCAGCGTAACTGTCAGACCATAAGAAGTACCTCTATACTGTCCATACCGGCGTTCGCAAGGACATCGCAATTTGTAGTGCGGTCTTGCCACCGTATGTCCATGATGAAGCGCAAGCATCTTTGGTGGAAGCGCTCAAGAAGTCTTAGTTGTTTTCTGGCCTTAGGCCTCTTTTCTTGCCTCTTTTTTGGGGCTCTTTTTTTTATTTTTCTTTATTTGTAAGTTCTCATAATTCACAAAAAATTAAATCATAAACAATTGAAAAGTGATTAACCTAAAAATATAATAATAGTAATAGAAATATTATTTAATATCAAGGACATACTACCTAACCATCCTAGCCATTGAATCCACTAAAGACAGAACAATGATACAAGTATCCTCTACCCCAGAACAATCAACACAATATCAAATATCCCTGACCCCCATCATCCCATTTCTGGAAAACTACATGAGCATTGTACAAGTATATGAAAATCAAACTAGATAATTCTCTACCCTAAAATCCATTATTTTTCTAAATGTCAATTCTAAGTGATTAGGATGAAAAACCTTATTATTATGTAGAGCTTTGAGCCAGCTTGCCCAAACAAGGTTCCTGTATTCGGAAACAATAATTAAGTTATAGTTATGTATCATTTTATTTTTTAGTTTTGGCAGCTTGTTTAATACAATTGACAAGTTAACATTTACATAGTTGCCACAGTTTGCTTCTTATAAGTCCCTTACAGTACTTCTAACTTGAAGGAATAATGGACATTCCAAATACATATGTTTCTCATTGTCAGCATTTTCAAGATGGCATAATATACAGGCAGGGTCATTTGCTCGTCTTCTAACCATAGGGGTCATTCCAAAGATAAGTCTATAACTTATCTCTCTAGCTTTTGGTGGGATATGTTTGCTATACATAAACTTTACAAATAAATGTCTGGTCACAAAAGAGGGCGTAATTAAAATGCGATTAATGACTCTAATTTTGCTTATTAAAATAGCTTTTTGTGTTTTGCATAATAATTATAAGCTGTTATTTTTTTTTATTGGCAATCAACTCACTATCCCATCTCTGCCTGTGGTCCCTTCTGGAGCATAGGCCACCAATCCACTTCCCCCAGGCGTCCCGGTTCAAGGCGAGTTTCTCCAACTGTCCCAGCGTCTTGCCCATATGCTTCCTGGTATCGATAATGGACTTCGGGCTGTCGGCTTCCAGATGAAGCTTTCAGCAACGTGCGTCATGAATCTTCCAGCTGGAGGTCAATCTTTACCCAGCAAATGCCATTTCGATATTCGTTAAGCATAGCTGCTTGGTCCTTTGGTATGCACTCTGCGATCTCGTCTTCATGGTCAAGAGTTCAAGACCTGATTATATCATTATTGTATAAATACAGAAGATAATTACGTAATTTTCTTTCTAAAGGAACATTTAAAACAAAAGAAGAGGAGCTTTATTTTCGGGGGGGGGGGAGGAATTGTTATTTAAAATGACTTCTGTTTCGTCACAGTATCGGTCTGGGGTCGAGAGTGAAAAAAAAACCATTTTCTGACGCGTAAGAAGATGTTTCATTAAGTTTTTGTATCTTTTCGATCATTTGGCCCGCAACACTAGAGTTGAAAATTAAAATGATTGAATTAGGTTGGTCATCACTGCAATAGCCTATGACTTTGGTGGCTATAGCCTATAACATTGGTGACAATAGCCTATAACATTGGTGACAATAGCCTATAACATTGGTGACAATAGCCTATGACTTTGGTGACAATAGCCTATGACTTTGGTGACAATAGCCTATAACATTGGTGACAATAGCCTATGACTTTGGTGACAATAGCCTATAACATTTGTGACAATAGCCTATGACTTTGGTGACAATAGCCTATAACATTTGTGACAATAGCCTATGACTTTGGTGACAATAGCCTATAACATTTGTGACAATAGCCTATGACTTTGGTGACAATAGCCTATAACATTTGTGACAATAGCCTATGACTTTGGTGACAATAGCCTATAACATTTGTGACAATAGCCTATGACTTTGGTGACAATAGCCTATAACATTTGTGACAATAGCCTATGACTTTGGTGACAATAGCCTATAACATTTGTGACAATAGCCTATGACTTTGGTGACAATAGCCTATAACATTTGTGACAATAGCCTATGACTTTGGTGACAATAGCCTATAACATTTGTGACAATAGCCTATGACTTTGGTGACAATAGCCTATAACATTTGTGACAATAGCCTATGACTTTGGTGACTAATAACAAAAAAAGAGACAACAATTTAAGTATGTAGTCAATAAAACACATTCTCAAACATATTTTTGTTGTTGTTGAAATGTTGAGTTCCTTGTGTCCAGTCTGGTCCAATCTCTTGTTAGGAGTGGGGGGTATCTGTGAGAAGATTTCAAGCTCTTTGCAAGCAGAACACTAATGGAGTTCAGTCCCTTGTTTGGCAAATGAATGATTTATGTCTTTAAGTCACAGGTTCACCTTTTATATGTAGGCTAATGAATTAAGTAATAATGATGACTATTGCATACTATATATGTATATGGCTCCTTTTGTCTCGAAAGTCAATGGATGCGCCCAAATGAGTCACTGGTTTTGGCTTAATCAAGCCAATTCTAGAACGGCAGTCTTTGCCACAATTCATACATGTGTATGCCTCTGATTCAGAGCTAGCGGACAGGGCAGCTTTCTTTTTTTCCCTCTTGATTAAGGCCGCTTCAAATCTTTTGTTCTCAGCGAGGGTTGTCCCAGCACGCACAGTGTCTCCATGCACTCCGGTCTTTGGCAATGTTTTCCCACATACTTTCGTGATGCCTGTGGCTCTCATGTCTCGCTTGCAGGCATCTCTATATGTTAGTCTTGGGCGGCGCTTGGGTATGACTCTTCCACAAGCTCAGCATATAAGATATCTTTCGGGATTCTACCATCTGGCATACCGGTGACATGTCCGACCCAGCGTAATCTTCTATGTGCCAGGAGAGCATACATGCTGTTCATATTGGCCAATCTCAAAACTTCCTGATTGGAGACATAGTTGCATACTAAAAGGATCAAGGTACAAGCAAGGTCAAGTGTCACATTTAAAGACGGCATCACTAACGTCGATATCAGTTACTGCAGCGATTGGACCCCCCACGATGACCTGCTAACTAGTGTAAAAATAAAACGCTAACTAAAACTCTATGGCCATATTACGAGATCTTCGGGGCTCACAAAGACCTTCCTTCAGGGAACAGTTCTAGGTAAAAGAAGAAGAGGCAGACAGAGAAAGCGATGGGAAGACAATATAAAAGAATGGACGAGCCTCCCATTGAAAGAAGTTCTAGCCAAGGCGAAAGACAAAGAGGAATGGAGAAATACGGTTGACTAATCGTGTGCGGTGCCCCAACAGTCCAACAGACATAGGGATAGGTGAAGGGGAAATGTCTTGACAGACATAGGGGTAGGTGAAGGGGAAATGTCTTGACAGACATAGGGTTAGGTGAAGGGGAAATGTCTTGACAGACATAGGGATAGGTGAAGGGGAAATGTCTTGACAGACATAGGGATAGGTGAAGGGGAAATGTCTTGACAGACATAGGGTTAGGTGAAGGGGAAATGTCTTGACAGACATAGGGATAGGTGAAGGGGAAATGTCTTGACAGACATAGGGATAGGTGAAGGGGAAATGTCTTGACAGACATAGGGGTAGGTGAAGGGGAAATGTCTTGTCAGACATATGGATAGGTGAAGGGGAAATGTCTTGACAGACATATGGATAGGTGAAGGGGAAATGTCTTGACAGACATAGGGATAGGTGAAGGGGAAATGTCTTGACAGACATAGGGTTAGGTGAAGGGGAAATGTCTTGACAGACATAGGGATAGGTGAAGGGGAAATGTCTTGTCAGACATAGGGATAGGTGAAGGGGAAATGTCTTGACAGACATAGGGTTAGGTGAAGGGGAAATGTCTTGACAGACATAGGGATAGGTGAAGGGGAAATGTCTTGACAGACATAGGGTTAGGTGAAGGGGAAATGTCTTGACAGACATCTTTCTTTCTCTAGCATTAGCCTAAACATTACTTTTTTAAACGTATTCTCGGAAGGACATAAAGTTATCAAAAGCTATTGTTAGATAGCGACATCTTATCGTCTGCAACTTTTTAACTAGAATGATTTCCCCTTAAGTCTGCCATTTTAATCTTTCAATATCTTACCTAGATATACATTAATGAGTCGTGCTGGCTGAGTGGGTAAAGAGTTTGACTTCCCTGCTGAAGGGTCTCGAATTTGAAACCCAGTGAAGATTGGCTTTTTTTTTTTAATGTGGGATCTATAGGGCGCTCATGTGTTTACCCTGCTCTAAAATGTACCTAGCAGACGTTGAGGAAGAAAATTTGGTTGGTCGTTGTGCTAGCCACATGACATCCTCGTCAAACGTCGGTCATACAAATAAATAAGCTTTACATCATCTGCCCCCCTCCCCATAGAGCGTAAGGTCTGATAAGTGTACATCACATACTCTACTTGATCTGGATTTGTGCTTAATCTTATCTTATATAATACAGACGTTACTTCAAAAAAGAAGATGATTACGTCCTACGCGTCATGCATTTAGTCATGCATGTTAACCAATGACTTAAATTCTGCAAGTCACTGGTTTTCCTGGCTAGCTCAGGCAACCCATTCCATGCTCTAATAGCATTAGGGAAGAAGGAGCAATTTTACAAATTCAAGCAAATATTCAGCATGTGCACATGAAAGAGTCGACTAGAGTCTCTACTTCGATTTACTCAATGTCTTAAAGTTATCTCTACCAAGTATAGAACAAACTCAGGTCAGACAGGTCAGGTAGGTCAGGCAGAACAAATAAGAGAAGAGACTGGATAAGTGTGAATAATCTTAAAGACTACTTTTGCCTTGCCTAAAACATCAGTGGACCAAAACAGAGTGCGGTAGTGTCATAATTTTCACTGTTGTCTGGATACAATAAAACTTTCTGTAAGACTTATTTGTGACATACTTTAAAAAAGTAAAGTTCCCCTTTCAGACCTTTGGTGTATAGGGCAGATGATGTAAATGTCATCTATTTCTGTGGCCTACGGTTAACGAGGGTGTCATGTGACCAGCACAACGACCAACCGCCTTTACTTTTCCCCGACGTCAGGTACTCATTAGAGCTGGGTGGACTCAGAGGCGCCAGATGATTCTGAAATAAAATATCCCAGTTTTCGAACCCCGGAACCCGGTTCGATAGCCAAGCGCTTTACCGCTCAGCCACCGCGCCTCCATTTGAAACATACATGCTTCAGTTAGATATCTGTAGATGGCCTCCTTCCTTCTTTAAATAACTATGGGTCACCTCATAAAAATAGATGAGTGCCTGATCATTAACTATGGTCGGAACGATGCCACACACAAAAAAGTTCCCTCCTATCTGCAAGGGAGAGGCAGTGGCCTATACAGTATGGGGTCAACGGCGTCGCAGGCTCTGCCAGGGTGTAGCTCTTTGAGCTGCGTTGACTCAGCGTTGAAGTACGAAACCTTTCCCATGCTTAGCTGCAAAGGCAGCAGATGATTGAATTTAGAGTTTTTCTTCTCCTATGTGGGTAGACAGCCATGGTCAAAGAGCTCCTCCTGCTTGAAGCTTACTGGTTTAGACGCCAGTTGCTCGCCTTCGCCCCTTTTGTTAGTTAAAACAGTTTCGCCGGACACAATATCTAAGCCACACGTGAGGGCCAGGAGTTGGGCTGGTTGTCAGAAGCTATTTGAGACGCATGCCATTAAGAAGCATTGTATAGTTAGTGGAGTGCTTATAGTCATTACCTCTTCCGGCAACAATAACCTTGGGAAACGGCAGTAAGATAAAGAATCTATAATGTTTGTCTTCGTATGTAAACATTAATAAGGAATGCAGTTGTAGCAGAGATCTAAATATTTTGAAGCATGCAACGCTGACAAAACCTTTGTCTGCATTCGCTCAATTAAAGTCCGCTTTGGATACTTTTTACTATTTTATTATATAATTATTTTTTTAGAGAGTTTTTCTGGCCTTTTTTTCTGAACTAAAATTCTATAGATAGAAGTCTTGGCCAGGTAATCTTGTTGTATCCAAACCATTTCAAACACTACTGTTTTAATTTATCACATTCACAGACAATTTCTCATAATGAAAATTGACGTGCAACCAGCTGAACCACGCTCCACGCTAGGGTTCAAACCTCGAGGGGAAATGAAATCTACAACACAAGAACCACGAAGCGAGAAGAAGGGGGCGCTTGTCAAAGAAAGAGATGCCACGATGCTATCTGTTGTGTCGGAGTTCGCTGATAGAACTTCCCTCAACGGTATACTGATGATCAAGACGTCCAACAGTTTCGGGGCCAGGTTCTTCTGGGTCGTCGTGTTCTTAGCTGCAGTTGGGGCCTTGACATTTCATTCGTATAGGTAAAAATAAAATCGTTTTGTTTCGTTCTTTAGGTTCACTTTTTAGTTTACATTTTCGTTAAGATTTTTATTCAAATGAAGATTTTCATACTACAGGTTATCTTATCGCTTCGTATCGTATTGTATCGTATCACATCATGTCGTATCGTATCGTGTCATATCATATAGTATCGGATCGGATCGTATAGTATCATATCGTCTTGTATCGTATCTTATCTTATCGTATCGTATCTTATCGTATCGTATCTTATCTTATCGTGTCGTGTCGTATCTTATCGTATCGTATCTTATCGTATCGTATCTTATCTTATCGTATCGTATCGTTGGGGGAAAAGTATAAGGCGGTTGGTCGGTGTGCTGGCCACATGACACCCGCGTTAACCGTGGTCCACAGAAACTGATGACCTTTACATCATCTGCCCTCGAGATCGCAACATCCAAAAGGGGATTTTTATTTTACTAGTACTTGAGTACTACTCCAGTACTCCCACAGTACTGCTAATATGACTTAAAGTGTTACAGGTGATACGCGTATCACAGTTTGAGAGCAGTGGCCGTAATAAGTGGCATAGGCCTTGCCTTGTAGTTGTTGATGCCTGTCTGACTTCGACAGATTACTCTGAAGATGTCCGAGTTGCTTGTGCGGGTGTATTCAATGAAACTTACTAACAAAAAAACAAAGCCCGCACATGTAACAAGTAGAAAAGACTAAGTCCAAACTAAGACTAAAAGACTAAGTCCAAACTAAGACTAAAAGACTAAGTCCAAACTAAGACTAAAAGACTAAGTCCAAACTAAGACTAAAAGACTAAGTCCTAACTAAGACTAAAAGACTAAGTCCAAACTAAGACTAAAAGACTAAGTCCAAACTAAGACTAAAAGACTAAGTCCAAACTAAGACTAAAAGACTAAGTCCAAACTAAGACTAAAAGACTAAGTCCAAACTAAGACTAAAAGACTAAGTCCAAACTAAGACTAAAAGACTAAGTCCAAACTAAGACTAAAAGACTAAGTCCAAACTAAGACTAAAAGACTAAGTCCAAACTAAGACTAAAAGACTTAAGTCCAAACTAAGACTAAAAGACTAAGTCCAAACTAAGACTAAAAGACCAAGTCCAAACTAAGACTAAAAGACTTAAGTCCAAACTAAGACTAAAAGACTAAGTCCAAACCGTTGTATAACACATACTGAAAAGGCCACAGCTGAGTCTCTGTCTATAACGCCACGTTATCTCTATGAAGTCCTAGCACCCACTGACTCTCTATGTACATAAATAATCTCTTGCCCAACCAAGTCGTGACGCAATAAAGACGCGTTCAAAGTCCTTTAACTATGGTGCGTCTTTTCAATAATAGTCTTATCTTTACTTATATAATACAGACGTTACTTCCAGAAAGAAGATGATTACGTCCTTCTCGTCATGCATTTAGTCATGCATATTAACCAATGACGTAAATTCTGCCAAGTCACTGGTTTTCCTGGCTAGCTCAAGCAACCCATTCCATGCTCTAATAGCACTAGGGAAGAAGGAGTATTTGTACAAATTTGTCCTAGCATATGGGACGAGGAATGTGTCTTTATCTTTGTGTCTTACAGAGTATTTTATAAAATTTTGTTTTAGTATTTGAAGATTATGGTTCAGTGTTTTATGTATAATTGCTACTTTACTTTTGAGTCTTCTGTCCTGAAGGCTTTCTAAATTTAGTGATTTTACTAAAGGTGTTTCTCTAGTCAAATGTGAATATTCGTTTGTTATGAATTTCACTGCTCTATTTTGTGTCTGTTCCAGTTTCTTAATGTTATCTTGAGTTGAGGGGTCCCAATAATACTAAGTGTCTCACATAAGACACAAAAGAAGCCTGTAGATCAATGAGAAAGAAAAGAACTAGTTTGTTTCTTTGATACTGTAATGCTGCGGCTTCTAACTAAAAGGAGTGGAAACCGCCGATTTAAGAAAACAAATTAGCGCTCCAAAAAGGCTTGTAGAGTGTTTGAATGACAAACGATTTTTTATATATTTTTTTATTGATTAAAAGGTTCGTTTTCGAATTTTCAATGTTTTAGCATTGTTGTTGACTATTTGAGTTACCAGACAACGACGTCTGTACAACGAACTTTAGACCGAAATATACAGATGCCCTTTATAACAATTTGTCTTGAAAACCCAATACGGAAATCAAAGGTAAAACTTTTAACAACCTCGTATATCAACATCAACCTCGTATATCATCACATATCTTGTATATCAACATCATCCTTGTATATCAACATCATCCTTGTATATCTACACCAATCTTGTATATCAACATCATTCTTGTATATCATCACATTTCTTGTATATCAACATCATCCTTGTATATCAACATCAATCTTGTATATTAACATCAACCTTGTATATCAACATCATCCTTGTATATCATCACATATCTTGTATATCAACATCATCCTTGTATATCAACATCATCCTTGTTTATCAACATCAACCTTGTATATCAACATCAACCTTGTATATCAACATCAACCTTGTATATCAACATCAATCTTGTATATCAACATCAAACTTGTATATCAACATCAACCTTGTTTATCAATATCAACCTTGTATATCAACATCAACCTTGTGTATCAACATCAACCTTGTAAATCAACATCAACCTTGTATATCAACATCAACTTTGTATATCAATATCAACCTTGTATATCAACATCAACCTTGTATATCAACATCAACCTTGTATATCAACATCATCCTTGTATATCATCATCAACTTTGTACATCAATATCAACCTTGTATATCAACATCAACCTTGTATATCAATATCAACCTTGTATATCAACATCAACCTTGTATATCAACATCAATCTTGTATATCAACATCAACCTTGTATATCAACATCAACCTTGTATAACAATATCAACCTTGTATATCAACATCAGCCTTGTATATCAACATCAACCTTGTATATCAACATCAACCTTGTATATCAACATCAACCTTGTATATCAACATCAACACTTTGTTTATCAACATCAGCCTTTTATATCAACATCAACCTTGTAAATCAACATCAACCTTGTATATCAACATCAACTTTGTATATCAATATCAACCTTGTATATCAACATCAACCTTGTATATCAACATCAACCTTGTATATTAACATCATCCTTGTATATCAACATCAACTTTGTACATCAATATCAACCTTGTATATCAACATCAACCTTGTATATCAACATCAACTTTGTACATCAATATCAACCTTGTATATCAACATCAACCTTGTATATCAATATCAACCTTGTATATCAACATCAACCTTGTATATCAACATCAACCTTGTATATCAATATCAACCTTGTATATCAACATCAACCTTGTATAACAATATCAACCTTGTATATCAACATCAACCTTGTATATCAACATCAACCTTGTATATCAATATCAACCTTGTATATCAACATCAACCGTGTATAACAATATCAACCTTGTATATCAACATCAGCCTTGTATATCAATATCAACCTTGTATATCAACATCAACCTTGTATATCAATATCAACCTTGTATATCAACATCAATCTTGTATATCAACATCAATCTTGTATATCATCATCAACCTTGTTTATCAACATCAACCTTGTATATCAACATCAACCTTGTATATCAACATCAACCTTGTATATCAACATCAACTTTGTTTATCAACATCAGCCTTTTATATCAACATCAACCTTGTATATCACCATCAACCTTGTATATCAACATCAACTTTGTATATCTATATCAACCTTGTATATCAACATCAACCTTGTGTATCAACATCAACCTTGTAAATCAACATCAACCTTGTATATCAACATCAACTTTGTATATCAATATCAACCTTGTATATCAACATCAACCTTGTATATCAACATCAACCTTGTATATTAAAATCATCCTTGTATATTAACATCAACTTTGTACATCAATTTCAACCTTGTATATCAACATCAACCTTGTATAACAATATCAACCTTGTATATCAACATCAGCCTTGTATATCAACATCAACCTTGTATATCAATATCAACCTTGTATATCAACATCAACCTTGTATATCAATATCAACCTTGTATATCAACATCAATCTTGTATATCAACATCAATCTTGTATATCAACATCAACCTTGTATATCAACATCAACCTTATATATCAACATCAACCTTGTATATCAACATCAACTTTGTTTATCAACATCAGCCTTTTATATCAACATCAACCTTGTATATTATAATAAATTTCCTTTGCCATCATCAACACTTTATATTAGCATTAATCTTCCTTACCATCATTAATCCATTATATTATCATCAATCTTCTATGCCATCATCAATGTTGCATATCAAAAAAATGTTTGTATCACAATATAAATCTTGTACGAGATATTTATGTCGGAAAGACTATAAATAGCTAGTTGTTTAGTTTTTGGTGTATCCGGTGTACAAAATAAAGAAAGTGTTGTTTACCTTTTTTTTTCATGTATATAATTAGTTTTAGCTCTGCATAATGAAACTGTCTGAGCTCTTCTGTTTAATGCGAACAAAAATGTCAATATGCAGTATGCCTTAGACAGTACTTAGACTTTCCCTGTATGGCTTAAAATATATGTTTAAAAAATAAAAGTTTCGAACGACCTGAATTCGAACTCAAGGCGCAAGCTTCCTCAAACCAACATACTAACCACCCTGCTAGTGAAGGGCTTATAAAAATAAAAGATTGTATATTTACCTATTGTTTTAAATTGTATTTGTAAGTTAATGTTTTATGCACTTTTATTTTACCGGAAGTGTCTCTAAATTTAGTGATTTCACTAATGATGTTAATCTAGTCCAGTGCTTCCCAACCTTTTTCCGTAACGAAACTGTTAGCACATTTTGAGTATTTAGAGGGACACTTTGCTTATTTTCCAGATAGATTAATTCACGTGGTGGCCTACTAGTTCATTATCCCAGTCGTTCGTTCATTAGGGTTCCGTGAAGCACAGTTTGATAAACAGCGCTCTAGTCCAGTGTAAATATTCTTTGGTTATCATTTCCGACGCTCTATTTTATCTCTTCTAATCTATTTATTTATATTTTGTTGAGTTGAAGGGTGTACCAGACAGAAAACACATATTCTAATATAATTCTAGCAAAAAATGTGTACATCTTATGCAAACATTATCTTATAATTCTTGTCTCCGTGGTAAAGGATCTTAGACTTTATGATCAATTATATAATAATTAAAACAATTTAAATGTCAGGCTGAGTGGCATAAACCCCTTGTCTTACTATCAAGAGGCTTGGGGTAGAACCCTGACTCAACATGAGCTGTATTTGCTAAACGCTTAAAGACAACACGTGTGCCAACTCCCAGATATCCGCCCCCCCCCCACAACCTCCCACCCCCCTACCCCCGATCGACTCTACAAAAAAAAGATTTGGCCATAGCGCACGAGTGAAAAACGAAATCTCTATTGGAGATATTCAATGGCGGGAACATTTTTTTGGTGTATCCGGTGTACAAAATTAAGGACACGTTGTTAGGATATGTTTTTTTTACAAAAGTTACATGTTTAATTGTTACACACATTGAACACTGCAGAATGGTCTCTATGTAGTTGGCAATTTTGAAGTTCAATTTAGCGTGGTACTGTTTTGGCTTGAGAAGCCTGAGTAGGTTTGAGCCATGAGTTTGAATTCAGGTCGTTTTTTTTTTTTAAATATTTATAAATGCTTTTTTTTTTATATTGTTAGCCTAGATTTATTACAAATTTAATTACAACGGCTGGTCCAAACTCATTGATACAACTATGCTTCAGGAAAGCTTTGTTTTTTAAAAAGTATATTTTATATTTTATTGTTTTTCAACAAAATTTACAGAAAGTCCGTCACAATGTTTTTATTGTGTTCAAATCTTCGTTCCAGCTGAACGAGACGAGCTCAGTAATAATAGAGTATGTACAGAGAGAGCAAGCTAAGTACGGGTAAGTCAGCTGATACTGGGGAAATAGAAAATAAATGTGCAGGTTCTTTAGTCCTTTCGTTACAAAGCATGCTTTCAGATATATTTCTATTACTTAGTGCAGTGGTTCTCAAACTTTTTTTCATAAACGTAACACTTCGCCCATTCTGAGTATTTAGCGGAATAGTTTGTGAATTTTTCCAGAGAGATTAATTCGGGGCGTAATGCACCTATTCAGGCCTCGCGGAACACCAGGGTTCCGAGGAACACAGTTTGGGAAACACTCGCTTAGTGCAATAATATTGAAGTCTTTAGAGAGTAAGGAACGAGGTGGCCGCGTGGGAAAACGCTTGGCTTCGAGACACATGGGGAAGCCCACAGTGTCTGCCCAACTCCAAAGGGTACATGGCATACGATGGGGGTGGGGGGAGGGGGGTAAAAGAGGTTGGTCGTTGTGCTGGTCACACGCGAAACTCTCATTAACCGTTGGCCATAGAAACAGAACAGATTGACATGATCTACCCCTTTAGATAGGGAGGTCTGATCTGAAACAAATATTTTTAATGTACTTTTTTTTTTTTTTTTTACTTAATCTCTAAAGACTTTTTTTTTTGTTTATATTTTTTTTTTACTTAATTTATGTGCAAAAACATAACCAGTTAATGTCTTGCGAATAGCTGAACGAATTGATAAATATTTTTATATACCTCTCTCACTGCCGCCTCTCAATTCTCCTCCAATCATCTACCTCTCTGCCTAGCTCTCTCTCCCTCTCTATCTTTCTCATTTTCTCCCCCCCCCTCTCTCCTCTTTCACCCCCCCCCCCAGCCACATTTATATAAATATTATATTCTTTGTTTTTTTTAACATCCTATTCAAGGAACCCATCTTCTGAGGTAATGTACATTATTATACTGCTCTTTTATTGTTCCTTTGTATTTTAAATTCATTGACTGAGAGCGCTCTGGCGTAGACGAACAAATGACGCAATTGATATTTATCTGAATCTAATTTACCAAATATATAGTTATGTTTTATTTTGTGTACTAATCTCTAATCTTTAACATGCTCTATAATAATTATGAAAACGCTTAGAGAGTAATATTGACGTCACTAGGTCACCGAGTGTAAACATTGAAAAGACAAATTTAGATGACATACAACATGTGGGGCTCCATCACTTGGTACAGAGAGAACTACAGTCATGCAAACTGAACATGTTTAGATTTTGATTCGGTAGTTTCTATGTGTTTTAAGAACATACGCTTCTAATCAAAGTACTTATCAAGTTTTGATTCTCAACGGCAGCTAATAAAATAATAATTTACAATTTTCATTACTTTATTATTTTACAAACTATCGTAAGTTGAGCTGAGATATGCTTAAAGCCTTCAGGAACAAAAAAGATATAGATCCCTGGTCACGTTATTACAATTTTCATTACTTTATTATTTTACAAACTATCGTAAGTTGAGCTGAGATATGCTTAAAGCCTTCAGGAACAAAAAAGATATAGATCCCTGGTCACGTTATTACTCCTCTTGTAAAACAGTTTGATTTATTTGATAGGAAAATATTTTTACAAAGCTTAAAAAAACTCAGTCTGTCAGTCTGTCTGTTTGGTAAATATGTTTAATGTTTTTTTTCCCGCACTTGCCATTTTCGGATCACGCTAAAACTTTACACGATTGTTCATTAGACCTGACAAGACATGAATCAATAAAAAATAGTTAATCAATTAATAAATTAATTATTGGTGATTAATTATTTTGTTTGATATCGAAATAAGGGGAATAAGAGAGGTGTATGTATATATGGATTTAGTACCATCATTACGTTTTGACACGTTTTCTCTTATTTATCCCATTCTTAAATCAAGTTCAAATTGTGTATAATTATTTGCAATACACGAATCAATCCAAAAACAATTTTTTTTTTAATCATTTAGTACTGATTAATGAATTGTGTTTCGTTTTAAGGGAACTAAACCTTGCCATTTTCAGATAAATGGTAGTAATTGAAAGTTGTTTCCCTTACATAATCTTTGTTGTTGTTTTTTTCTAATTGCTTGTTGTACGTATATAGATAGTTGTAGAATACAAGGCTTTGGAAGATATTCCCAATACAACGGCTGATATACTCTATTATGGATTGGAACACCTGCGCAGGTAATTATTGTTTATATGCCCATCAATCATCAACACATCTGAACATTGTCGGTATTTTTATCAAACATTAATATATCTAATCATTGTCGGTATTTTTATCAAACATTAATGTATCTAATCATTGTCGGTATTTTTATCAAACATTAATGTATCTAATCATTGTCGGTATTTTTATCAAACATTAATGTATCTAATCATTGTCGGTATTTTTATCAAACATAAACACCAGAACCTTCCTACTGTACCACATAAAATACAAAAAGACTCATTTTCATCTTTTTAGCGGCCCCCTAGAATGGAAAAGACGCTACTAGTATTGTGTGGCCTGTCTGTCTGTCCGTCCGTCCCGTTTAGATCTCAGAAACTAGAAGATAAAATGAAAATCGGACATCATGGTATTTTAGATCATTCAAAGTTCTAATGAAACGGCTACTTTTTTCTTTTCTGAAAGCGAAAAATCTAATTTTTTAAATCAATTATGAAAGCATTTTTTTGCATAAAAATACACAATTTTTACAACTATTCCCTATTAATAGCAACAAACACTGGAGGCTTTTTTTGTTGTTAGGTTGATAGGCATTTACCATTTTTAAAGACAATTATGCAAATGGTTTTATGCAAATGTTAATTTTTTTTAAAACAGAAAAAATCTATTTACTATGCTAATAAGTTGGACATAATTTAAAACAACAATTAATAAGTAGTTTTTCATATTATCGCGTAGGAACTATGACACCATGAAACACGAAACTAAAGGAATTCATTTTTTTTCACGGAAATGTTTTTTTTACAAAACAATTAGATCAATTAGATACTTCATTATAAGACGTCAGTTAGGCCAGATTCACATTCACTTTCACATATCCCTTGGTCTGCTGGAAATTGGGGCACCACACAGGATCTGTCAAACTTCTTTCTCCATTCTTCTCTGTCATTTGCCTTTGATAGAATTTCGTTATGATATTCTTTCTGAAAATATTGAAGCCTGTTTTTTTGTTTTTTTTCCTGCCTGGGTGAACAACTTTGGGGGCCGATTTTGAGTTTGTGTTTCGACACAGACTGTCTTTGTAACCTGGTTTCTTTTTTTTTTCCCTTTGCCTCTTTTTCGTGTCATTTGTTCTTTGTGTCAATTGGTTTATTCGTCTTTCTTTCTTTAATTTCGCCTCGTGACAATGACTGTCTCGCATTTCAACTCTTTCATGTCTCTTTTTTTTTCTATCTTTCCCTCTCTTTATCTCTCCCTGTGTCTCTTTGTCCTTAACTCTGTCTCTCTCTCTCTGTATCTCTCTAACTCTTCTTCTCTGTCTCTCTTTTTCTATTTCTCTCCATCTCTGTATCTCTTTCTGTGTCTCTTGCTATCTCTTCCTCTCTCTCTCTCTTTCTCTCTCTCTCTCTCTCTTTATCTCTCTTTCTCTGTATCTCTCTGTCTCTCTCTCTCTTTATTTCTCCCTCTCTGTATCTCTCTGTCTCTCTTTCTCTCCCTTTCTGTATCTCTCTCTGTCTCTTTTGCTATCTCTCCCTCTTTAATTCTCTCTTTCTCTTTATATCTCTCTTTCTCTTTATATCTCTCCCTCTCTGCATCCTTCTCTGTAGCTCTCTCTGTCTCTCTTGCTATCTCTCCCTTTCTTACTCTCTCTCTCTCTTTCTCTTTCTCTTATTTTTTTTAAATTTACAAATCTTTAAATATCGATGTTGTTTTTATATAAATGTTCTAATTTAAATAGCAATCAAATTGTGAAATAAATCTCACATATATTATTCTCTTCCTTCTCTCATTATCCATTTCATCGACATCTTTGTTATCTCTATTGTGAATCGTAGGGCTGCTGTGATGGTTTGCGTAAAAGAAAATCCACTTCTACGCTGACCAGCTGACCCTAGCAGGATATCAAAAGACAAGTCCATTTTTTTTGTTATATTGTCCAGCAAGTTTTTCTTCGGACGACCTTGTCTTCGTGGTCCCTCCACTGTACCTTGAAGTTTGACTTTTGACAGTGAGTCATGTCTTACAATAGGACAGAGCCAGATCAGTCTGTCTCTTTACAGTATTGAGGAATATTTTTCCTTTTTGCTGAGTGTTGACTTGTAAAAGTACAAAGTCATTACTTTTCATTCAGTTCGTTTCCAACATATGGCGTATAATTTGTGTCATAGAAAGGCTTGGGCCAATTTGGACACCAAGCCCGCCCTTGTCCACAACTTTATTAGAGTAAAAAAGCTACTACCCAAAAATGCAGTTTTAAATTAGGATCAACAAATGAGTGAACCCGATTTAAGTTTTTTTTAACGACATATTCTACAACAATTAAATAAACTTATAATTAGTGGAAAAGTTATTAAATGCGTTTGTCACCATTAGGAATGTAAGAGAGAATATATATATATAAAGTACACTTCAAACTGTGGTAAGTAATAAAATGAGAAAAGAAATTTCTAGACGCTATATAAGAAACAATCCAGTTAGCATTTAATAATTAGCTGAGAACAAAACACCAACTAAACCTTGAAATAATTTATGATAGGAAGCTTCTGCAACGAAACAACCAAATATTTCCGAATTGATAATTGTAATAGTGAATCCGCAGATCCTGACAACCTTACAGCCTTATCAATTTAAATTTAAAACAAGTCTACGTTAGGTTCTGTCCCTTGTTCCACCCACAATGCAAGAATAGGAACACCCAGGTACGCTGTTCTGCCTCATCGTGGCGCCTGGGTGGAAACGGCTACTTGAGGGGGTAGCTAGGCTAAATGAATGGCGAAACATAACTCCCGTGGGGATGCCCACGGGTAGACGAGAGTTTACCCCTTGTACGGGCGGGGTTGTAAAAAAGTCCCCACGAGCACGTCCCACATCCATGCGCTGTTCCTCAAAGGGACCGTTACATAAATGGCGGGTCCCGCACAGTTCGCTTGGTACAACGAAGGAAAATGGCGGAGGCTCCCGGTGTCCTCGGCCTTCGGCCATGTGCAGCCAAGCATGCGTCGGGGCCAAATGCATTAGAAACAGCAATGCTTTACATAGGCATTGACTCGGGTCTCTCTCAGACAGAACTGTGTGTTCACACAGATTTGTTGTTTTTTTTTACTGTTTCGGCTGGACAACCAAACAGGTTTTTTTTTCAAACTTAGAGCTCGAAGAGCCTTCGGCTCAGCTCTTTTGGACATCAACAAGAATAGGAACAAAAAAAAAAAAGCTGAAAGTGATAGCAAGCGTCAATTGAATGAAATGTGGGGACATTCGAGACCATTAGGATAACCAATATCCATTGTTTGTGAGCGCAATTTATTTCTCGGATTACAGAAGATATCTTTTCAGACATTCTATAAAGCATGAAATTAAAATAGAAGAAAACCAGAAGATAATGACCAACTCTTTTTTTCGCAATGAATCCGATCAAGAATACTCCTTCTTCCCTAGCGCTATTAGAGCATGGAACGGGTTGCCTGAGCCAGCCAGGAAAACCAGTGACTTGGAAGAATTTAAGTCATTGGTTAATATGCATGACCTTGATTCACTTCATAAAAAAATAAGAGACATTGAAACATCTTCAAAGGACTTATTGACCTTGATTCACTTCATACAAAAATAAGAGAAATTGAAACATCTTCAAAGGACTTATTGACCTTGATTCACTTCATACAAAAATAAGAGAAATTGAAACATCTTCAAAGGACTTATTGACCTTGATTCACTTCATACAAAAATAAGAGAAATTGAAACATCTTCAAAGGACTTATTGACCTTGATTCACTTCATAAAAAAATAAGAGAAATTGAAACATCTTCAAAGGACTTATTGACCTTGATTCACTTCATACAAAAATAAGAGAAATTGAAACATCTTCAAAGGACTTATTGACCTTGATTCACTTCATACAAAAATAAGAGAAATTGAAACATCTTCAAAGGACTTATTGACCTTGATTCACTTCATACAAAAATAAGAGAAATTGAAACATCTTCAAAGGACTTATTGACCTTGATTCACTTCATACAAAAATAAGAGAAATTGAAACATCTTCAAAGGACTTATTGACCTTGATTCACTTCATACAAAAATAAGAGAAATTGAAACATCTTCAAAGGACTTATTGACCTTGGTTCACTTCATAAAAAAATAAGAGAAATTGAAACATCTTCAAAAGACTTATTGACCTTGATTCACTTCATACAAAAATAAGAGAAATTGAAACATCTTCAAAGGACTTATTGACCTTGATTCACTTCATACAAAAATAAGAGAAATTGAAACATCTTCAAAGGACTTATTGACCTTGATTCACTTCATACAAAAATAAGAGAAATTAAAACATCTTCAAAGGACTTATTGACCTTGATTCACTTCATACAAAAATAAGAGAAATTGAAACATCTTCAAAGGACTTATTGACCTTGATTCACTTCATAAAAAAATAAGAGAAATTGAAACATCTTCAAAGGACTTATTGACCTTGATTCACTTCATAAAAAAATAAGAGAAATTGAAACATCTTCAAAGGACTTATTGACCTTGATTCACTTCATACAAAAATAAGAGAAATTGAAACATCTTCAAAGGACTTATTGACCTTGATTCACTTCATACAAAAATAAGAGAAATTGAAACATCTTCAAAGGACTTATTGACCTTGATTCACTTCATACAAAAATAAGAGAAATTGAAACATCTTCAAAGGACTTATTGACCTTGATTCACTTCATACAAAAATAAGAGAAATTGAAACATCTTCAAAGGACTTATTGACCTTGATTCACTTCATAAAAAAATAAGAGAAATTGAAACATCTTCAAAGGACTTATTGACCTTGATTCACTTCATACAAAAATAAGAGAAATTGAAACATCTTCAAAGGACTTATTGACCTTGATTCACTTCATAAAAAAATAAGAGAAATTGAAACATCTTCAAAGGACTTATTGACCTTGATTCACTTCATACAAAAATAAGAGAAATTGAAACATCTTCAAAGGACTTATTGACCTTGATTCACTTCATACAAAAATAAGAGAAACCCAACATATTTAAGAAAGCAGAGTTATGTTTGGAAAACTATCAATTAAATTTAGTAAATTCATAAGTGTCTGTACTGATGGAGCACCGCCAATGATAGGTAGAGGTACTTGAACCAGTAACCAAAATTATTCCTGTCACTTTGGATCAACAAAGCGAACCCATTACATCAGCGGTTCTCAACCTTTTAGTCTCGGCGACCCCTTTTTACAATCCCCCACTCTGACGCGACCCCTCCCCGCACACACACACAGCAATTGAAGAGTAGATAATAACTATCCATTTTTTGGAGGGTCTTAGGCGACCCCTGGCCAATCGCCAATCGACCCCCAAAGGGATTGCGACCCACAGGTTGAGAACCCCTGCATTACATACTTGCAAATAATGGTAAACAAACTGAGGACGCGACTGTCTGGTACAAATATGAAGAAGTGTCAATGGCTTTCAGTTGCGAGCTTAACTAATACTATTTCAGTTTTATTCAAAACAAAACAAATTTATCTTATCTTATCTTATATAATACAGACGTTACTTCAAAAAAGAAGATGATTACGTCCTACGCGTCATGCATTTAGTCATGCATATTAACCAATGACTTAAATTCTGCCAAGTCACTGGTTTTTCTGGCTAGCTCAGGCAACCCATTCCATGCTCTAATAGCACTAGGGAAGAAGGAGTATTTGTACAAATTTGTCCTAGCATATGGGACGAGGAATGTGCCTTTATTTTTGTGTCTTTCAGAGTATTTTATTAGATTTTGTTTTTGTATTTGAAGATTATGGTTCAGTGTTTTATGTATAATTGCTACTTTACTTTTGAGTCTTCTGTCCTGAAGGCTTCCTAAATTTAGTGATTTTACTAATGTTGTTACTCTAGTCAAATGTGAATATTCGTTTGTTATGAATCTCACTGCTCTATTTTGTGTTTGTTCCAGTTTCTTAATGTTTTCTTGAGTTGAGGGGTCCCAAACGGTGGATGCATATTCTATTATTGGCCTAACCAAGGTTAAATAACATTTTAGTTTTATGTTCTTATTTGATTTATAGAAATTTCTTTTAATAAACCCTAATGCTTTGTTGGATTTTTTAAAATCTCATTAGGCTAGGGTTATAAGAAAAGAAAAATTTTTTTAAAATTTAAAACTGCGAACAGTTTTCATAATTAATTAGTATATTCATAAATGATCAATTAAAATTGCAAATAACTCTACCGAAATGATCATATAGTAAGTACAATTTAACTTGTATTTTGTGTATGTGCTTGAAATTCCTTCCTCTACAACAGCTATCTCTCTGCTATCTCTCTGCTACCTCTGCTCATTCTATTATAAATGTATGATTTTCATAAAAACAATTCTACTGTGTATATGAAACTGCCAACTATGTGTGTCAAAATGATTAAATTTCAAAGAAATAAAGGGGACTACACGTCTGTGTGCCGCATTTGCATTGGAAGTGAAAATCATTGACGCATGGGATCACAAGTTTGGCCACCCCTGGTCTAAGAGGGGAGGCGCGGTGGCTGAGCGGTAAAGCGCTTGACTTCCGAACCGGGGTCCGGGGTTCGAATCCTGGTGAAGACTGGGATTTTTAATTTCGGGATCTTCGGGCGCCTCTGAGTCCACCCACCTCTATTGGGTACCTGACATCAGTTGGGGAAAAGTAAAGGCGGTTGGTCGTTGTGCTGGCCACATGACACCCTCGTTAGCCGTAGGCCACAGAATCAGATGACCTTTACATCATCTGCCCTATAGACCACAAGGTCTGAAAGTTGAACTTTACTTTTTTTTTTTACTGGTCTAAGAGGTACTTTACTTTATGTTTTTACCTACAGTGAGATACGAGCAAAAGTAGGTCACCAGTTTGAGGACATACTTGTAAACTGTGGCGGCACTAGCGCTTGTGGCCAAAGGTAGGTATAGTATCATTGTGGTAAAATAGATTTTTGTATAGACTTAGTAGAATACACTTTTAAAATAAGTTTTTTAGAAATGATATTCTTTTGATATTAAGAATGTTATTTGTTATAAAACATATTTTTGCCGAGATTATATCAACTCACTCTGTCTGTATGTCTATGTGTTGTTTTTTTCTGGTAAAAATCTTGTTCATGTTATTTCTCCCACTTTCACTCTAGGATCAAGCTAAAATTTTGCAAAAATATTATTTTTTACCCAACAATCAATTAAAAAAACAACTAATTAGTTAATTAACTTATCTATTGGTAATATTTTTTTGTTTAGTATCTCAAACAATGGAAAGAAATACTACTTGACTGATGTGGTCATTTAGGCTTAATTAGTCCCCTTTATATAGTGTCGTTCGAGGCTTATTACAATTCTTTTGTCTTTTACCTGACAACTCACACATACATGTATTTTAACGTTTATTATTAATTTATTAGTAAAAAGTTAGGCAATCCATCTCTGAGTAACGGCACCTATTTTATTTTACAAAAAGCACTATAAATATATATGTAAATTATTTTGTTAATTTATACCATATTACATGTTCTGCATTTGAGGTGCGAAAGGATAATGGAAGACTAGAAATTAAATATGTGTAAAAATTATGGTTTAGTGCTAGATGTTTAATTAACGCATGCGTGCCAATATTTTTCAGTAACTTTACGGTGTTCCAGAATATCTACTATGGAAACTGCTACACTCTGGACACCACATGGTTTGAGATTAATGATGGAAACCAAGGAGGTAGAGAGTAATCATTGTCTCTATTTTTAAAACTTTAACAACTTTTAAGCAGTCATTGTCGAGCTTGAGTATTTTATCACAGGGACTCTCGCGCTGTCACTAACCACCCATGTATACTTTAACTATACACAAGGGAGCGAGGAGCCAAGACAATAAGTTCTAGAAGGCCTCAACACTGACCTGCGACCTGTGGGCTGTGGAGAACAACAGCTCGTTGTACAGGTCTGTGGCTCATTCACAAGGTTCAAAATCAGCCATTGCTAGCCAAGCTTAAAATTTATGGCCATATTACAAGATCTTCAGGGCTCGCAAAGACCTTCCTTCAGGGAAGGCCTGCCATTGAAATGGTTTCTTACTAAGGCAAAAGAAAGAGAGGAATGGAGAAAGACGGTCGATGAGTCTTGCATAATGCCCCAACGGACCTATAGACTAAGGGATAGGCGAAGGTAAAAAAAGAAGTCAATTAAAGGAGACTGGTCTTTTTAATAAGTTATTGGTCTCTAAAAAAAAAATCAATGTTAATCAATGACTTAAACTCTGCTAAGCCGTTGGTTTACCTGGCTGATTCGGGCAACTCATTCCATTCTATAATGGCACTAGGGAAGATTGAGCAATTGTACGAATTTTTTCTAGCGTATGGAATAAAAAATGTGCCTCATATGTATTAATATGTTTTAGATGAACTTATTAATCCCAGATGTATTTTTTTATAAATCTTGAACTATGTATTTATCTCTGGTGTATTTGTCTAATTGCCCCCTGTATTTATTTATTTATATCAGGTGTAATGTTTATCTGTCTGCTCTATTTATATGTTTATTTCGTATGTTTTGTCTATTTATCTCCTGGATCCTTATGTTTATATCCGGTTTGTTGGTTTATTTGTCTGTTGTTTCCATATATTTATATGCAGTTTATTTGTCAATTTATTTCATACAATTATAGATTTAGGTTAAGTGTAAAATGTATATTCGTCTACTATATTTATAAATTTATATCATGCGTCTTTGTCTATTTATTTCCCGGATCCATATATTTATATCAGATCTATTTGTCTGTTTATCGTCTATATTATATAGTTCCATCTGTTTTAAGGTCATCAGTTGTTGTTTTTTTTGCCCAACGGTTAATATAATCTACCCAATTAATTGGGATTTTACTTTTTACTTTATATATTTACTTTATATATTTATATCATGTGTTTTTGTCAGTTTATCTCCTACGACCTATAGTCATAGATTTATGTTATGTGTATTGTGTCTCTTTGTCGCAGGTATTCTTCTCCAGTTTTTCTTGGAAATCGATGAATACATTGAAGAGATACGTGAAAGTATCGGATTTAAAATTATATTGCATGATCCGAATTCAATGCCGGACCCGGAGTTTGAAGGATTTCAAATTTTACCGGGAACTCAGTCAAACATCGCCCTCAGATTGGTAGGTACACAGCATTAGTTCACATACCATCTACCACTTCTATTTTAGAATGTAAAAAAAAAATCTGCGTCTTATTTGTATTTGGTGTATCCGGTGTACAGAATACGTAAGTATTAATAAGCTTAAGTCCCCTTTCAGACATTGAGATCTATAAGGCAGATGATGTAAAAGTCATTTATTTCTTTGGTTCTTGGTTAACCAGGGTGTCACGTGGCAAGCACAACGACCAACCGTCTTTATTTTTCCTCATCTAATGTCAGGTACATTAGAGCTGGGTAGACTCGGAAGCTCCCGAAATTAAAAATCATAGTCTTTACGGGATTTGAACCCGATACGCGATAACTCAGCCTCCGCGCCTGCATTAAGTAGAGTAATTGGTGTCATTAATTAGTTTCCAAAGTGGTCTCTCAATAACGCTTGTTTTTTACATTCTTTTGTTTCTGTTTATTTCAACATCAAAGCCCAGATTTCCAATTAATTTTGGCGACCTCATTGCCTCAAATCGTTATGTCTTTCACGCATGGCGGAAACACTTTTAAATACCTATATTTTTGGTGTATCCGGCGTACAAAATAAAGGAAGTGTTATAACATGTATGTCTTGAAAGATCTATGATCATTCCTGTTTCCATTTTTTAGCTCAGAGGAATACAATTTTCTAAGCTCTCGAGTTTATAGCTCAAAGCAATTTCAATATAGAGGAAGCATTTGACTTCGTCTTCGACTCTATGTAAACAAAAATCTACTAATTTCCCCTTTCAGATCTTGTGGTCTATAGGACAGATGATGTAAAGGGTCATCTGTTTCAGTGGCCGAGGGTGTCATGTAGCCAGCACAACGACCAACCACCTTTACTTTTCCCCAACTAATGTCATTTACCCATTAGAGCTGGGCGGACTCAGAGGCGCCTGAAGACTTTGCATTTATTTAGATTAAAACGATAAGTAATACTAATGAATAGGATTAAATGCGAAGATCAATATCCACTCATTTAGATGTTGTTATAGTGTGTGTTATTTGCGTATTATTATTTTTTTTGTCAAGCTATTTTTTTCAAGTATTTTGTTGTTTTACAAAGGGTAAACAGAATCTTGAATAATATAATTCAAAGTATAAACAAAGGGTAGATAACTTTAATTCCCAATGGAATGTCGAGTTAAACAGTTTCAATGTTCAAAGAAATAAAATGTTGCCACGTATTTCAATCAGCTACAGACGCAGTATCTACCCCAGCCTTATGGAGACTGCGTCGACCACAGTAACAGCGATTACTTTGAGAATTATGACTACGTCTACACTGAAACAGTAAGTTAGAGCATTTCGTCTTCTAATTACTTTAAAAAGTATACCTTTTATATCGCACTACTTTCATGCTTATAGCTTACTCACCGCGCTATGGTCCAATCTCATTTGTGGACTAGTGAGGAGGAGGCGGTATCAAGGAGAAGGTTTTCCGTGCTGCCTTTAGGCTCAGCAAACACAACTCTGCTCGAGTCGGGTGTCGAACCTCAAACCCCGTTCATAAGGTTTCCAAGCCAAGTTCAAGCGTAATGTCGTCCATGCATCCCACACAGCTTATAGCACGCTCAGTGTGGTCTGGTCCAGTCTCTTTTTTGGGGGGGGGGGGTGTTGGGGGGGGGTCTGGGAGAAGGTTTTCCGTGCTGTCTCTAGCCACTCAGTAAACACAACACAGCTATAGTCAGGTTTCCAACTCGTGCCCCGTTGAAACGTAGCCAAGCGGTTTTCGCTCTCGGCAACCAATTTCACATTTCATTTGATTTAATGAGATAATGAAACAGATATGCACGCTTCCAAGTAATCACGCTATAAGTAAAGTAAAAAGTAAAGGTTCCTTTATATGACATTTTGACCTATGTCGGTAAATGGTGCAAGGTTTGCCTGTTTCTATGGCCTGTGACAAACACAACGTCCAACCACCTTCGTTATTTAATATGCCACCAAAAAAAAAAAGTATCCCTTTCAGAACTTGGGGGCAGGGGATGCCAAACGTATTTACGCCCATGGAATTTTTGTGACTGTCGTTTGCTTTGTGTGTGTTTTATTCAAGAGGGAGGTTTTAACCACAAAACCTCCTGGAGGGGATACTTTTAAACTCTAAACCTCATTGGCTGCGCCGGGGTAAATGATGATTGAACATTAAAATTTCAAAACAAAATAAAAGAGAAAAAGAAATAGTCACAAAATTCCACCAACACCCCTGCTGTATGGGGGGGGGGGGTAATTTTGGGGGGATGAGAATGGAGCCTCGACCCATCTTGCTACGCCCATAATCAAAACCATGAGTTAAAAAATATTTACTTTGCTGAGGTGAATAACCATACATAAGGCCAACCCATCAGGTCAGTAAAAACTAGGGGTGCACCGGATAGTACTTTTTGATATCCGGCCGGAGCCGGATATGACCGGATAGTAAAATTTGATATTCGGCCGGTGCCGGAGCCGGAGCCGAATACCTAAGTGTTTTGTAAATAGCTTGTATTGCTGAGCATTTTACGAAACTGTTAAATAACATACCTATATTTGTTGGTATTTTTTTTCCTTTTATATGCCTTATTGTTTTAAACTCTTTTGCTGATTGGTTTATTAAAGATTAACAGTATTTATAAACATAAATTAATCTGTGTAGCATGAGCGTGTCTGTGTGTATGTACGAGGCCACCAACTATAAAGGCTGTGTGTTGGAGGGTCAATGTAAAATATGTTAGTATATATTTAACTAGTTACTAATGTTCAATAATTTCTGACCATCAGACTTGTAATTTTAAGTCCAAAGACTGCTTCTGGTTCTGGCTTCAAGGGCTTAATACTGATAGCTGTTAGTTAATAGTTGGAATCTGAAGCGTAGTAGGTCATATATTTATTAATCCATTTGCGGCAAACAATATTTTATTAACAGCAGGAACATCTATTATACCTACTCATAGCCTGAGCTTTAAATGTTGCGAAGCATAGATTTAATTGTAGTCTGTAGGCCTATTATTGTTATCAATGTTTAGATCTACTGTTATATAGATCTAAGAGAATTATGAAAACCAACTATAAAAGAAACAAAATCACCAACACCCTCCCTACCAAAAAAAAAACAACATAAATAGACTTTGTGTTCGACTGATTTTAACAACCTGATCAGATAGACGTAGTGAGCCTACACATGTAGTCCTAGTGTAGTGTGTATAGTTGATGGTGTTGACCTTCACGCGTTTTTTTTCCTTGGGCATACGCAATAGTGTTTAGTGTGCAGGCGAAAAAAGATAACACATTGGCATGATCAGTCAAGCATATAGATAAATTATCTCTGTACCTTAGTTACAGAGGTCAAGTGTTTCTTAACATTCCAGCATATTTTTCTTTGTTTGCTAGATCTAATTGTGGTGCTTTAGATCAATTTATTTTCTGCGATGTTAAATTTAACTGTAAGGTTTTCCTTTATATATTAAGTCAATAGAATTAAACAATGAAATTAGTTTTCTGTCTAAAGGTTTTAATACAATGGGAAAAATACATACACGCACACATGCACATATTTGTTTTATTTTATTGTGCAACGAACGTGTGTTCAGCGCCCTAAATGACATTTCTCTCCAAGTAAACAAACTTAGTGTCACCATCTAGTGACCTCTAGACAGTCTCAATATGTCTTAACAGTTTGCGTTAATCCATTCTGGCTTAAGAATGGTCAATGTCTATATTCTCTATCAATACATTGTCATGGATTAAACAAATAAGAAGTTGGGGGTGTTGAGTCTCTTGAGCCCTCCCTTTAAAGATACCCTTGGTCAGTGTCTGTTTGGCTTGTAGTCCTGACTCATACGTGAGACTTAACTCAAAGTAAACAAACTTACTACCCGTCCAATAGTATAAAAGGTGTGGTTTGTGGTCCAGACTCTTGATTGACAACCTATCTCATAATAAACTAACTCATACCAAATTAACCTTATAGAGATTTGGCTTGTAGTCCCGCCTCTAATAAAAATTCTAATCCAAGTAAACAAACTCAGTTCCCTCATAAGATGTGACCTCTAGACAGTGTCGACACGTTGACATCTGGCTTAATGTGGTCAGCTGCCTATTTGTGAACTCAATGTTATGGACTAAACAAACAAAAGGAGGTGGGGTAGCTCATCTCTACCTCTGGAGATATACCCGCACATCTAGACAGATTATCAGCGTGACGTAGTTAAGGAATATGACATGTTTACTAGACCACTCAAATGTCAAGACAAGCCAGTGTGCCAGACATCGCTGCTACGTATGTAATACGAATTTATAATGTAAAGTCTAGTCCCCCCCCCCAATAACAAACCTAGTTCCCTCGTGTGACCTCTAGAGAGTGCTTACGTCCATCGTATCTGACGTGGGGTCATCTGTCAATCAATGAACTCAATGTGATGGGCTAAACAAATAAAAGGGGGAGGGAGTTGTTCATCTAGAAATATACCTGGTTACCTTAGAGGTGTGGCTCTTGTAGTCCAGCCCCCCCCCCCAATAAAGATTAACTACTAAGTAAACAAACTCAGTTCCCTCGAAAGGTGTGACCACTAGAGAGTGTCTATACGCTGACATTAAACCTACGTCCATCGTATTTAACTTGTGGTTACCTGCCTATAAAAAACTCAATGTGATGGACTAAACAAATAAAAGGGGGTGGGAGTTGTTCATCTCTACCTCTGGAGATATACCCGCACAGCTAGACAGACGTCTGGTCAGCTTGACGTAGTCAAGGAATGTAACATTTTAACATGTTAACTAACTTACTCAAAGGTCAAGACAAATTGAAAAAAGTGCCAGCCATTGCATCTCTGTATGTAAAGCGCATTTATAATGTAAAGTTTAATCTCTATTTATATTAAGTTATTAACATGCCTTGTCTTTATAATAAACGATGTTTGGTGCATATTTATAATGGCTCTATTTTTAAGCACATTATTTTGTTTTCATATAAACATTAATACATTCTATAACAGACAGTAATGGAACGAGGTCCACTTTATGCATATTAAATAAGTGTATTTTTACTATCCGGTTTACTATCCGGTAGTGATATCCGACCGGAGCCGGATAGCACCGGATAGTAAAAAATGCCGGATATTCGCCAGAAGCCGGAGCCGGAGGGACTATCCGGTGCACCCCTAGTAAAAACACAGGACGTTTGGGCCACGTGGCCTTCATTCGCTAACAAACAAACGTAGAAATACAACTATGAAACACACATACGCTTCATGATTAGCTTTTGTCTGTCCAATGTTGTTGGCTTTCCAGGCAGAAAAGGAATAAAAGCTGGGATCGTTCAGAGGTGTAAGATAAATCTGTGTAAAGGGAAACCTGTTCACTAAAAACCCGACTCATTTGAAACATTTGAAACATTATAATATATTAACAGGAATTAACTCTGTGAGTAAAATTGTGTCTGCCGCTTAGCCACTCATATCTCTTTTGATTCAATGACTAGGAGATTATAAACCAAATATAGGTAGCCTAAATACCTTTAGGTCGAAGGTCACACGAAAATGGGTCAAAATGTTTTCACGTTTTATTGCGTGATTTAACTTGTCAGGTAGTTTCACTTGTATTGGCTAATTACAAAAAAATAGATACCACAAACACGTAACTTAATGGTGCCTTTTCAGTTTTGCGTGGCTTTGTGCTACGCGAGAAACGCCCTTGAAAAATGTCACTGTAAAACAACATTTTACGACAATGTGGATCTCCCTGAGGGATTTGAAACGGTCGACTACTGTGGCGACAACGATGAACGTAAGTAGGTCGAAATATTTGTCTAGGAAAAGTTTCGGAAATGTTTGCATGGGAATTGTATGCCTTGGAAATGTTTGACTGGGAAAACGTTTGTATAGAAAATGTTTGTCTAGAAAATGTTTGTCTATTAAAAGTATGTTTGGAACAATTGTAGCAGCCTTGTTATTGTTGTTTCTGTGATACATATATTTATATTTTATAACTAGCTTTAATGGCATAATGTATGCAACTTAACAAGAGTCTAGAGATTTTACTGCAGAGAATAGCAACACAATGAAAGTTCCTGCACAATAGATCTAGATCAATCAATCAATCATTGGATCATTTGATCAATTTGTATATATGTTACAAATATTTGATAAACTTTAATATCCATAAAAAAGCTATGTTGATATCGTATTCCACATATAACATATATTTCCTTTAGAAAACACAAGAACATTCACTTAGCTAGTATAAACTAATCCAAACCAGCAGATGAGCATAAACTCTCTTCTCAAACAATACATTGTTATGCTCAAAACGAGACTTTGTGCTCATCTATCATCTATTGTTTATATTAATTAGCCACAAGGTTAATCATTGCTAATCATTTAATTAGAGTAATGTCCGGGTGTCCCTTTCTGACATTATGATTCTACATCATATTCCCAAACGATCCGAAATGTTATGGTACAAATTCTCTGTTTCAAAAAGCATTAATATGAAAAGAATGTGTATAAGGGTTTGACACACTGGTACTAATATTAATTAGAAGTAAGAATTGCCGTTGGTTTTATTAACAGATAGTCCAATGTACCAGTAGTGCTATTAACAGATGGTCCAATGTACCAGTAGTGCTATTAACAGATGGTCCAATGTACCAGTAGTGCTATTAACAGATGGTCCAATGTACCAGTAGTGCTATTAACAGATGGGCCAATGTACCAGTAGTGCTGTCAACAGATGGTCCAATGTACCAGTAGTGCTATCAACAGATGGTCCAATGTACCTGTAGTGCTATCAACAGATGGTCCAATGTACCAGTAGTGCTATTAACAGATGGTCCAATGTACCAGTAGTGCTATTAACAGATGGACCAATGTACCAGTAGTGCTATTAACAGATGGTCCAATGTACCTGTAGTGCTATCAACAGATGGTCCTATGTACCAGTAGTGCTATTAACAGATGGTCCAATGTACCAGTCGTGCTATTAACAGATGGTTCAATGATCCTATTGAATAATTGTTATATTTACCGGTGGCCCTATTGGCTAGTGGTCTCATGTACCGGTAACTGGTGGTTCATTGTACCATTGTTCCTTTTAACCGGTAGTTCGAATAGTGGTTATATTAACGGGTGGTCTGATGTATTGGTTGTCCTCTTACCCGACGGTCCGATGTTATGGTTGTCCAGTTAACTAATTCTTCGATATACTGGTCATCCTATTAATTTGAGGTCCGATGTACTGGTGCCCTATTTACTAGTGCTCTGATATACCGGTGGCCTTATTAAATAGTGATCTGATGTACCGGTGGCCTTATTAACTAGTGCTATGATGTACCGGTGGCTTTATTAACTAGTGGTATGATGTACAGGTGATCCTTTTAACTAGTGATATGATGTACCGGTGGTCCTATTAAGTAGTGATCTGATGTACCGATGGTCTTATTAACTGGTGGTTCGATGTGCCAATGACCCTTTTTAAGGTGCGATCCGGTGTATTTTTGGTCTGATTAAATGGCTGTTAGCTTACAATGCAATGCAATTAGCCAGATCTATTCTTAACAACTGACGTATTGTCATGGCTGTTTGGAGGGGCTATTTTGGTGTGACATTCCAGGTCTCATCGTACCACCCCCGATAAGATTTCTGATAGGGGAGACAGAAAGGCGAAAAGGAAACATTTCTTCCAGTGAGCTCCCACAGCTCGTTCCAGCAAACACGCGCATTGCACGTGGAGCAAATGAAAAGAAAAGACTCCGCCAAACCGTACTAACTCGACTCCATTTTTCACTGGTGTGGCAATACATTGTGGTGGTTACTCTCGCACGGTTAGTGTCAGTACAATACAGGAATACGCAGGCTTCTCTTGCGGGATCTCCGGGCCTCTCGGTTATGGAGTTTAAGTCATTGATTAACATTAATGACTAGTTTGATCTAGGCCATCTAGTGGGACACGCGTAGGACGTAATCATCTGTTTTTAAAGTAACGACTGTATTTTATAAGATAAGATAAGATAAGATAAGATACCTCAGGCGATGTCTCACATGTATTTCAATGATCATCTCTAATCCATGGCCTTCGGTCAAAGTTCATTTATAGGCACAATCTTGACCCTTAACGGACACTCATTGAGGTAAGACTATTTAAAACAAAATACATCAGTAGTTGACAAAATTGTGCGAAGCTGTGTCGTAAGAATTAAAGGTAAGTTTGGAAGGTACGAATATAACATCTCTATCTTTATCTTCAGCGTACCAATGTACCACAATATAACATCTCTATCTTTATCTTCAGCGTACCAATGTACCACAATATAACATCTCTATCTTTATCTTCAGCGTACCAATGTACCAATATAACATCTTTATTTTTATCTAAAGTGTACCTATGTTCCAAAACGCTCAATCTTTATCTCCAGTGCACCAATGTACCAATTCTTAAATCTATATCTTTAGCTGCATTGTACCAATATAGAATCTCTATCTTTATCTCCAATATACCAATATAACATTTCTATCTTTATCTCCAGTGTACCAATGTTGGAAAAAAGAAGACAATAGTGAGCCCCCGTGTGATGAGTGTCAGTCTGATTGCAGGTAAAGGGAGCTTACTATAATAACAAAACCGTGTCTAGATGACGAATAGGAATTGACTGACCCGGGTACGCCTCAACGTGGCATCCGGGTGGAAACGATTACTTGAGAAATGAATAGCAAAACAAAACTCCTGTGGGAGTGTCTAAGGGAATGCGAGAGCTTTTCCATTGCACGGTGCGGAGTTGAAAGAGAGCTCCCACGTCCCTGTCGATAATCCATGCGCCGTTCCTCAAGAGACCGTTATATCAATGGCGAGTCCTTCACGGTTAGCTTGGTACAACATAGGAAAATAGCGGGGGTTCCCGCTGTGCTCGACCTTCGGCCATGTATTCTATTCCATGCGCCCGGAGTGCCAGATACGTCAGACATAGCAATGTCTTACATAGGCATTGACTTGGGCCTCTTCCAGACAGAACGGTTTGTTCAAGCAGGCTTACATGCCTAGAGTTTGAAGAGCCATTGGCCTAGCTCTTTTGACAATCAAACGGAAATGACGGACGTGGAGGTCTTTAGCTTTAGGAGGTCGAAATATATTTGCAGTGTTGAAATAGGGCAGAAAAGGGTGTGTTGAGGTCATGACCTTTAGAATTATTAAATGTGTACAAGTCAAAAAGACTAAACTAAAAGTTAAGTAACAATAATAGTTGAAACGCTGTACCATAACTGTCATAACAATAAATAATAAAACATTCCACAATATCTAAGGCCACCATGGTGGGTAAGGCGTCAGTTGGGTCAACATTCCTTATCCAGGCCCGTAGTGGACTGCTGTTGTTCTGTTTCGCGCACACACTAAACGGGTGTGGGCACACAGCGGTTTGTGACAATAACTTACAAATACAAACTTAGCCTCAACGAAAGAAAAAAACAACAAAGATAAAGGCACAATTTGTAGTCCAAATGCTGGGACCAGTCAATCAAATATAAGCCCTCAGACAGGACAGGGGTGAAGAGCCCCATGTCCAGGTCTGGTTGTTGAATAAAAGCCTTTCTAACAATCAACGAGATAATGGCGCAACACGCGCCGATTCCCTACTGGACTTCATCGAAGGCTGCCTGAATCAGACAGTATACCCAATGACTTAGCAGAGACCCAATGACTTAGCAGAGAATAAGTCGCTGCTTTATGTACACGACTAGACTGCCACATTGATACAGGTATGAGGTTAGGCTTTAATTATCGTCTTATTAATAAACTTCTATAATATTTTCCATATTTTCGATGGTCTTTGGCGACCCCTGGCAAATCGTCAACCGACCCCTCAAGGGGCCGCGACACACAGGCTGAGAACCCCTGTGTTAAGGTATAACCCCCGTTTTGTCAGCCAGAGTGTTGACTTCTAAAAGTACAAACTCATTTGTCCTCTTTTTTGTGTGTCTGATACCCAGCATTTTGTCTGCAGCATTTACAGCTTGGATTCTTCTTTTAGCTTCAGTAATGCCACAAACACACAGACACATATACACATACACACCATTACACAGATGTTTTGTTTTATTTTGTTTATTGTTGAACTAAACTAAATTAAACTAAACGCATAGTTTTATCTTATCTTATCTTGTAAAATGCAGACGTCACTTCAAAAAACTGAAGATGATTACGTCCTACGCGTCATGCATCTAGTCATGCATGTTAACCAATGGCATACATTCTGCCAAGTCACTGGTTTTCCTGGCTGGCTCAGGTAACCCATTCCATGCTCTGATAACTCTAGGGAAGAAGGAGTACTTGTACAAATTTGTCCTAGCGTATGGGACGAGCTGTTGTTGTTTTTTACTCTTCTATGATTATTTTTCACTGACATGAACTTTCTATTTCTGTCTACAGCCTGAATACATACAACTACAAGATCAGCTCCTCCATTTGGCCAAACTCTAAGGCTCTGGTAAGGACTATTTATAGCCTGCAGAAGTAAAAAAAAAAAATAATTGGCTAATCAAAACGTCCAATATGACATCAACTTCAGTGATGTTATAGTATAGTGTTTTATTTAAGTCAATACTTAATTTATTGACATCATTGTCGTAAATACATCAGATGACATCAGATGACATTATAGTCGTTAATTAATTAAGTCAAATCATTGTTGTCACGGTCTAGACACATTTCGAGTGCAATGTATACTAAATAGCTTGATATATACATTCAGCTTTGGATTTACGGTACTGCGCCAACAAACGGCCTTATCCTCTCAAATGACTACCTAGAAATAAATGCTACTTAAACTCTCTCTCTCCGTAATTATTGTCCTTGTTTCGGTAGTATTATTCGTTTTGCTCATTTGTATTTCACTCCCTGTTCAGATTAAACTTCAACAACGTTTGTGTTTGTTATCAGAAAATGTTCTACTTGGTATCGAATTGTAGGGGAATGCGTCATCTTTTTACACAACACAAGTTCAAGTTTATAAATCCAAAACTAAATTTAGATCAACGTTGGCGTCGTCAATTAGGAGAGAGAGAGAGTTAAAGATGGTTTTGAGATTAAACTGACGATGGTTCTCAAATATGGTATGCTATTATTAGGGAAGCGTGGTCGAGAGGCTAAGTGCGCATGAACTTGGCTTGGCGACCTATGAAGGGGGCTCGAGGTTCGACACCCGACTCGGGCAGCGCCTAAACGCAGAACGGAAAAAACTTCTCCTAGATGCCCCCTCCTCCCCACTGGTCCACAACTGAGATTGGACCAAAGCGCTCTGAGCATGCTATAAGCATGAAAGCAGCGCTATATAAAAGCCATAATAATAATAAGTGGAATTGTATTAAAGCTTTCAAAAAAGTGTGGGGGACCTCTACAAAGACTTTGGCCCCAGGGACTAATTTCTATCCATTCCTATCTCTATCCCTAATCGTTGTCTTTAACTTTTTTCAGAAAGGTTACCTTGATCAAGTCTGTTGGAAAATGTCTGCAGACAGGTGCGCGCGACTGAGAAATCAGTCTGAATCGGAACTAAGGTAATCAACAAATTATATTTATTTATTTTTTGTTTGATTGTGAAACTTGGACGCTAACTGCAGAACTAGAGAGGAAACTGGAACTGAGATGCTACAGAAGGTTAACATGATCTTCTCACAGTGGAGAAAAAATCGAAAGAGGATCACATTGGCTATTGGGTCCCATTATGACCTTCTGACTTTTGGCAAAGAATGTAAGTTTGAACTGTATAGGCATAGCATGAGGGCCAATGGGTTTGCAAATACCTTGTTTTAGGGAACAATAAGCTACCTGTGAAGAGATGAAAGGGGGCAGACTGAGAAACCGAATGGGAAAACAAGATCAAAAAATGGACTGGACTTTCAAAAGATTCGAGTCAAGGAGAAAAAGAAGAGAATGGAGAAGGTTGGTCCAAAAGTTTTTGTTTTGTGGCCCCCCCCCCCCGTGGTCAATGAAGGTAATTTCGTTTTATAATTCCATTCTTTTTTAAGCTTTGAGTGACCTTGATGTATGTTGCATTCAGGGCCGGCCTTAGGGCCACTGCAACCTATGCGCAGTAGCGTAGCAAGGTACCCGTAGGCCCGGGTGCAAGAGTATGTTGGTGGGCCCCCCTCCCCATTTGTTGAATGTCAATTGAGACAGAATATATCAAAATTGACATTCGAGTCTCGATGAAAGTTTGTAGTTGAAGAAAGGCGCATAGATCAAAAAGAGAATGTATTTTAACTTCAACTCCCAGCAGACGGCCAAAAAGAGAATGCATTGTTATGACCCTATTGGCGGCGCGAAAGGGTTAAATGTAGGTTCAGCTGACATATGTGACACAAGCCAGTAATACAGTTTAGTGTGCCATATCGAAGGGTAAGGGACAGTACTGGCATGAACTTTGCACGTTAATAGGGCCCGTGTTATGGTCATCTGATCATAAGCCGGCATGGACCAGAGACACAGTGTGTAAGAAAGCGGCAGTTCAAGACCGGAGAGAGTTGAGACCGGGACTGTTAGTCAGCCATAAAGTCGGTCCTGGTTGAGTCCTCACAAGTGTTATGTACTAGTCCAGGAAGAAATAGAGACAGTAGAGTTCAGTACGGAAGTAGTAGTTTATTGTGTGGCCAGTTGTGTCTTATTGGCTGTTTTAATTGACCCTTATTAAAGTACCAGATTATTTGGAGCCTTGTTGTCAAGTTTTTGATGTGTTGTGTTGTGTTTAACAGTGATTACAGAAGGCCTGAGTAGGAGAGAGAATCGTAACAATATTTTAACTTCAACTCCCAGCAGACGGCCGAAAAAAAAAAGAACTTGTATTAACTCTCTCAGCTGACAACGGTTTATCTGCTTTATCTTCCTCAAAGGTGGCGAAATATGTCAATAGTAGATTTAAAAAAATTGTTTTTCACTTAAATACTACTCTATATTCCTAGTACTTCCAAACATTTCCTTGTTCTCTATCCTGTAAACCAAAACAAACTCCTTAGACGTAATATGTAGAGAATGTCATCTTATAATTGTGATTCACTTTGTTAGTGTACTTGGCTAATAATGGTTTCCCTCTCGCAGAGAGAATTTCGTGTCAGCCAACATCTTCTATGAATCATTTTACGTGGACAGTTTCACTACGGACCCTGCCGTCACAGTGAGTATCTTCTTACAAAGCTTATATCAACTCACTCTGTCTGTCTGTCTGTCTGGTACACATTTTGAACATTGTTTTTCTCCCATTTCCCATTCTCGGATCAAGTGAAAACTTTGCACAATTATTCATAGTACCTGACAAGACACGAATCAATTAAAAAAATAATTAATAAGCTAATTCATTATTGGTGATTACTTTTTTTATATCGAAATAAGGGAAATAACTGCTATTTAATGAGAGATGTAGATGTATATATGGATTTAATTCTCCTAATACTTTTGCCTCGTTATTCTCCTGCTTCCCATTCTCAGATCAATTTTGAGTTAATATTCATAGTCGATACCGATACGTGATTCAATCCAAAAATTAACCCATTAATTAATCAATTAGTACCAATTAATAACTTTTTTTTTATTGGCAGAAAGGGTGCTAAACCATGCCATAGTCAGATAAATTAGCGCTTCTTTATCTTAGTTTTAAAACAGTAATTATTATTCTCTTCCTTGTTGTTTAATTGTTTGGCAAACTTAAAGCCTGGTTCATCTAGTAGGAAGGGACTTTTTTCATGTGACTGTGGAGCTCTACTTTGGAGAGATATTCCCGTATACTTATAACTCAGGTTCCCGGGCGTGCTAGCCTGCCTCATAGTGGCGCCCGGGTGGAAACGATCGTAAGAGGAAATGATTAGGCTAAAGGGTAGCAAAACAAGACTCTCTTGGTGGTGTCTAAGGGGGTGCGAGAGCATCCTCATTGCACAGCGCGGAGTTGTACAACAGCTCCCACAACCTTGTCACAATCCAGGCGCTGTTCCTCAAGGGGCCGTTAAATAATAAATGGCGTGTCCCGCACGGTTAGCCTGGTATAGAAAAGAAAAATGGCGGGTGTCTTAGTAGATCTAATGCGGCCTCTTGCCGCGAGTCTGACCCACCCGCCAGACAAAACAGTGTACACTGTTTTCATACAGGCCGGTGAGAGGGAGCTCTTGTTCACTTTTGCTGGCCTAGAGTTCCAGGAGCCGAAGGCTCAACACCACCTGACAGTTTAAGAAGAAGAAGAAGATAACTCAGCAATTTTCTTGTCGGTTGACTAGCTTTTTCTCCCAGAGATGAGACCCCTATATTTTTTGCTTTCCGTAGCTTTCATGGCCACCATCACTCTCCACATATAGCGGTCTAGGGCTATTGTCTCCCCTGTAGTCAGTAACAAAGCTTGTATAAACATTCAAATAACAGCAAACTTAGTTTTACATTAAAGAAACAGTCTTGGGCCTGTTACTATTTTTTATTTACATAAATGATCCTAACAAATTGCATTAGACCAGGAGCAAAAGTCAGATTATATATAATCGTTTACATAATATATAGAACAAAAAAACAACACAAGATACAGAAAATTTACAAAGATAATTAGACTAATTGAAGACATAGGAATTAAATTAGAGCATGTCTTTATACCCAGAAAAATGTCAGTTAATTAAGAGTAACACAGAAAAAAAACTAAAAATAAATACTTACTTTAATCAAAATATCCAGGTCATTAAATAAAAGAGAAGCTATCTAGGAATCTCCATTTTGATGAAATTATATTTCAAAATCAAACAAAGCCATTATGGTTTATTAATTGTAATTATTACAATTCAGGAAAATAAAAATCTAAAAACTTGTTTAACTTTAGTTAGGCTGATATTAGAATATGCGTCCTCAATTTGGGACCCTTGGAACTCTAAAAACATTAAGAAACTGGAACAGACACAAAATAGAGCAGTGAGATTCATAACAATGAATATTCACATTTGACTAGAGTAACACCTTTAGTAAAATCGCTAGATTTATGGATGAAGAATAAAAAGCCAAGTGAACCATACATACACACACAAACAATAAGACACTCAGACACTAAAAAAAATGTAACTGATAGTCAAGTAAAAGTGAATAAACAATTCCTTTAAAGTTCAATAGTATTGATTAAAAATTCAATCATCCTCCCAAGTCATCAGTCTCCATTTATTGATTGCTAAAATTTTTTTAACCGTTTCCTCTTCTATTTCAGCTGACTGATTTCTTGTGTAACTTCGGTGGATGTATCGGCCTGTGGATCGGACTGTCCATCATAAGTGTGTTTGAGGTGGTCCAGCTTGTAACAGAACTGTTTGTCGCATTTTGCAGAATTTGTCTGTTGAGTCGACAAGAATGACACTAAAATATGGACATTTTTACGACAATGTCATTAAAACAAATTATCGAATGATATGTTTTTTTTAAACTTGTCTTTAATACAAATTGTTATATTTATTATATAAGCGTGGGAAGCGTGATCGAGAGGCCAAGTGAACTACCTAGAAGGGGGCTCGAGATTGGACCAAAAGCGCTCTGAGCATGCTATAAGCATGAAAGTAGCGCTATATAAAAGCTATAATAATAATATATGTTATTAATACTGTAATAGCCGATCTATTTTGTATACACAGTCATTATTTTACTGTACAACTCCTAATATTCACAAATACAAAACAAAATGCGTACAAACACATTATATGTTTGGTGCAGATCTAAATGTCTCCTAGTCTCTGAAGAATGTATGTTTGCTTATAAGGAACTCTCTGGGTTTTTCTTAAAACGGAAGTAGCTCTGTAGCAGAAGTGGATGTGAACAGCAAGACCAAAGCTCCGGAATATTGTTTTTCCATGCATTTCTTGATCAGAAAACCTTTTTTTTTTAAATTCTTCATATCCTTCAAAACACTTTCAGTAAAGTGATAGTAAATATTAAGGGATCAATAATATATTTAAAAATAAGAAATTGAGTAAATGCCCCAGGAATTGGTCAAGAATGTTGTGTTGACAGTCAATAAATTGTGACTTGTTTAGACCTGTTTCTAGAGATAAACGGGTTAACCCTAAACACCAGTTTTGTGACTTGTATTAAATGCTGAGGTTTTAGGGTCAAGGCTTATTCTTAAAACCATTCAACATTATTTCATGTATTGTAGTCATCTCAACTAAATAGTGCTGAACAGAGATGACAGGCTGTGGATGAGTTCAGAAAAGAGCAAGCAGGCTTACAAAGAGGCAGATTATGTGCTGAAAAGATTTTCATTGTATGAAACATTATAGATCAAAGTCTTGAATACCAACAATAGCTAATTGTCAGTTTGGTAGACTTCAAGTATTTGATAGTATCCATGAAAAAATTTTCCTTTTTAGACTTTGCAATCTGTATGACATAAAAAAAGGTCATCTTTTTCCGTGTCTTGTGGTCAATGAGGGTGTAAGGTGGTTAGCACAATGACCAACCGCCTTTAATTTTCCCCAACAAAAATGTCAGGAAGCCATTAGAGATGGGTGGACTGAAAGGTGCCTAATAGTCCTAAAATAAAAAACCCAGTCTTCAAACCCAAGCACTTTACCACTTAGCCACCACACTTCCAAGTGAATTATATAGAAGCTTTTAACTGTTTACTCAACTTTCATAATACAACTAAACCAAGGTAATTATGTATTGTTAGGGACAGGGGTGGTCTCAATGCTGTCTGGAATGATTCAAGAGAATATTAGTATTATATTAACGTGGTGGGCCCAAGGTCGTGTCTAGCCTGGGCTAACAAGAAGTTACAGTTGCCAGAAGGTAATTCTACTGAGTGGGTTGTATCTGTGCACCTCTGTGACCAAGGGGCTTGAGTCATCTAAGCAACCAGACAACTAAACTAATCTAGCAAACTAAAAGAAATCTAGAAACAGAAGAAATACAAAAAAATGATATTTTAATTTAAATGATTAAGGCAGCAGTATTACAAAACACTGCAGCTAAAAATACAAAAAAACAAAGAAAAGATCTAGTACATAAAGATTAGAAGTGGCCATCATGACAGCACCGGCCAAGGCTTGGCCATATTTTTAAAACAAACTTTAGAAAAAAAAACTGCTTATTATGTTGACAGTTGTTCAATTATAAAGTAGATTTACACATAGTAAAATTTTAAAAATAAAAAAAATCCTGAAACTTATAGGCAGTACCAGGTACAGAATATTTAAAACTGACACACAGATCACTGGTTAACAATACAGGAAACAGCATAAGCTCTATTTGAAGTACTCCACCCTAACCCATATAATAATAGGTAAAAGTACAAGTATACAGCTTAGCACTAGCCTACAAAATAAAAATACATAAAAAATAGCTTTGGGATCGCCAGTTCACAATTGTAAAAAATTACCTGCTAATAAAGTCTAAGACTAATGTTTGTTTTGTTGGTTTTACATGTGTTCCATCAGAAATAGTGATTACATCCTAGCCCTAACCTCCAACAGGACAGTGAGTGTAAACATCAGAGACTATGGAGATTACAAAGAGCCTAACCCATGATTACCAATAGATAATACAAAGTGAATTGGTATTTGAAAGTTTTAAATAGACTAAAGGGATGAACTCATTGCTTTAGTGAAGACTGACAATACCAAATATTCCTCACTAATCTTCGGACTTGAAGATAAGCCTTATTATTATTATTATTTATGGAAAAGGGTTAGATATAGATAAAGATATCGGACTAAAACTCAAAACTGCATTCATGGTAACACAGCAAAACATTCATATTAATAACAGCATAGAAAATGTTAACAGTTTTATTTTAAATATAATCATATAACACAATATTATAATAGAGCTAAATAATGTGAAGTCACTCTTTACACTGTAAAAAATATAGAACAAATTGTGAAGGGATGTGGCACTAATGAACATTAATTTGATAGCACACAAAAGCAGGGGATATAATAAATTGAATTAAAAGCATAATGTAGCAAGGCTTTGGTGTTGTGACTGTATAGAATATTGAAGGTTAACTGAAGATATATATAGTGTTTACAACATTTTTCCGGTGGAAATGATGTTCTGCATTAGTATTCATGAATTAATATACGTTTGCTTAATACGATAATAGTAACGATATTATAACACAGCACCTTTCTCCTTTAAAAAAAACAAAAAAGGAAAAACATTTAACTGAAACAACTAGAAGATTGAGGGGAAAAAAGAAATATTAAAAAAAAAATGAACAAATGACTGGGCTGATGGTAAAGATATACCTAAATAAAGATCAAGATTTACAAGTCAATTATGGTGATTCCACCTAATTAGTTCTTACAAAGTACATCACTATAGTACTTGTACCTGTATTAGAAATGATTGTTCTATTCATTGTATCTGTTAGGTTTTCTGACTTCGTGACCACTTCTGGTAGTGTAACCATGTTGTGAGGTTGGGTTACAGGGTTCAGGATGTATAACTGTGGGTGTAGAAGTATTTGTCGCCACTCTAGTAGGTGAGCATGGGTACTCAACCTGAGGTTAGGAGCATTCTTCATTGTTTCCTACTGAGTCCCATATTGCAGCTTGGTCACTAAAATTGTCTTGAGAAGGTCTGGTTTTGAAGTAGCATTAGGGAAATGATAATTTCTTTCAGACGCAGTAGGAATGTAAAAACATCAACGCCAATTAGCAATCAAAAAATAATGACAGGTTCCCTTCGAGCACAAGGAAGTCTCTAAATGATGGTAGAAAAGGAAACAATCTCTAATAGATCCAGTGTGTCTGTGTCTTCACCTCTAGGAATTGTTTTACTTCTCAAGATGTTCACTGTCAATACAAGAGAACAAAATTTGATCAAAACATTTTTATAGTCAGTGAAACACAAAACTTGGCAAAGCTTTACTTAGGGGTTTAGTATAGAGAAAATATAAAGAGATATACACAGCATTGCTTACCATTTTATTCCATGCATCTCTTGACCCATTTTTTGGTTTACATTTCATCTTCATGTTGGTCTACCTCTTCATCATGTTGGTCTTCATTTTCATCATGTTGGTCTACATCTTCATCATGTTGGTCTACATCTTCATCATGTTGGTCTACATCTTCATCATGTTGGTCTACATCTTCATGTTGGTCTACATCTTCATCATGTTGGTCTACATCTTCATGTTGGTCTACATCTTCATCATGTTGGTCTACATCTTCATTATGTTGGTCTACATCTTCATCATGTTGGTCTACATCTTCATCATGTTGGTCTACATCTTCATGTTGGTCTACATCTTCATCATGTTGGTCTACATCTTCATCATGTTGGTCTACATCTTCATCATGTTGGTCTACATCTTCATGTTGGTCTACATCTTCATCATGTTGGTCTACATCTTCATCATGTTGGTCTACATCTTCATCATGTTGGTCTACATCTTCATGTTGGTCTACATCTTCATGTTGGTCTACATCTTCATCATGTTGGTCTACATCTTCATGTTGGTCTACATCTTCATGTTGGTCTACATCTTCATCATGTTGGTCTACATCTTCATGTTGGTCTACATCTTCATGTTGGTCTACATCTTCATCATGTTGGTCTACATCTTCATGTTGGTCTACATCTTCATGTTGGTCTACATCTTCATCATGTTGGTCTACATCTTCATGTTGGTCTACATCTTCATCATGTTGGTCTACATCTTCATGTTGGTCTACATCTTCATCATGTTGGTCTACATCTTCATGTTGGTCTACATCTTCATCATGTTGGTCTACATCTTCATCATGTTGGTCTACATCTTCATCATGTTGGTCTACATCTTCATCATGTTGGTCTAAATAAGAATAAAAAAAATTAATAAGAAAAACTTTTGCCTTGAAAAGGAAAAAAAAATATTTTGTTGCTTTTCTTTTCATGTTAAACAAAACTATTATGATGATGCAGGTTTCACTTTATGTTTTAACTTAGTATTTTATGAATAAACTTTTAAGAAAAAAAAAATACATCCAAGACATCTAATACAGCAGCAAAGATTAACAAACAAATAAAGTTTTTAAAATTTTAAGGTTAATTAAGTCATTAAAGTCTAAGGAACTTATTGGAGATTTTCAATTATGCCAGAAAACAATAAATAACTAGCTATTTAGTGTATCTGGTGTACAGAATACAGGAAGCTTTAATATTTAGAGTGAAAATTATGCTTTTAAGTTTGTGCATTTCTAGCAAAATAAAATCACAACTTTCTAAGTTCTTTTGCTTGCAGTACAAACTCATTTGTTTTGTTGAGTTGGCAACAGCAATCTTTCCTTCAAAATCTCCAGGTTTATTCTTTTTTATATATTTTTTTTTATTTCACTTTATATCGTTCCAGCAAATCTCTTTATTGTTTGCTCTTCTTTTTCTATCCTTATCTATTGTATTTTGTTTTAGAATGTACTTAAAAATTAAAAGTAAGCTAAGAGCAGATTACTAAGTTTAAAATTCCCACCAGATAAGATCCAAACAAATTAAAATTTAGTTTGATTATGATTATCCGGAGGATTACCACTATAGCAATGACAATATAGATACAAACAGCAACAACATTCGCACACAAAACATACAAAGACACAGTCATACACAACCACAGGTTAATAAACTAAACCTCTTTGTGATGTGACTAATGACCATGAAACACACTGACAGAAAGTGGAGTAAAAGAGTTATAAAATCTTTCTGTTCTAGCCTTAATGAAGAGGAAGCAACCACTTTATACAGATCTGATGTAACTGGTTGAGTGGCTGCAGATTGTCCTCAAGAATGCATAAATGAGATCAGATGTTTCAACATTACTTACATGTAAACTGCACTTGATATTCTTGTCAAATGTTTGACATGTTTTGAATGTTTCTTGAGAGCTGAAGAGAATCTACTTCCTTGACCAAATGTCCAGCAGAATAAATGTCATCAGGCAAGATATGAGCATCAAGATGACCACACACAGTCCAGTGCACATATCACATGACCAGGCAGCCATCCATTCTTATGAGAAGACAAAGTCTTAGTGTAGTGACCTCTCTTGCTTGAATTTTTTCTTGTAACTTGGTGCACAAAATAATTGAGAACTGAAATGACTTCAACAAAAAATTATGAAAATCTAGGAGAAAAAAAATGCTAAGTAGAGGAAAAGTGACAATTATAATACACATTTTGTTAATGTTTTATTTCATTTTTGATTTTATGCACATTGGCACAATTTAGGCTATGCCGTGCCTGCAGTCCCTTAAGGACTACTCTCTCTCTCTCTACATAACAGGGGCTAAATTCTATACAGTTATATCATTAAAATCAAGGTCTATTCACAGTTAAAATAGTAAGGGTAGTAAAAATTTAATAATTTTGGTACAAATCTAATGTAAATAGTACAAGAATAAGATGATAATTCCCCTCTCCAATTTCAAGTTAGTTGTTAGTAACACCAGGTTAGTAGCAACAAAATCATGTAGAAATAGACATGGCTTTATTTAATTTAGTCTGACTGTTGTTGACTTGTAGCACCAAACTGCTGGTAGGCAACTAAACTGTTGAAGGCATAATATATCTTAGCTAATAAGAACTTGAACAACTTCCTTGTGAACAAAACTAAATATAACATTTATAATACTTGTGATCACATGAAATAAATGTAGTAGACTTAAGTAATACAATTTCTTACAATCTAACTTACTACAATGACACAACCTTTCAGTCTTACATTCTGGAGTCGTCTCCCCTAACTAAGACCAAGTGACACAATGCCACTTTTGCATCATTCACATCCAATCGCTTACCTCTTTCCACAGTCACCATAAAAACACACAAACACACACTCCATAACACTTCTGCTTGTCCAACATTCTGTCACTGAATCAAGCCCCAAGCATCCTACTTGTCCATATGTTAGACTTTGCAATGACCATGTTTTTAATCATACTAGTTACATTTAGCACACTTTGGCACATATTGGAAATAATAGTGCAAATATTATGACTAATCAAGCTTTAAAAAACTCTAAATTAGATTCTTATTTCTGTACCTTGATATCTGTCAACAAAAACAACTGATACATTTGAACCTAAGGAAGAACAAAAAGAATCTGAAATATAAAGTTGTGTAACAAAAACTTGAAAGAGTTCAAGGTAACAAAACTTAATATATAGATATCAATGGCAGATAGAGGCGAGAACCTAAAAAATTGGAATTTAATTTTGTAGCTTGATATCTGTTAACAAAAAATTAAACTTCAGTAAAAAGAAGTGTGATTAAACATTTCAAATATATAAATTCATATGTTGCTAATGAAACTGAAAAAAAAAAGTGGTTCTGGGAGTAATGAGCAGGACTACACATCTGTAAAAACACTGCAGATTATATATAATCTATAAAAACCATAATCATATATATTTATTTATTTATAACATTAATCAAAACTAACATAATATAATATAATATATATATATAGAGAGAGAGTTGAATGAATACTTGATGTGCCTCAACAGTTAATAGGACACTTGAGGTGCCACATAAGTTAAAAGGACAAGCAGTTGTTAGGACACTTGTGGTGCCCCAACAACTGATAGGACAAACATGAGGTGAACAACAGTTGGTATGATCGATGAGGTGCCCAACAATTGATAGGACACTTAGAGTGCCCCAACAATAAGACCATTGAGTTGTTAGGATGAATGAGATGCTCCATGATAGGATATTTTAGGTACCCCAACAGTTAATAGGAGACTTGTGGTGACCTAACAATTGGCAGAAAGAAGAGGTGCCTTACCAACTGATAGGATACTTGACGTGCCCTACCAAACAATAGTACAAGAGGTGCCCTACAAATTGATAGGACACTAGAGGTGCTCTACCAATTGATAGGATACTTGAGGTGCCCTACCAATTGATAGGATATTGAGGTGCCCCAACAGTTATAAGGACATTTGAGGTGCCTAAAAAGTGTTGAAACACTTGTGGTGCCCCAACAGCTGATTGGACAAACTTGAGGTGGACAACAGTTGGTATGATCGATGAGGTGCCTAACAATTGATAGGACACTTGGAGTGCCCAAACAATTGATAGAACACTTGGAGTGCCCAAAAATAAGATTATTGAAGTGCCCAACAGTTGTTAGGATAAATGAGATGCCACAACAAATGATAGGACATTTGAAGTGCTATAACAATAGATACGATACCTAAGGTGCCTCAACAGTTAAAATTATATTTGAGGTGCCCAAACAGTCGTTAGGACACTTGTGGTGCCCCAATAGCTGACAGGACACACTTGAGGTGCCCAACAGATGGTATGAGGGATGAAGTATTACAACAATTGATGACCATATAGGTGCCCAACAGTTGGTATGAGGGATGAAGTATTACAACAATTGATGACCATATAGGTGTCCAACAGATGGTATGAGGGATGAAGTATTCCAACAATTGATGACCATATAGGTGTCCAACAGTTGGTATGAGGGATGAAGTATTACAACAATTGATGACCATATAGGTGCCCAACAGATGGTATGAGGGATGAAGTATTCCAACAATTGATGACCATATAGGTGTCCAACAGTTGGTATGAGGGATGAAGTATTACAACAATTGATGACCATATAGGTGTCCAACAGATGGTATGAGGGATGAAGTATTCCAACTATTGATGACCATATAGGTGTCCAACAGTTTGGTATGAGGGATGAAGTATTACAACAATTGATGACCATATAGGTGCCCAACAGATGGTATGAGGGATGAAGTATTCCAACAATTGATGACCATATAGGTGTCCAACAGTTGGTATGAGGGATGAAGTATTACAACAATTGATGACCATATAGGTGTCCAACAGTTGGTATGAGGGATGAAGTATTCCAACAATCGATGACCATATAGGTGTCCAACAGTTGGTATGAGGGATGAAGTATTCCAACAATCGATGACCATATAGGTGCCCAACAGTTGGAAGGTATTGATTTTTTTGGTTTTTTGGCACATCAGCACAATGAAGGCTGTCATGCCCATAATCTCTCAAGGGTTATTCCCCCTTCGTAGCTCAAGAGCTAAGTTTTATACAGTTGGGTCATTAAAAACAAGATTCATTCACAGCTCAGATGGTTAAAATAGTAAAAATTTACATAAATTAATAAAAATCTATTTTAAATATTATATATTCACAATTGCTTTGCCCTATCACAAGTCAAACACTCGTAGACAGTTGAAGGATGAAAAAGGTGCCCCAACAATTCATTAGTAAATAGTATATTGAAGTTGGACAGTGATTGTAAATTTTGACAGGCAGACAATATTTTTATGCCTATATATATTATATATCATCAAGTAATAGTCAGTAATTTTGTGCAGTACAAGTATATATATATTGCATTGAAGTTGAACTATAATTGTAAATTTTGACACAGGCAGACAGAACATTTGTGTATATTATATATCTCATTTGTAAATAGTATGTAAACACTCGTAGACAGTTGAAGGATGAAAAAGGTGCCCCAAAAAAATCGACAAGACACTTCAGGTGCACCAACAATTAATTAGTAAATAGTATATATTGAAGTTGGACAGTGATTGTAAATTTTTCACACAGGCAGACAATATTTTTATGCCAATGTATATTATATATCTCATCAAGTAATAGTCAGTAATTTTGTGCAGTACAAGTATATATATTGCAGCGAAGTTGGACAGTAATTGTAAGTTTGGACACAGGCAGTAATTTTGTGCTGATGTATATTATATATCTCAAGTAACAGTCAGTAATTTTGTGCAGTACAAGTATATATATTTATATATACATTCTATTGAAGTTGGACAGTGAAAAGATTAAGAAGCACTCTTCAAAGTGATGAGCTTTATCAGTGCTAGTATTCAATGACATTACAGGAAGATAATCAGTATTGAAATATATTACTGATAATTTTGATTTTCATTTTTAATTTTTATGTTCTATATTTAGAAAGCTGTTGACAGTATTGCTCTTGTCAAAATTTGGTATCACTGATATTGTGTCCTTGTTAAATTTTGTCTTTTTTCAATGTGTAAAAAAATATATATATGATCAGAACATAAGGTTTTAGAGGTCGCAGATTTAACACTAGTAGATTTTTGTGTTTAGACTATTGTTTATTTTAATGTTTACATTGTATTAATATTGTGCACAATTTCTTGGGGTCTTTAAGTCATTGTTATTTATATATGTAAGTATATGTAGTATTTCTTGAAAATTTTCTGTCTTTTTCCTGCTGTGCTTGTTTTTTTTTTTTATATATAGACCAAATCTTGCTTTTGGAACAGGATGTGCTTTAGGGTAAGAGAGTGAGGTCAATGTGTTGCTTGAATCCTCCTCAATTTAATCAAAGTTTTCAGTGCAAGGACACTCAGACATCATCATATCATCATTTATATAATTGTAACATTTTGGTATGAATTTTGTTACATTTTTTTTTACATTATAATATTTTATTAATTTTGTTTTCTCTTTCTATATGACAAAATAATATATTTTAAAAACATAATAATTGATTATGACATTGATTATTAGATTGTTGACAATTGAGTGTGCTATGTTAATCACAATAGTATTGGCTTGATAACATTGTCAGTGATTGTAAACTATAAAAGATATTAGCTATCATAATAATCTATAAAAGAGTACAGAATGCATTGGTACATTTGATAAGTCTGAATAGATACATGGATGGATATAGTGAACTAAAGAAAGTTGCTGACTTGTTTGGTCTTAAAGATGTTTGGACATAAATGGAAAGGAAAGAAAGTTGATATTGAAAGAGTTAGCGAGAGCACAAAGAGAAGAGAGAAATGCAACTAGATGCTGAAAGATATTTTAAAAGGAAGCAAAACCAGGCAAAGAATCAGAAGTTCAAAAAAAACAACAACTGAAAAATAAAAGCTGCAATTCAAAACAAGGGAGACAAAACATAAACAAGAAAGTAAGAACATAAAGAGAATATTTATAGCAAAAAATGAGGGACCTTAAAGAAACTGATGAAATAGTTATTTTCAGACCATCTGTAAAACTTGCAATTACAATGAAGATACTTGTTCTAATATATTCATCTGTAGAATAAGTGGGAAGACTTTTGAGTGTTATTAACTCATTAATAGAAGAACAAAGAAAGAAATGCATCCTGTTCAAAGCAATATTATTGGAATCTAAATCACTAAAGAGAAATTTATCATCAACATCAAAGACAAGAATCTAATTCTCCAAACTATAATGTACCAAGAAATAGATAAGGAATCGGAAATCAGAACAAAGTAATAATGTTAATATAAATGAAGTTCAAGCTACAGTGTATAATATAATACATCACTTCACAGTGTCTCAATGGATAAGAGATAAGCGTGATACAAATGACAATCCCAACTGTTCCTGCACAATCATCATATATCTGATAGCTTATATTTTCATCCTTTTTTTTAACTCTTGTTTTGCAAACGTGCATCAGTTGAATAGTTGGAGCCCAATAAAAAGTTTCAGGCTTGCTTTTTTCACTGACTCCTGTTTTGAGCTTGTTGACCAACAGCTTCATCTTGATGAACTGACTGCAACGAACTTTTACGATGGCGTCGTGTTCAAGCTATTGAAGGTGGTCTACAAGCATCCGGTTTGAGGGCTGAATCAGCCTCACAAACTTCGCACTTACACTAATGTTGAAATGAGGGTTGAATCAGCGTCAAAGCTTGCACTCAACTAATTATGTCCCAACTATTATTCAACTGAACTAGCCGGTTATTTCACAAACTCATTCTTCTATGATTTTTTTTTAATGCCTCTTAACATTCCAAGTTATGATGATGCTTTGTCCAAGGCATTGTAGCACGTGAAAGAAAGCAAAGCAAGAAAAAGGATGTGCACTGTTGGGTTGTCTACAAATGCACAGACATAACCAACAATTTCGTCTTGGATCAACAATTCAATTGATGACTATATTACTACATCTAGTCCTCAGCTAAAAATCCTCAATTTTTCAAAAATTAATACAATATCCTTTCCTATAAGTACGAAGATGGTCATGGAGGCCGATCTTCTTTGAAACAAAAATCCTCAACTACATCCTTTAAACATGAAGATGGCTAAAGAGCCCAGTCTTCACTTTTAAAATTCCTCCATTAATCATTCCTATGAACACGAAGATGGCTAAGGAGTCCAGTCTTCGCTTTTAAAAGTCCTCCGTTAATCATTCCTATAAACACGAAGATGGCTAAGGAGTCCAGTCTTCGCTTTTAAAAGTTCTCCGTTAATCATTCCTATAAACACGAAGATGGCTAAAGAGTCCAGTCTTCGCTTTTGAAAAGTCCTAACCTAAACATAGTAATGTCATCAATTAAATGTGTTTTCTCCGCAACTATTTAGTTGGTCTGCAAGTGCAAATGTTGATTAGTGTGTGTTGCATCACGAGCGGCAATATTTCCATTGATGGACACGTTCATATGTTCCTTGAGTGTGACTTAATTATTGTTACAAACGTTCAATCGGAATATAAATGAAGGGTCTAACACAGTTATACATCCGTATGAATTTCTTTTTTAAGCACTCAAAGAATGATTTCACTGTGCAATTACATTTAGATCACCAGATTAAGTGTAGAGTCTCAATGAATGAGAGATGAGTGTGATACAAATGACAATCCCAAATGTTCCTGCACAATTATATACATGTAATGGATTAAATCTTTTTTTTTACATTTGTTTTGCGAATGTGCATCAGTTGAATATCTGGAGCCAAATAAATAGATGCATCATGAGCGGCAACATTTCCTTTGGTGGAAATGTTCATACTGATTGTTCATTGAATGTGTTAGGGTTAGGATTTTTTTGCATGCAATTGTATATCATATCACATGATTTTTGTTTTCATATTAACTCCCAACATGAAAATATAATGCACATTTTTCCACCCCTTAGAAATGAAACAGCTTAAGAGTATTCAAGTCAACTTAATATGTTATTATATTGCACATAATCACAAGAAACCTTGAATGTTTTTTGTCACACTATCACACACTGAATAATTGAAACAGTTTATTTTGTTAAAGATCTACATGAAGTCAAGTCAACTTGTTTATGCAATAGTACATCATATCACTGTGAATTGTAGATCCTTTTTTTTTGTCCAATTAAGTACTGGGGTGTAAAGACCATGCACATTAACACATAGTTGTTACAATAGTAACTTGAATCATCCCTATCTCCATTTAACTTGAATCATCCCAATCTCCAAGTGGCAAAGTGAAAGTTGATGGTGATTCACAGCTTTTCATTTTTGTGTTTGAATTCCATATTTAGAATACATTACTATTGAATTAATCCAAATGACAAAGAATCCAATTCCATTATTTGTTGAAATATATTTACATTTATACAGTTGGAATTATTTCAGAGCAATTCAGTTTTTCTGAAAAAATTAATAGGAACACCCACTTATTTTATCTGAAATTAAAATGGTATATCACTAAGTTTAACAAATGAAAATTCAGTTTACTTTCATAACTAGACACTACTAAAACAAATACAATACAAATTTCTTTAACTAGACAGGTGAACTTACAAGTTGTGTGAGAAGTTATGTGTTTGTGAAGTAATTACTGACATCATATATACAAAACAAATACAGGAACCATGCATACATATTAGGGGTGCACCGGATAGTCCCTCCGGCTCCGGCTTTTGGCGAATATCCGGCATTTTTTACTATCCGGTGCTATCCGGCACCAGTCGGATATCACTACCGGATAGTAACCCGGATAGTAAAAAATACACCTATTTAATATGCATAATGTGGACCTCGTTCCGTTACTGTCTGTTATAGAATGTATTAATGTTTATATGAAAGCAAAATAATGTGCTTAAAAATAGAGCCATTATAAATATGCACCAAACATCGTTTATTATAAAGACAAGGCATGTTAATAACTTAATATAAATAGAGATGAAACTTTACATCATAAATGCGCTTTACATACAGAGATGCAATGGCTGGCACTTTTTTTCAATTTGTCTTGACCTTTGAGTAAGTTAGTTAACATGTTAAAATGTTACATTCCTTGACTACGTTATGCTGACCAGACGTCTGTCTAGCTGTGCGGGTATAACTCCAGAGGTAGAGATGAACAACTCCCACCCCCTTTTATTTGTTTAGTCCATCACATTGAGTTTTTTATATGCGGGTAACCACAAGTTAAATACGATGGACGTAGGTTTAATGTCAGCGTATAGACACTCTCTAGTGGTCACACCTTCGAGGGAACTGAGTTTGTTTACTTAGTAGTTAATCTTTATTTAGGGGGGGGGGGGCTGGACTACAAGAGCCAGACCTCTAAGGTAACCAGGTATATTTCTAGATGAACAACTCCCTCCCCCTTTTTTTTTGTTTAGCCCAACACATTGAGTTCATTGATTGACAGGTGACCCCAAGTCAGATACGATGGACATAAGCACTCTCTAGAGGTCACACGAGGGAACTAGGTTTGTTATTGGGGGGGGGGGGGACTAGACTTTACATTATAAATTCGTATTACATACATAGCAGCGATGTCTGGCACACTGGCTTGTCTTGACCTTTGAGTGGTCTAGTAAACATGTCATATTCCTTAACTACGTCACGCTGATAATCTGTCTAGATGTGCGGGTTTATCTCCAGAGGTAGAGATGAGCTACCCCCCACCTCCTTTTGTTTGTTTAGTCCATAACATTGAGTTCACAGATAGGCAGCTGACCACATTAAGCCAGATGTCAACGTGTCGACACTGTCTAGAGGTCACATCTTATGAGGGAACTGAGTTTGTTTACTAGGAGTAGAATTTTTATTAGGGGCGGGACTACAAGCCAAATCTCTATAAGGTTAATTTGGTATGAGTTAGTTTATTATGAGATAGGTTGTCAATCAAGGGTCTGGACCACAAACCACACCTTTTATACTATTGGACGGGTAATAAGTTTGTTTACTTTTAGTTAAGTCTCAATAATGAGTCAGGACTACAAGCCAAACAGACACTGACCAGGGGTATCTGTAAAGGGAGGGCTCAAGAGACTCAACACCCCCGACTTCTTATTTGTTTAATCCATGACAATGTATTGATAGAGAATATAGACATTGACCATTCTTAAGCCAGAATGGATTAACGCAAATTGTTAAGACATATTGACACTGTCTAGAGGTCACTAGATGATGACACTAAGTTTGTTTACTTGGAGAGAAATGTCAATTAGAGCGCTGAACTACAGGACACACCCCTACAAGTATTTTGTTACACAAGCCACGGGTATAAAAGTGGCTTGCAAGGGCATTTAGTAAATTGAAAAGTAATAATAATGGCTGATAAAAAGTCATCACTTATATGGCGTTACTTTAATGTCAAAACAATGGACAACTCTAAAGCAGTTTGCAATGCTTGTAAAATAGTTCTGTCACGTGGTAAACTAGGCAAACCTAAAGACTTCTCAACCAGCAATATGATTAGTCATCTACTGTTGAATTACTTTTTCTAACTTGTTAACTTTAAATCTTACTCTTGTGTTATGTGTGTGTCTTGATTGAATCACAATATTCTTAATAAAATTTAAGAGTGTCAAGTAACTCCTCGTTATTACTGGAATTACGTAAGATATTTACTAAGCCACTATCCGTATGAGGTACAAACCAGAAGCGGTTTGTGGTCTTTAAAACACGAGCCTAATGACAAGTTGATAGTGTAAAATACATGAGCACAAACATCTACCCACTACACAACTTAGATTGTACTTAAGAGAGATTTACGCTATAAAATCAAGATTGAACTTTACCTTTGAAAGATTTACTTTAGTTACATATAAGTTTATATATTCTGCATGAGTTATCCCACATTCTACTTTACAATTAGCGGCCTCATACATACGCACTAGGGTGGGTTGAAAAAGAGAAAATATTGGAATATCATTACGGAACTCCGTATTTATTTGACAAATGACCTCTGAAATAATGAACAAAATTTTAAATTGTTTTTGTATTACAGGAAGTGCCCCATTTTTAAATTTGAAAATTGCGTTAACCAGCATTTTCAGCTTGATGCATTCTATTATTACTTGCTTAATTTTAAGATTTAGTAACTATATTATGCTTTTAATTTGTATGCCTGTTGTTTATTTCTATTGCACGTTATTTATTTAGAACAATAAATTGAATGTTTTGTAACTTAATGGCTACAAGAAGCGTAACACGGCACTCAGTATTTGGCGATGCCGGTGAACTTCCTCACAATGTACTGCCAACAAATCGTCAAGTTGCGCAGCATTTCTTGCATATGAAAAAAGAAAGAATGATTCCAACAAAGACAAATACAGAGCTGTATCAGATGCTGTTATCAGTCTGTGGAACAAAGCTTCCATTCCAACGATGCACTACCGATCTGTAATCAAACGTGTGGAAACAATGATTTCAACAGGTTCAGAACTGTCTCGTTCTAAATCAAGTTCAGCACGTCAGTCTACCTTTCTGGCCACTTTGGACTCATTGTTTGATATAGCTGCATGTAAAATGTTTATGGCAAATATAGACTTCCAAGCAACAACCAGATTGCAGAAGCGTTTACAACGAAAAATTGAAGAAGAAACAAGATGTAAAATGCCAAGAAAATTTTCAAGTGCTGAGAGTAACTTAAATCTTAGTGAAGAAGAATCTATTAACAGTTGTGCAAGTGACCAAAGTGTTTCAGAGGACAGCGATGACGAGGTAGTGATAGTGATGATAAATCCAGTAGTATTGATGATGTAGCTAGTGATGATATCAGTAAGAATCGTTCTAGTTGCTCTTTGTTTATAACGTCACCGATAGCCCATAGCCTAAGGATGAAAAATAGTCCAGCGGTTCTAAACCTTTTAAGCTCGGCGACCCTTTTTTACAATCCCTCACTCTGCCGCGACTCCCCCCCCCACATATACAAACAGCAATAGAAGAGTAGACAATACCAATCCATATTTTCGATGGCCTTAGGCGACCCCTGGCAAATGGTCAATCGATCCCCAAGGGGGTCGCGATCCACAGGTTGAGAACCCCTGAAATATACGTTAAATTTTTTATTTTTTTTTCAAAATTAAGGTCGCTAATTATAGAGTGCCTAATTTTCCGCCTTGTCAAAAAGTGCCTAATTATCCGGGTGCCTAAATCTCCTATATTCGCTAAACTAAGAGGGAAATAGAAAACCAGAGATAAAAAAAAAAAAAGAGAGAAAGATTGAAGCCCCTCAAAGAGAATCTTTCGTCACATTTAGCCCATCGTACAAATATTCGTGTCCCTAATGACACTCGCCCGGGGTCCCAGTCCAATGATGAGACAGCCTCTGATTATTTGTTCTTGTAGTAATGCTATTTTTATTTTGTAAAACACATTTGTGTAGAAACCAAAGGGGGATACTAGAGAAGAATGGCACAAGGACAAACACACGGGGCTGTCTTTTCCTCTTATATAACAACTATCGACTACACACTAGACTAGGCCTAGAGCTATCTAATACACACTGGTTTGCTGTTCAACTCTTAGTGTTCTACTCAAGATCAAGCGTGTATACTTTTGGAAGGGGGGAGATGAAAGTGTAACTTTTTTTTCTCCCTAGGATTGGTTACCCGAACGCTTAGAGCTGCAAGTGTAGACATTGTAAATCAAGAAATCTAAATCTCTGTATGGCAGATTATAGGCCAACGCTTCGGTTCCTTCTATCTCTAGATTCTCCTGTTATTAACAAATTATGGTTTAGCGCTAATGAGTAGATTGAGACCACTAAATATTGACTTAAAACGCTTCAGATTCCCACTACAAACCAACTGAAACTAAGCACGGTGCGCGATGTAAACACAACCACCACGTGACTCTGGGGGAATCCTAAACAACCTAATTAGGCTGGACATCACTGTGATAAGTCATGGTCATCTTTTCTTTGCGTTCCTCTTGGAACATAGGGCCTCGAATGTGATAAGTAGACTTAAGTATTAATGCTCTAAACTTAATGTAGCCTACGAACTGATCAACACTGATTAACAATGAACAGTAAACCCTAATATCTTGCTTTGACCTTCTTATAAACTTTCAAAAAAGAAAACTTTCCGAAAACTGAAATAATTCTTGACCTTATTTCGTTGAATTCTTTTTTAATATTCTGTTCTGCTGGCCAGTATATTTGTTTTCACTGCAAGTGGTCAAGGTCTCAACAAGTTGTTTTTTTCTGACCTACTTTGTTGACTGGACTGAATGTGCAGTGGAGCGTAATAGGCAGTATTGTCATTGTGTCTTCGTGTGTTCCAAACAGAGAGAAATAGAGAAAGACGGTCAACCGAACTTGTGTGGTGCCCCAAATCTCAAAATAAACCATTAAACAGTCCTAACTAGATCTATTAATCATCTCAATATATCAAGCCAGATATCCAGTTGTTTATCATTATTGTTATTTCTAATGTATTGTATTTTTCTTGTGTCTTCATTTTGATTATTTTGAGTATGTTTTTTTGTATACTGTTTTTATGTGTAATGCCTGTCTTTGTAGTACTTGTGCTTTGTGGCAAAACAAATACAATTGTTCAATTGGCCCAACAGACTAAGGCGAAGGCTCACAACTTAATGAATCTTTTCAAACTGCAGATTTTTTTTTTCAACCTTGCAATCTAGCTGAACTGGGTGGTGTGGTTTTAGTTTTATTTATATTTTAAGTCGCTGTTGCCCAAGAGAGCAGTTTCAAACATGAGTTTTGGTGGATAAGAGGATGTTTAGTCTAATTTAATATTTTTTTTTTGTAAAATGTTTTAAATGTTTCGGATGTTCCTTCAGAGTGGAAGATAATCTACATCCTAGATCAAACCTCCAAAAGGACGACGCTGTATGGCAGCGGGCAGGCTTTGAACCCGGGGGCATCGAGTCGACTGTACGACAGTCCAGTGCGCATACCGCACGACCTGGCAGCCATGTCCAATATGGAGATGGCAATCAACTGATGGTTGCCGTGTTGTTATGAGTGTGTGTGCGTGTGTTAGGATCCTCCTCGCTAGTTTTGCAGTCAGAGTCCACCCAGCTCTAGCGACTTTAGTTGGGGGGGGGGGAGGAAGTCACATGACACTCTAGTAAACCGTTGGCCACAGAAACAGATGACCCAAACATCATCTGCCCTATAGACCGCATGGTAACTTTACTTTTTACTTTTTAGTCGTATGGCTGGTTAACTAAGTTATTATAGTGTCATGCTATAGCGCGTGGGTTCGATCCTCGTACTGTTTAAGTTTTCCAGGAAAAGAACAAATTAAAAATGCGTGACATCATTTATTAAAATTTTTTTTTATTATTGTTTAAATTGTAGACACTAATTGTTAACAGTTACTGTGCAGTGTGCCAGCTCTACACTTCAATAGTAACATGAGCCTCGTAAAGTAAGAAGTGATTTGAAACAAAGTTATTCTAAAATTGAGAAATGTTATGTTTCCCTTGTTAGATAAGGGGAGTAGACTCTCTATAACACGTTGATCTTCAAACAATGGAGATTAGTTAAACACAGTAAATAGACAGGGTAAATAATCCACGAATTAACCATTTCAATGGATTATTCCTAGTATTCTCCCTTTGAGTCTACAAACCTTGGGAAAAAAATACTAAAAAAAAAAAAAAAAAACATATTTCTTTTTAAAGATTTAAGATTGCATTACTACAAGAACAAATAATCAATTTAATAATTGTATTTTATATTTTATTTTATCTTACAAGAAAAAATAATCAATTTAATTGAACAATTTAATAATGGTATTTGTTTTGTCACAGAGCACAAGTAGTACTAAAGCAGTCAAAATAAGACTACAATGTACACATAATCAAGATTAAAATGAATGAAAAGTAATAATAATGAAATCGGGAATTAAAATTATAATTACAACAGTAATAATGAACATCAATACCGCAACTTTCTGAGTATTTTATTAGATATTTTGTTGAAGATTATGGTTCACTCAGTTTCAGTGTTTTATGTATAATTTCTACTTTACTTTGAAGTCTTCTATCCTGAAGGCTTCCTAAATTTAGTGATTTTACTAAAGGTGTTACTCTAGTCAAATGGGAATATTCGTTTGTTTTTTTTATGAATCTCACCGCTCTATTTTTTTTTGTCCAAGTTTCTTAACTCTTTCTCTCCTAATTAACGATATGGTCATTGATTTAACCTCATTAAATCAAATTAATTTTTGTTTTATATAATTTGTGTTACCCGGTATATAAAAGGAGCATGCATTCTCCTATAATTCTATACCAAAAGAAACTTTTTTTTTCTGATTACAAACAAAAATGTTATTGAAGTTTAACCATAACAATGAAGAATGTGCAAATGAGAAAAATGAACAATACTGTCAGAACGTGGAAAAAATAATTACGGAGATAAAGAGTTAATGTTTTCTTGAGGGGTCACATACAGAGGATGAATATTCTATTATTAGCCTAACCCCTTGGGGGTCGACGGAGGATTTTCCAGGGGTCACCTAAGACCATCGAAACTATGGATTGTTATTGTCTACTCTTCTATTGCTGTATGTGTGTGTGGGGGGGGGGGGAGGTGTCGCGGCAGAGAGGGAATTGTAAAAAGGCGTCGCCGATCTTTAAAGGTTGAGAACCGCTGGCCTAAGCGAAAAAAACAAACATTATCTGGTTCAGAGTCATTTCGCTCGTATGCAAATTACCACCCTAGTGGTCAATGGTCACATTCCCTAACCAAGCCACTGGTTTTCCTGGCATGCTCTAATAGCACTAGGGAAGAAGGATTATTTGTACAAATTTGTCCTAGCATATGGGACGAGGAATGTGCCTTTATCTTTGTGTCTTTCAGAGTATTTTATTAAATTTTGTTTTTGTATTTGAAGATTATGGTTCAGTGTTTTATGTATAATTGCTACTTTACTTTTGAGTCTTCTATCCTGAAGGCTTCCTAAATTTAGTGATTTTACTAATGGTGTTACTCTAGTCAAATGTGAATATTCGTTTGTTATGAATCTCACTGCTCTATTTTGTGTCTGTTCCAGTTTCTTAATGTTTTTTTGAGTTTAGGGGTCCCAAACGGAGGATGCATATTCTATTATTATCTAATTGTGTCTCTCTCATAATGACAAGTGGACAACATAAACACATTACATATAAAAGCTTCAGTGGGTATGAGCAATTAAGCTGTGAACGTAACTATAGAGTTGAAGCTAGGTGCTGAAACAGATGTGATACATACATATATTACCTTGGTCGGCGCAGTCCCTTATTTTCGTAGCATTTAATTCACTACTTTCTCTCATTTAAAAACTTGGTTCCTGGTGGCTGCTGTTCATTTATGTTTAATATATGTTTATCGGACCACAAGTTAACAGGACAATTAGTATATCAGACCACTAGTTAACAAGACCACCAGTTAATTATCGAATCACCAAGTCATAGAAACGGATCAGCAGTTAATAGGAACATTTGTACATCTGGCCTCCCCCATAAACCTTGTGGTGTTTAAAGCAGCTATGAAGTATTGTTTTCATTAATATTTTTGAAAACCCGTGGCATAGCTCTTCCGAAAGTTATTTCCTTGGAATATTTTGTTTTGTTTTGTCGCGTAACAAGTCTTCAGACCTTTGTAACAAATCGTTACAAATTTGTATAAACTTTCTACCTCTTAGTTGTTACGTAATATCCGAAAGTTCCATTAATTTGTGATCCAATGTACTGGTAGCCTTATTAACGGAAGGTCTGATATCCTGGAGTTCCTATTATCATGTGGTTTGATGTAATGGCGGTCCTATTATCTGGTGGTCTGATGTAGTGGCGGTCCTATTATCTGGTGATTTGATGTAATGGTGGTCCTATCATCTGGTGGTCTGATGTAATGGTGATCCTAGCATCTGGTGGTCTGAAATAATGGTGGTCCTATTACCTGGCGGTTTGATTTAATAGTGATCGTATCATATGGTGGTCTGATCATCTGGTGGTCTGATCATCTGGTGGTCTGAAATAATGGTGGTTCTATTATCTGGCGATTTGATGTAATTGTGATCGTATCATCTGGTGGTCTGATCATCTGGTGGTCCTATCATCTGGTGGTCTGATGTAATGGTAATCCTATCATCTGGTGTTCTGAAATAATGGTGGTCCTATTATCTGGCGGTTTGATGTAATGGTGGTCCTATTGATGGGTTGCCCTATTAACTAGACGACTGATGCACCTTTAGCCTTATTAATTGGTGGTCCTATTTAAAGAAACATAGATAGACAACAACAGTTGCCTATGTGTCTGTGTGTGATTGAGTTTGTCTAATGGATTGAAGACATGTTGGGAATATGTACCAATATAACATGAGTAATGTCTCTGTCTTCAGGGCACCAGTGCTGGATTAAAAGTGATACAGAAAAACTCCGTGACTGTTAGTTCGAAGGCAGGTAGAGTGTACTACTTTTAATGACTGAAACATTTTGCGTCAAATTAAGGTCAAGTGATTGGTCTCTTCTGGGAAACAAATGACCTCACAAGACACAATCCTGTGAGGAGACATGTCTCAGAGCGAGATCGTTAAAGTAGCCATGGGCATGTGACCTATGAATAGTCAAAACTCTGACGTGGCAATGAGCTATTGGTCTCCACTGAAAACATGTTACCAAGTCTCAGGTCAGTGTCCAGGATTACTATAACGATTGGTTTGGGTCAACAGCTTAGGACAGTGCCTCTCAAACTTGTTCCTTAAATGAACACTTCACCTATTCGGAGTATTTAAAGGAACACTTTGCTTAGTTAGAGAGATTAATTCACGTGGGGGCCTACAAGTTAGTTATTTCAGTACCTCGTTGAACACCTATTCAGGACTCGCGGAACGCTATGGTTCTTCGGAACACAGTTTGGGAAACACTGGCTTAGGAGATCACTATATTTTTTAAATAAGTGTTTACGTTTTTTTTTTGTTTTTTTTTTCATAAAAGTATTTTCCAAGCTCTTACAAATGTGTTTTCAAGTTCGTAATAAACTTGTAGCGGGTTTAACTAGTTATCAGTTTTAGGTGCTGAATTCAACTTATTGCTACGATTCTCTCCTAATCAGGCCTTCTGTAAACACTGCTAAACACAACACAGCACATCTAACACATCAAGAACTTGACGACAAGGCTCTAAATAATCTGGTGCTTTAATAATGGCCAATTAAAACAGCCAATATGACACAATTGGCAATACATCAACACTAAAAATGCTATACTGTACATCACCGTACTAAACTAATAAACTCTACTGTCTCTATCTCTTCCTGGACTCGCACATTCACTTCAGGACTCAACCAGGACCGACTTCATGGCAGACTAACAGTCCCGGTCGCATCGCTGTCCAATCTTGAACTGCCCTGCCTCTGGTTCACGCAGGCTTATGATCACTTGACCATAACCATCGACAGCCGTTGATCTGAGTGATTTGCCTGAGTTCACATGTGTCAACTGAACCTACAGTTAACCCTATCGCGCTGCCAATAGGGTTATAACACTATTTTTGTGGTCTTACCTTTTGCTAAATGTAGCATGCTTATTAGGTGCTTTTTATTAGCGCGACTTTCGTATTTATAGCATGCTCAGAGCGCTGTAGTTCAACTCATTTGTGGACTAGTGGGAGTAGGTGGTATCTGGGAGAAGATTATCCGTGCTGCCTTTGGGCGTTCAGTAAACACAATTCTGCTAGAGTGGGGTGTCGAACCTCGAGCCCTTTTGATACAGAGTCAAACAGTTTTCAGTTTTTCAGTCTTACAATCCACCCATTGTTGTTGTTTTTTTTTGCCCCCTTAGGCAGCTAGTTCCAAAAGTTAGTCCAGAGAGCTAATCCATTATCGACACAAGTTCACAAGTCTAACTTCTTCATGGTGTAGGATAAGCACAATTGTATTTCTTGCTTCCTAGAAGATGGCTAGGGAGTCCTATCTTCGCTTTGAAAAGCCAATCACACACAAGGCTTGGGAAGGTCGAGTCTGATGTGGAGTTGCCCAATTTGATTCTCAGCTTATTTTGTGATCTGCGCTCTTTGTACTTGTCGTGTATCTCAAACTACCGACATTAGCCGCTTTACGCGAAAGGAGCGTTCGATTGTAAGCGTTTCGCAGTCGTGGATGTAAATTTCAGATTTTATGAGGGTAGGTGACTTATCGCTTGTGTCAACCGCCTTAAGAGCGCTTTCCAGCGCTTGCCCCCCGTCAAAAGGATAGCCTTCTGGTTGAGCGGAACCTGCCTGGTCAAGCGGTATGCGCACTGGACTGTCGATCTGTTGTCTCGGTTGACCCTATTTATACTCTTCCCCCTGTATCCCCCATCGTTCAGCTGAAGGCTTTTAGTAGGATGTAGATAATCTTCAACTCTAAACGAACCTCAGAAACATATATAGAAACGTCTTTTGGGGAGGTGATTTTCATGCATACGGTTACATGTCCAGCCCATCGAAATTGGAACATTTTTGCTGTGGCACCTGGTCAATTTTTACTTAGAGATACATTTTCCGTAACACTAGATGTAGAATATTTATTCCAGTGCTACAACTAAAACTTAAATGACGGAATGTTCGTGTATAGCTTTCATTAGTTCTCTTTCTTCAATGTAGTATGAATTTTATTTTTTCTGCTTCTGTCAACAGCTTAAATACGTACAATTACAAAATCAGCTCCTCAAGTTGGCCAAACTCCAAAGCTCTGCTAAAGAGAAAAGCTGTTGTCTTTAAAAGTAAAATAAATCGTAAATAACACGTCCAGTACTAGAGATCATTATGTCGCGTCATTATTATAAGCTCATTAGCTCATACTACAGTGGCATTTTTTTCAAATCATTTAAAAATTAATGAGTTTAAAACTATTTTTTCTATTAATTAAATCACATAATGTTTGTCAATTAGATCACATCATTATCGTCACTTAATTAAGTCATATTATTGCCATCACTTAATTAAGTCATATCATTACCATCACTTAATTAAGTCATATCATTGTCATTATTTAATTTAAGTCACATCATTACCATCACTTAATTAAGTCATATCATTGCCATCACTTAATTAAGTCACATCATTGCCATCACTTAATTAAGTCACATCATTTAATCAAATTATTAAGACACATCATTGTCATCAACAAACTTGCCAACCAACTGTCCTGATGATGATAGGCCTACATGCTATCAACACTATAATAGCTGGTCTATCTTGTACGCAATATTTTTTGTTTTTGTTGCATTTAAAACCAGCTAATATTTATACATACCAAACTCTACCTACAAAAAAACACAGAAAAACATATATATATGTTGTCGAAAACGCGAATCGGCTAAACCTGAATACGAAATGCTCTGACGGGCACGTCGCTGAAAGACATTTTGTCCAAGGCAAATGACGGAGATGAATGGACAAAGACTGTGGACAAATTTGTCGACTGTCTGGTGCCCTTATGGTCCTACTGTCCAACCGAAGGATAGTTGAAGATGAACCGTTTATATAAAAAGAACTTTTCTAGTTTTAAGCTCCTACATTTTATGGAGCCGTGAATCGAAATTGAAAGTACCGTAAGTAAGAATAACTGAAACCTACCCCCCAATCAAACTGATGCGCTCCCTGGTCATGGCCACATTGTTATATGCTTGTGAGTCTTGGACGCTGACTGCAGAGCTAGAGAGGTGGATCCTAGCAATGGAATTGAGATGCTACAGAAGGATCCTAGGCATCCCATTCAAAGAACCGCATCACAAACCAAGAGATTAGAGACAGGGTTACTGCAGCGATCGGACCCCAATGATGACCTGCTAACTTTTGTAAAGAAACGCAGCTTTGAATCTATGGCCATATTACAAGATCTTCGGGGCTCGCAAAGACCTTCCAGGAATAAAAGGAGAGGTAGACAGAGAAAGCGATGGGAGGACAACATAAAAGAATTGACGGGCCTGCCATTGAAAGGGGCTTTAAACAAGGCAAAAGAAGAGAGGAATGGAGAAAGACGGTCGACAAATCTTGCATGGTGCCCCAACGGTCCAACAGACTAAGGGATTGGCAAAGGTAAAAAAACAACCAACAAGTCGCACAGATCAATTCTTGTTTTGGGTGGAATGAGGCCGTTATATAGTGTACGATGGAGACATGGTTGACGTACGTGTTGTGTCTTGACTCGTTAAGTGTCTTGTCTTCTACTCTTGTTTTCTTTTAATCCTTCTCTAGTGTCTTGCTCTGTGTATTATTTTGTGTCTTGTTTAGTGTCTTGTCCTGTGTCTTATCTCGTGTCTTCTCTTGTGTCTTGTTCTGTGTCTTGTTTAGTGTCTTGTTCTGTGTCTTCTCCTGTGTCTTGTCTCGTGTCTTGTCCTGTGTCTTCTCCCGTGTCTTGTCTCGTGTTTTGTTCTGTGTCTTCTTTTGTGTCTTATCTCGTGTCTTGTCCTGTGTCTTGTCTCGTGTCTTGTCCTGTGTCTTGTCCTGTGTCTTGTTTAGTGTCTTCTCTCGTGTCTTGTTTTGTGTCTTGTCTTGTGTCTTGTCCTGTGTCTTGTCTCGTGTCTTGTTCTGTGTCTTGCCTCGTGTCTTGTCCTGTGTTTTCTTCTGTGTCTTGTCCTGTATCTTGTCTCGTGTCTTGTTTAGTGACTTGTCCTGTGTATTGTCTCGTGTCTTTTCCTGTGTCTTGTCTCGTGTCTTGTCTCGTGTCTTCTCCCGTGTCTTGTCTGGTCTCTTGTCCCTCGTCTTGTTTCTTGGGCTATTTAATGCTTTCACAAAAATGTTGCTGCATAACATGGTCACATTAATAAAAGGAGTTTGAAACTTAACGTCAGATTAATAAATGTTAATGCATTATATTTATTTATAATTACAAAACCACAAATTTTACATGAATGTTTAACATAAGTTCTTAAATTCCTTTGTGTTTAATGTTTAAATATTCAGTAAATTCGCACTTTATTCCCATGTGTTCAGCTTGGGAAATAACTTGAACATGCTTATGTCATATGACACTACTCTTAATACTGAAATTTTAAAAAATCTTGGGCCTATATATAGTAATTGATACTTATGTCATTCAGAAAAATATTACACAACTTTAATTTTGAAAGAGTACATAGAGGGGGGGGGGGTTGACCTACACAACCAAAATACCAGCACTTAGGCTAAAATTTATAGAACACGTGAATAAATCTCCAAGCAACAATACCATAGGAATTGACCCTCATTATATTAGATTTAAAATACTACTGCCAATTCAGAATGGCACATCTCAAAACTCCTGAAAATGACTTACCGTTGAAGAAAAGTGTTTAAAAATAAAATGTCTAGAAACAGTCACAGGCATTATCATGAAAATATGAACATACTTATAAGTAGAATTTTACGCACCTCAAATATATAATAATTTTGTAAGATATCGAAAAAAAGAGATAAATTATACAGTATTTAGATATATAGATGTTAATGTGGATTTCTTCGACACAGATAAGGTTTTGTTTTTTTTGTTAAGTATTTTTATAGTAAACATGATTTGTAAAATCCATTCTTAACTGTTCACAGGGGCGTAGCTAGGATGGAGGGAGGGGGGTTACAAATTTTCTACTCCCCCGGGACCACACTTGAGGAGGGCCCCCAAAAGAGTATCGGAATTTTGTTTTTACAATAAAAAAAATACGCCATTATCTCATGTCATGATGGCGAATGTCAAATTACAGGAACCCCTAAATAGATCAAGCACCCCGGCCCCCCAAATCCTTAGCTACTCCACTGACTGTTAACTTTATTAATTTAAGAATTAAGGCAAACCTAGTTACAATACTCGACCATGGTAAGTCGAAGCGTGGTCGAGAGGCTAACTTGGCTTGTCTTGGCTACCTAGAAGGGGGCTCGAGGTTCGACACCCGACTCGGGCAGAGTTGTGTTTACTGAGCGCCTAAAGGCAGCACGGAAAACCAACTCCTAGATACCCTTTGCCCCCCCCCCCCCCCCCCCACTGGTCCACAAATGCTGTAAGTATGAAAGTAGCGCTACATAAAAGCTATAATAATAATAAGTCCACAGTACTCATTGCGTCATTATATAACTCTATATCATTATATATATTATATTTAAAAAAAGTATACAAGGTATGTATAACTATCGTGTGACCATAAAGGAAACAAAAAAATGAAAGAACTGAAACGGGCTGAAAGTTTGAATTAGAAATGTGGAAAGAGGTTAATGTATAGAAAAGAAAAGGTACATCTAACAGTTAGATACAATATAAGTCTTAAGATCATTACAATTCAAGACTTGTTTATCTATTATTATTTTTTTTAATTAAAAAATGGAAATATTTCTTATTTTATTCAAATTTTAAATCACCGTATTTTTTATTAAACAAATGTTATATGGATAGATTATTACACAATCGCTTTTTTTGACCACTAAATATCAAACATATCAAGGAAGGTAGTTTAAAAAATTTTGTATTACTATTATTATATGGTTAGGTTAATCACTTTTCAATTGTTTATAGTTTAATACTTGTGAATTATGAGAACTTACAAATAAAAGCATAGAAAAAAAAGCCCACAAAAGAAGCAAGATGGCCCATAAAAGAGGCACATAAAGCCCCCAAAAAAGAGGCCCAAGGATTCCTATGATGATAAAGCTAAAATTGAATAGCGCAAATTCTGAGGTTTCCTTTTTAAAAAAAAAAAGTAAATCTTATTTTAGGATACCTCAGCTTGTTAGCTTTTGACTTAAGTGGTCGAGCTGCTTACATCCTAGGAAAGAAAAGAAAAAAAGGATAAATCAAATCTAGTTTCTCGTGTTAGGAAATCATATTGTGGTATTAAAATAGAAGGGAGGCTACTCAGCGACGCAACAATGTTAATTTACATAAGGACATCACACACATAAAATGTCTTCCATGAGCACAGCATCTTCATCAGCTCTAGACTTGGGCGGAGCTCGTTCTTCCTAATGTCTAGTCTCTAATAGTGCGCACTATTCCGCACCTTCCGCACTATCCTGAATGGCGGTGTGCATGGCAAGGTTATAACGGTACACTTGGTCAGTACCGAAGACAGTAGTCGTCTAAACTTGTCAACCAAATGAGCCATTCATAAATCTTTAGCTTTGCTTTAGTAGAGACATTAAAAAAAAATACTTTGGATTAAAATTGCAATCTGGAGCTGACTAAATAAGCCTTAGTTTAACACTAATAGTATTAAATACAATTTTGTATCATACTTATATAAAGATAATATTTACTTTGAAAATTTATAATACCTAGTTAAATAGTATGAAATGTATCCCTACAAAGAACTTCAAGTTGACTACCAATGTGAGCTCTAGCCTTGCATTTCCTTGGAGAGTAAGTTATTTTTAGTTGTTGCTCTATTGGCGGTGGGTGGGAGGTGAGTTGCATTATTACCTTCAACCCAAAATATAGTCATCTGGACTACAAAAACTAACCTTTAAACTCTCTAATGTTAAATATATGAAGGGCAATACTTTCTCTTTAAGTTCATCTTGATTTATTTCCATCTACAACAGTGGTTCTCAACCTTTTTAGTTCCGCGACCCCCCAGTATAATTTTCCACTAGGCGGCGACCCCCAACCTAATTTTTTTTTCGTTTACAGATAAATAAATTTGTAATCATAATTAAATTTAAAATAGGTTATTATTCAGACTTGCATTTAGTTAATTTTCTGTTACGTATTCACAATATACATGATGCTAGCCAACGGTAGTATGAAGGTTAGGCTTGCTTCTGTTCCACCTGATCAGGTATTCATTAGCACAACGAATGTCATCTTCTGCATCACGTCTGCTTCTGAATTTGGACTTAATAACCAAAAAGCTGGAAAACCTTGTTTCGCAAACAAAAATTTGTTCTTGGAGATGGAAGATGAAGGTGCAACACAACCTCAAACAGGACGGGATAGGAACTAGTTTGAATACCAAGTACGGTTCAGATCTGCTTGGTTACAGCACATTGGAATGGACACACACACACACAAAAACAACAACTTTCAATGATGAATAGACAAATAATTACAATTTCGGGGATCTTAAGAGACCCCTGGCAATTTGTCATTCGACCCACAAAGGGGTCGCGACCCACAGGTTGAGAACCATTGATCTACAATCTTCAAGTTTTCTCCACAGAGATTGGTCGTTGGCGACGTACAAAACCTCTTTGACAACTTGTGCCTACAGATTTAGAGTCTTCCAAGAAGGTGAAGAGGCCTTCCAGAGGCTATGTTAGACTAGAACGGCATTGCTTTAGTTTTCTACTAATCGGGTTCCATGCTATGTAATGACTGACTGTAGTAAACGTGTTTCGTCTTGCCTGGGGGCATGTCCTGTGAATCTCATACGACTTTCAGTCACCATTTCAGTCATGGGACGAGTGCCCGATTAAGAAAAGACTTCTATATCGGTGATACTATCACGGTATGTTATTCCTAGGATCCTAATTCGCTGTTGAGGTATAATTTTTTCTTTTCGATCTAAATCCTTGACTGCCACATTTCCAAATATAGGTGGTCGTTGGGAGTTTTGAATGTCAGGTGGCGAGGAGGTGGATCTTAATCTCCAGGCTCATTTATACTTCAGTCTTAATACAAACTTCTTAATTCGAAGCTGTGAGAAAAAAAAATATGTTTGGGGCAAACGTGAAATAATTAAATGACACTCGTAAACGACGTTTTAAACAGATATATACTTGAACGATTTCCAATCAGCAGTTTATTTTAAGTGCGCAGATTAAAAAGGTCCCCAGGGCAGAGAGAAATCCAGTGCACTGACTTTGTGTGAAGATTAAAGTCTACAAAGGTCCCCAGGGCAGAGAGAAATCCAGTGCACTGACTTTGTGGGAAGATTTAAGTTTACAATAATCCCCAGGGCAGAGAGAAATCCACTGACTTTGTATTCAGATTAAAGTCTACATAAATCCCCAAGGCAGAGAAATGCAGTGCAATGACTTTGTGCAAATAGAAAAATAATTGTGCACGAAAACATGAACATTTCTATCTGAGTGAAAATTTACTGAGGGCCCTCGATCGTAAGTAATGTTCCCCTTACAAACCTTGCGATCCATGGGGCAGACGATGTCAAGGTCATCTGGACTGTTACTTTGCCAACGGTAAACGAGCAGGGTGTCATGTAGCCAGCCCGCCTTTACTTCTCCAACAAAATTCAGGTACCCATTAAAGCTGGGTGGATTCAAATGCGCCCTGAAAATCCCGAAATTCAAAATCCCTGTCTTATCCGAGATACGAACCCTGGACCGGAGGTTGAGAAGCCAAGCGCTTAACCATTCAGTCACAGCACCCCCAATTAAAATTTTTACTACATATAGCTAATGAAACAAACTGTGTTAACCTTTTTCCAGAACGAAAAAAGCTGAATTTAAAAATATACGTTTTTAAAAAAAAGGTGAAGACAGGCTTTTGTTTAATCTGGATGCTGTAATTTTTTTTCCTTTTCTGTATCAAACAAAATTGTTTAAAAGCAACTGATTAATTAATTGGCACTTTTATTGATTCATGTTTTTATTACGGACAATGAATAATTGTACAAAGTTTCAACTGGATCCAAGGATGGGAAGTGGGAGAAAAAAAAGGTGTACACAATTTGTGACAGACAGACAGACAGACAGAGTGAGTTGATAAACGCCTTGTACGAGCTAAAGCCAAAAGTTTGTCAAGAACACTTTGACCTAATATTGTTCTAACGATATCTCCTACTCTGCAAAATGGGACACATCTTGCAATTAAATGCCATGTGTACTTAACAAGAATTGACAGGCACAGATCACAATTTTCAAAAAGACTGGCACGCTGTGTTAATTATGCATAAGACCAAATAGAGGCTCTCATAAATATTAATCACTCTTTGTGGCTAGCAGTGCAATATCAAGTTTTTTTTTTAATTTCATGAAAAACAAAATTCTACAGTAAGTAGAAGAAGCAAAACAAAATATGAAAAATACTTTTTTTAAAAAAGCTTATCGAATGGGAAGAACTCCTCATTTACAGGCATAGCAGGCTGTTTCACGAGATCTTCAGAGAGGGAAGGACACATAATACGTGACAAAGTCATCTGGAATACAAAACATAGTGTTATAGTGTGTGTGAGTGTGTGTGTTTCTATGGTGACGGTGGGACGAGGTTAGCGATTGTTTGTGAATGATGCACACGAAAAAATAATAACTAGTTAAGTTTTAGTATTTTTTAGTCTACGGCTAGTGGGAGAATTAGTGAGAATTAGTCAGTCAATCAATCATGGCCCTTCTAATTAAAATAGAGATATTAATTTGGTTTTATTAAATGTAATGGTTTATTCTATTCCATTTGAATATAAAGAAGTGACCTTAGTACAAAGTGTCATTCCTTGCTTTCCCTCGAAAAAAAAAAGACTGTAGATCTATCTTTTTTTTTAAACTATTAGAATAAGGTTATTTTTATTTTTATTTGGAGCGCGCTTAAAAGGAAGCGGAAATGACGCAAGACATGTTAAAATAGTAGACTTTGGGAAAAGAAAAAAAATTGCTTTGAAAATAAGGAATTTATGTTTTTTTTTTTTTTTAAATATACACTGCGGCCTTTCGGGAAAACACTGAAAATAAAACATACAAAGCTTTGATAGGAAGCTTGTGATTTTTCGCGAAATGTGGTAGTCAGGTTGCGAATCCTTCAAAGCCAGTTCTTGGTGAGCACCGAGAACGTAAAAAGGAACGTGTATACGAAATTTTATACCAATCCGTACAACAGCTTATGAGATCTCTTGATCAATCAGTCAGTCAGTGGTATTTTGCGCATGTAATATAGGTACGGTGCACATGATGAAGAGGAATATCAGCTTTTGATTTTAATAAAATCAATAACCATTTTTTTTTATCGTTTGTTTAATATTTCATTGGTAGCTAGAGATCATGAGTAAGGACAAAGATCAATACTAACAAACAGCCTAGACCAGTTGGAAATATTTATAAATAAAATGTAAAAACACATCAGAATAGTATTTAGGAATGAAATAGTCTCATTAACGACTGTATCTATCGTTCATGTATATGACGTCAACTGAGCTGAAGTTTGAATTACTCAAAACCTCAGTTCTAAATGTAGCTCAGGCTTTATTATAACGTGACCATCTAAATATCTCTTTGAATTTTCTTTGAGAGTAAGTACATTTTTGTTTCTTCTTATTTTTTAGCGGTGGCTGACTGGTTAAGCACTTGGCTTTCGGACCCGAGGTTCGAATCTCGGTGAAGACTGGGATTTTGATTTTCTGAGTCCACCTAGCTCTGATGGGTGCCTGACTTTAGTTGGCGGTAAAGGCGTAAAGGCGGTTGGTCGTTGTGCTGGCCTCATGACACCCTGCCCGTTAACCGTTGGCCATAGAAACATATAGCCTTAACATAATCAGCACCACGGATCGGAAGGTCTGAAAGGGGAGCTTTACTGTGTAACTTTGGATATGGCAAAAGGGGTGGCGGTGAGCGTTGTTCGTACAGCTACTTCAGTATTTAAGATGAACTATTATTTAGACTCCTTCAACCTGGAAAGACAAAACCTGCACCTTCCACCCCTCAACATATTGCTTTGCCTTACCTTTGGGCAGATGTACTTTGACTAAGCCGTCTAATTAGGAAGCGGCACATTTATCAGAGTTCGTGTAGAATTTATCTACATGCAGGCTAGGGCACCTTTCTTCCTGTCTAAGGTCATTTCTCTCCGTTAGGTCTGTACAGTTCTTTCTGTATGCTCTCCCTTTGTTGGACGATTTCTTTCCACCTAATTTCAGTCTTTGTAGATACGTCTTGGGCTAGTTGATACCCACATGATAGTTACTTCAAGTAAAGACAGGCTTTACGTATCAACAGACTGGCATTACTTTCAAGTGGATCCCGCTAATTAAAATATATTAACTTATCTGTCATGGTAAGTTCTGATTTCGATGTCGGAACTGTTGATCAGCATAGTCATCATTAGCATCTATGCATAAATATATTGACGTTCCAAGGAATGAGGTTCTGAACCTTGGAGTGGCGACTTCTTTTGGCCGAATGACAATTTGTCAGGAATCGCCATAAACATGGGATTTTAAAAAAAATTTATAATGGAAAGTTTTTTTGTTTTTTTTCTTTATGTGTGAGTCGTTTCTAACATGTTGGAGGCGCGGTGGATAAGTGGTAAAGCGCATGGCTTCCAAAGCGGAGGTCCCGGGTTCGAATCATGGTGAAGACTGGGATTTTTACTTTTGGGATCATTAGGGCGCCTCTGAGTCCACCCAGCTCTAATGGGTATCAGACATTATTTGGCGGTTGGTCGTTGTGCTGGCCACATGACACCCTCAATCGCCGTGGGCAACAGAAACAGATGACCTTTACATCAGCTGCCCCCCTGTAGATCTCTATATTTTAAAGGGGATTTTTTTTTAATGCTGTAAGAAGTATATCTGTACCACAGTTGGTAGAGTCAGGTGTGATCTACATGAGACAAGGTGATATTACTTAGATTGTATTATTATAACAAACAAACAAACAAAAAAACAAATAAAATACTTTTTTTTAAAAAAATGACAATGCTCCCTATAATTTTTTATCTAAATAACTAATGAATTTTAAAAACGGATTTTTTCCTTGCCCCACCCCGGCCGAGTAAAAAAAAATCCTGGAATCGCAAAACAATGTGGAAATCGTATCAAGGGGGTCGTGGGGATAAAAAAAAAAGGCTAAGAACCGCTGTCAGGGGCTATAATTGTCTTTTAAAGGGACGTCTGTAATTTATAAGATCAGTAAAAATGGTCTTCAGATGTCCACTTGATCCACCAAATCGTTTAATGAATTGCTGAGAACATTTGTTTAATGGTGTTAATATCTAAAAATGAACAATCTTTGTTTTTATGTAGTTATAAAAACACAAAGAGACTCAAAAGATTGTTCCATATGCTAGGACAAATTTGTACAAATGCTCCTTCTTCCCTAGTGCTATTAGAGCATGGAATGGGTTGCCTGAGCTAGCCAGGAAAACCAACGATTTGGCAGAATTTAAGTCATTACTTTAACATGCATGACTAGGTTGACCTAGTGACACGCGTAGGGCGTTCTCATCTTATTTTTTTGAAGTAACGTCTGTATTTTATAAGATAACATACGATAAAATAATTATTTCCGCTCTGTATTTCATCTGAATACATTTCTGAAAAGGAAAAACAAATCCTATTGTAGATTTACGCCTCGTACTTCAGCACCATACAAGATGAAGATCGATGTCATGCCCATAAGCCCCTGAGGCATCTGCAGACGAACCGCCATTTTGAACGAAGAGAGTCAGACGGAGAGAACTCTAAGCCGAACTGGTCCTGCTAGCGAGACTGACACAAAACAAACTTTAGTTGCCATTGCTTTAACTGTCTCTGAGTTCTTCCAGAAGACTTCCATCAACGGACCATTGTTCATCGCCACCTCTTCTAGCAAGCCGAGAACATTCTTTTGGACTGTGTTATTTGTCGGGGCAGTCATCGCTTCGATTCTTCATTTCTACTAGTAAAACTGACAACATTTTCATTTACATTGATACTGTTTTTACTTAGCTTATAATATCTATCTGGTAAAAAGTGTGTAGATGCTATTTCTCCCACACTCAATCTCGGCTCAAGCTGAAACTTTGCCACAATTATTCACTGACATAGACAGTAATCAGTAATCACACATTAGGCTTAATTTGTTGGGTTTAATCCCCTTAAATAATTGTTAACGCTATTTCTCCCTCTCTCGCATTCTCAGATCAAGTCGATACTTTAACAAAAAACGAACCAATAAACAAAAATACTCAATTAATCAATAAACTATTGGTAATTAATTATTTTGTTTGATATCGAAAAAAAGGGAAATAACTTGTACATATAATTTTAAGGATCTAGTTCTTCCCCTTTAAATGAGTTTTTTTTATTTTGCTTGTTTAATTTTATACTTTTTAGACCACTTTTACTATCTATTACAATACAGGTCATAGCTCTATTCAACTGACAATTTCATGGACGGACTTGGGCGGAACCTGAACACAGATCTCTAAAACGGCTCTAACGATTTTCCTATAAATTTAATAGATGATTTATATCGCTTAGAAAAATTTTTACTAGCTTGTTGGACACACTGGGGAAACTCTAGCTTATTATTTTTTTATTTTTTTTTTTCAAAAAAAAAAAAACAACAACTTTGGCTAAAGAATTAGGTCTATATCCAATTTGAGAGTTAAAACAATTAATGTTCAGCAACAGTTTGCGCATCGTCTATCTTATTATTCTATATTTAAAGGCCTATCAATGGAATATTATAAAGTGTACTTATGATATACATTCGCGTAACCAGGATTCTTTCTCAGGAGGGAAGGGGGAATTGGGCAATGTAAAAAAAGGTTCCATCGGGTACGGATGACTATATTTTCATTAATTATTAAGAGATAACCATATGCTCTTTAAGTTGTATATAAAAAAGGTATTGTCTAATTAGAATATGTATTAATTTTTTTTTCTTTTTCAGTGTCACAGCCAAGTATTTAAGTTACAAAACAAAGACTACCGTTGAAAGAGATTTGGAAGAACATATTCAGTTCCCATTTGTAACATTTTGCAACATGAACTTAATACGTCAATCAAAGGTAACATTTTTTAGTGTTCAATTTCTTGTGTTCAAATTTGGCGCCTACATTCATAGATAAAAGTATGGTTTATATCAGAGTACGAGTGAGAGCCTGGGGTGCTACAATGCGTCGCCCATGCTTCAGTTCCGTACTTTCTACTATTGTAATGGGTTCACCAGGGTTCATTCAGTGGGTGTACCACTTATAACGTCTCTGGCTTTGGATATGCATATGGTGTAGTGTTATGTGATTCCTTTTTCAATTTGCAAGATAAATTAACCGATGAGGAAATCATCTAAAGAGCAGGGCACCAGGAAATCCACTGTTATCTACAGAAAGAAACCTCGGCTGGCTTTATCACGCTCACACAGAATTCCATAAGGTTGACTTCCACAATATATAATGTATTTGTCTAGTGTGCCCTAGTGTGTCCTGGTGTGGTATTTGCATTGGTGATACATACTTGGATCATATTAAAGGTGTTTAAGTCGAAATAATTTACATCGCGTTGTGAATGGACGAAATAAAGTGGAATCCTCCTGTGGCATTTTACTTCTCGAGAGTCGATCTTTTCCCTTTGCAACTTCTTGTGTGACTAAAGAGGCCAATCCTTGATACACAGCTGCGGTCGCAGGTTGGGCATATATAATCACCAGGCGCTGTTGCATTTTCACCCTTCTTTCTGCTTCTGTTGTGTGGAATAGGCCAAAGAAATACACTAACATTTTTTTACCTAAACTCACACATGTACTACATCAGTTTTCGATCAAACTTTCTATGTTTCATGGACAAGGCCATATATGGCCAACAATTACTAGGTCGGATCTTATGATTGACCAGGGCCTATTTCGGAACCCTGCATGAATAGAACTTTTTTATCTTATAAAATACAGACGTTACTTCAAAAAAGAGATTACGCCCTACGCGTGTTCCTAGGTCAATTTAGTCATGCATGTTAACCAATGACTTCACTATTTCTCTCCGTAATTATCCTGCATGTCCCGATGGAATTATTCCTTTTATGTTCATTTATCGCTCACTTTCCTGTTATGATTAAACTTCTATTACTTTGTTACCAGAAAATATTTTATTTGGTTTAGAATTGAAGGGGAATGCTCTCCCTTTGTAGTATAACACACGTTAATGTTTATAAAAAGAAAAATTAATTTAATGGGGTCACATCAACGATGGTATCGTCAAATAGGAGAGAAAGTTAAGTTCTGCTAATTTTGGTTTTGCTGGCCCACTCAAGCAACCCATTCCATGCTCTAATAGCACTAGGGAAGAAGGAGCACTTGTACACACTTCTCCTAGCATCAGAAACGAGGAATGTGCTTTTATCTTTGTGTCTTTCTGAGTATTTTTTTTAGGTTTTGTTGTTTTTGAGGTTGAAGATTACTATGAGTCGTACTATTCCTTAGATAGTGAGTCGGAATCCTTTGCACATTACAGACAGGTTTTGTAAGGAAGATCTTTCCTATTCTACTAGGCATTGTCAACCCTAGGGAAAATTTTCGAATTATTAAACAGCTTATATCAACTCACTCTGTCTGTCTGTCTTTCTGGTAAAACTTGTGTACACGTTATTTCTCCCAGACCCGATCTTGGATCGAAATGACATTTCTCACAATTATTTCTTTTACCTGACAACACAAGAATCAATATAAAAAAAAAACCAATTAGCTAATTATCTATTGTTAATTAATTATTTCGTTTGGTATTCAACAAGGGAAAGAAATTGTAGTGAAAGTGTAGTGGTTATAGTAGAATTAGTCCCCTTTATACTCTGTATAGAGAAATCTTTAAAGTTTGAAACTAACAATAGATGACTATAAAGCCTTCTATTTTCATAAGTACTTCACAGCCACAGTTGCTAGCCTGTACACTTAGCTAGGCTTGAGGGGACTATAGCCCTCAAGTTTGAATTCAGTTCATTGTTGCTTTTTTATTAGCGCATTTAAAAAACGACCACTGTAACATTCACAGAGATACCCTTATTTTCTCCCTCCACGCCATTTTCAACTGGTCCAGACAAGTGATAGGATAATAGCGCATTTAGAAAGCTAAAGGCATGAAATGAAATTGCATTAAACAAAAACAATTGGTAAAAAAATAGTTCTAATGGCACAGATTTATTATAATTAATCTAGATCTATTACAATTTAAATTACATGACTGGTCCAAACTAAGTGATCAATATAAGTTTTGTTTTTATAAGAAAGTTACTTGTTTTCTAAATATTTTCTTGTTTTACAATAAATATAAAGACACATCTAGACACAAACTTTGACACACTCGTGGCTGTTCAGAGACATACTGACACTTATGTTACTGCTAATGCTCTGACATCTATATGTAAACACCTTTGTTTGTTTTTCGTTGCCAGCTCAATGAGACTTCTCCTTCGATTGTACAATTTGTAGAGACACTCCAGCTTGAGAATGTATTGAAAATAATCCCCAACACATCAGGCTGGACACGTAGGTAACGGCATTGTTTGAAACAAACAATTTTTAAAAAACTAAATACTAATTTAAAAAAACAACAATTGAATGGATGGATGGATGGATGGATGGATGGATGGATGGATAGACAGACAGACATATATATATGCATGTATGTATGTATGTATGTATGTATGTATGTATGTATGTATGTATGTATGTATATATGTATGTATGTATGTATGTATGTATGTATGTATGTATGTATGTATGTATGTATGTATGTATGTATGGTTGGATTGATGGATGTATGGATAGACAGACAGACAGATAGGTAGATAGATAGATAGATAGATATATAGATAGATAGATAGATGGATGGATGGATGGATGGATGGATAGATAGATAGATATATTGACAGATGGATGGATGGATGGATAGATAGATAGATAGATAGATAGATAGATAGAATGAGATACATTCATACATACATACATACATACATACATACATACATACATACATACATATTACATTTATTTTTGTTTGTTTCCAAGTGACGAGACGCACTTACCACTAGAATATCTAAACAAACTCCTTGTTTCAAACGTCGACCCAAACCAGGTAAAAAAAATTTTTACATAGCGTATATCAACTCACTCTGTCTGCCTGTCTGTCCGTTTGATAAAAGTTTGTACATGTTATTTCTCCCACACACAATCTCGGATTAAGAGAAACTTTTCCACAAAACTTTTTTTACCTGACAACACAAGAATCAATTTTTAAATTTCTTATTTTCTTGGTATCGACCAAGGGTAAGAAACTGTACTTGACTGGTGTGGGGGGTATAAGCTGAATTAGTTCCCTTTATACTCTGTAGAGAGAAATATTTAAATTTTGAAACCAGCATTAGATAACTATAAGACCTTCTGTTTTCATAAGTAACTCCATGGCACAGTGGTTAGATCACAGGCTTGATGAGGCCTGAGTCTACGAGTTTGAATTCAGGTCGTTGAACTTAAAAAATGCATTTAAGAAACGATCACGGTAACATTTACACAGATGCACAGACACCCCCTTCTTTTACCCTAACCCTTTTCTCAACTGGTCCAGACATGTTATAGCGTACTGAGAAAAATAAAATCATGAACTTTCGCTAAGCAAAAAAACAACTGATACGAATATTTCTAATCGCACAGATTTACTTATTGTTAGTCTAAACCTATTTCAAATTTAATTACTAATTGAAATGACTACACTAAATATACGTTTTCTTTTTTTTTTTAAAGGCTTAAAGTAATTCTGTCTGTCTGTCTGTCTGTCTGTCAGGTAAAAAGGGAATACACGTTATTTCTCCAACACCCATTCTCGGATCAAGTTATAACTTTACACAGTTATTCATTAACATAGACAAGACATGAATATAATATTTTTTGTAAAAAAGTAACCATTTAGTGAATTGATTACTGGTTATTAATTTTTTTCTTCTTTGATAACAACAAGGGAAACTTATCCTTCAGTGTTCACACATAGGGCTAGATTTGAGTTTTGTCCCCTTACATAATTTTTGATACTATTTCTCAATTACGTATTGCCCAATCAAATAGATACTTCAATCAATTAATCATTGATCCAAACAAAACATAAATCAATTTTTAAAAAACCCAATTAGTCAATTAATTAATAGTAACTAATTATTTTGTTTGATATCGAATTAGGGAAATAGCTTTTACATTATCTTACTAGATTTTTCCAAGGCTTTTGACAAAGTTCACCACCATAGTTTGCTTAAAAAATTAAAATATTTTGGCATTAATGGTCCACTGCATCAGTGGATTAGAGATTTTCTGATAGGGAGAGAACAAACTGTAATAATAAATGGCTCTAAATCAACACCGATAACAGTAAACTCAGGTGTACCTCAAGGAACAGTCTTGGGTCCACTACTATTTTTAATTTACATAAATGATTTACCAAATTGCATTAATTCAGGAACAAAAGTCAGATTATTTGCAGACGATTACATAATATATAGAACAATAAAAACAACACAAGATACATTTTACAAAGAGAATTAGATGAATTACAGAAATGGGAATCAAATTGGAGCATGTTTTTCCACCCAGAAAAATGTCAGTTGTTAAGAGTAACAAAAAAACTAAAATTAATTCCACTTATCTTATTCATGGCAAACCAGCAACACAGACTAAAAACGCAAAATACCTAGGTGTTATAATAAATGAAAAACTGTTATGGAATCCACATATTGATGAAACTATAAAAAAAAATCAAACAAAGCATTAGGATTTATTAAAAGAAATTTCTATAAATCAAAAAAGAACATAAAACTAAAATGTTATTTAACCTTGGTTAGGCCAATAATAGAATATGCATCCTCCGTTTGGGACCCCTCAACTCAAGAAAACATTAAGAAACTGGAACAGACACAAAATAGAGCAGTGAGATTCATAACAAACGAATATTCACATTTGACTAGAGTAACATCTTTAGTAAAATCACTAAATTTAGAAAGCCTTCAGGACAGAAGACTCAAAAGTAAAGTAGCAATTATACATAAAACACTGAACCATAATCTTCAAATACAAAAACAAAATTTAATAAAATACTCTGAAAGACACAAAGATAAAGGCACATTCCTCGTCCCATATGCTAGGACAAATTTGTACAAATACTCCGTCTTCCCTAGTGCTATTAGAACATGGAATGGGTTGCCTGAGCTAGCCAGAAAAACCAGTGACTTGGCAGAATTTAAGTCATTGATTAATATGCATGACTAAATGCATTACGCGTAGGACGTAATCATCTTCTTTTTTGAAGTAACGTCTGTATTATATAAGATAAGATAAGAAGAAAAACCAGTGACTTGGCAGAATTTAAGTCATTGGTTTATATGCATGGCTAAATGCATGACTCGTAGGACGTAATCATCTTCTTTTTTGAAGTAACGTCTGTATTATATAAGATAAGAAAAGATACATATACATATTAGAACGGAGTTCTTCCCCCTTAGATGAGCTCACTTCTTTTTTAAAGGATTTTTTTTATTTTGCTTGATTTTTTAAGTTGTTTTTTTTTTTTTTTTTTTTAATTATTATATTTGTCAGTTATTGGGTAGTCACCTTGTGTCGTGAATTTGCTTATTTGGATTGCCACCCTTTAGTGTTTGTTACATTTGTTAACATGTGTACTGACCGTATTTCGTAGTCCGTGTTGTGAACTCTACTATGTGTGTAGTTGTTTGTCATTCAGTGAAATAAAGCTTTGAATGTAACATGGTATTGTTATTATTAAGTACAACAATTTATTTCACTGAATCTGTCTAAACATGGATAGACTACTTCGGCCTGAAAGGTTCGACGTGGAACCTACCGCACCTCAAGCACAAGAAAAGTGGCTGCACTGGTACGAAACATTTAAAAACTTTGTGTCTGTAGTTACTATAGAAAATGTAGATAACAAAAAACTACTAATTAACTACATTTCGCCATCGGTGTACCAGATGATTAGTGACAAGGAAACATATGAGGAAGCAATCCAGTCACTAAACAACATCTATGTGCAGCCCAATAACGAGGTCTTCGCAAGGCACAAGTTAGCCACGTGCAAACAAGAACAGGGTCAAAGCGTCGACGCCTTTCTACAAAAACTCCGCAGTCTATCCAAGGATTGCAATTTCAAAGCCGTGACAGCTGAGCAACATCGTGACGAGTCCATACGCGATGCATTCATCACAGGGATTGCCTCCAACAGCATTAGAAAACGTCTCCTAGAGAAAACAGATTTAAAGTTAAAGGATGCATTTGAGGAAGCCAGAGTACTTGAACACGCCTATCAACATTCGTTGTTGTACGAGTCACAGCCAGAATCCACTAGTGGGGCTACTACAAATGCTGTAAGAGAACACCCTGCTGATCCTGTCGCTCCCCAGTTGCCTGATCTGCGAGCCTCGATTAATTCGACTAAAACAAAACAAGAGGTAAGCGCTATATCTACCAAGTGTTACTTCTGTGGCAGAGGAAGACATCCTCGTAATGAGTGCCCCGCACGTGAAGCCACATGTAATCAGTGTGGCAAGAAGGGACATTTTCAGAGATCTTGCAAGTCAAGAAAATCTAATGCATTTGCCCTCGCTACGTTGCACTCTTTAGGACTAGGCAAATCAACCTCCTTGATTCTTCTCAATGGGGTGCCACTTAAAGCCTTGATAGACACTGGAAGCTGTGAGAGTTACGTATCAGCTCGAGTTGCCAGGAGTCACAAATGGCCGATAAAAACCTCCGTGGACAGAATATTTATGGCTTCTACTCACCTGTCTCGAGTTACTGAAGGCCATACCTTTGCTACCATTCAACTCAAAGATGAAACATATGAAAATATTAAACTGTCACTTTTAGATGGATTGTGTTCAGATGTTATTTTAGGCTTGGACTTCATAAGCCTACATGAGAATCTACAGATTCCTTTTAGTGGAAAGAGACCACCTCTGTGCGTAAGTACCCTTAGACCAGCTAAAGTAGAGGCGCCTAGTCTTTTTGGTAACTTATCTCCAAACTGCACCCCAGTGGCAACTAAGTCACGCAGACACTCACTACAGGACTCTAAGTTTATTAATGATGAGATTCAGAGACTACTCAAAGAAGAAGTAATAGAACCCTCAAAGTCCCCCTGGCGGGCACAGGTTCTAATAACAGCCAATGAGAGGCACAAAAGACGGATGGTTATTGACTACAGTCAGACGATCAACAGATTTACGCTGCTAGACGCCTATCCCATGCCAAGAATGGATGATTAGCAGAGAAGATATCACAATTTTCTGTCTTCAGCACTCTGGACCTCAAAAATGCTTATCATCAGATCCCGATTAAAGAAGAAGAAAGGCCATATACAGCTTTCGAGGCTGGGGGTAGACTTTAGCAGTTTCGAAGAATTCCATTTGGAGTTACAAATGGAGTGGCTTGTTTCCAGCGAACCATAGATAAAATAATCGAAGATGAGCAGCTAGAAAATACATTCGCTTATGTGGACAATGTGACCATCTGTGGATATGATACCAAATCTCATGATAGAAACCTGCAGAGATTCTTCAAAGTAACTCAGAAGTATGGTATTACCTTCAACGAAGCTAAAAGTGAGATTGGAACACATAGTGTCAGATTGCTGGGATACGAAATATCTAAAGGTCAGCTCAAGCCTGACCCAGAAAGATTCACAGCCTTGCGGGAATTAAATGCTCCGTCGAACCTGCGAGAACAGAAACGAATAGTGGGCCTGCTGGCTTATTATTCTCTATGGATTCCTAACTTCTCAGACAAAATCAGCCTCTTAGCTAGAAATAAACGATTTCCTGTCCCTGAGGAAGTCAAACAAGCATTCCAGAACCTAAAGGACGAGCTCGAGGAATCTGCCGTGTACACCATTGATTACACTCGCCCGCTAACAGTGGAGACAGATGCGTCTGACATAGCTATAGCAGCTACACTTAATCAAGATGGCCGGCCTGTGGCTTTCTTTTCCCGGACACTATCGCAAAGCGAAAGAAGGCACTCATCAGTGGAAAAAGAAGCGTATGCAATAGTAGAATCTTTGAGAAAGTGGAAACACTTTCTTATTGGAAGACCCTTTACCCTTGTCACAGACCAGCGATCCGTGTCCTTTATGTATTGTAGACAAAATAAAGGCAAGATCAAGAATGAGAAGATCCAAAGGTGGAGGTTAGAGCTATCCTGCTTTCACTACGACGTCGTTTACAGACCTGGTACACAGAACACTGCTGCTTACACTTTCAGCAGAAATCGCTACTTATCCGCAACGACCTAAAACTACTCCACAATAGTTTGTGTCACCCTGGTGTAACAAGAATGCTACATTTTGTGAGATCAAAAAATCTACCCTTTTCCACCGATGACGTCAGAACAGTGATCGACCAGTGCCAGTCATGTGCTGAACTTAAACCTCGATTCTTCAGGACACCAATAGGTCAATTAATCAAAGCCACTCAGCCATTCGAAAGAATAAGCATGGACTTTAAGGGACCTCTCCCTTCCAACTCACGCAATAAATATCTGCTTACCATGATCGACGAATTCTCTAGGTCTCCTTTTGCCTTTGCATGCCCAGATATGTCATCTGCTACTGTTGTTAAATGCCTAAATGAGTTGTTCGCCTTATTTGGGCTACCTTCCTATGTCCATACCGACAGAGGTACTTCCTTTATGTCTGCTGAAGTACAGAAGTACCTTAACGAAAGAGGAGTTGCTACAAGCAGGACCACGGCTTACAATCCTAGAGGAAATGGTCAAATAGAGAAACTGAACAGTACCCTTTGGAAAGCTATAACCTTAGCTTTACACTCCCAGGACTTGAGTACGTCTCGGTGGGAACTAGTATTGCAAGATGCGTTGCACTCAATTCGGTCACTTTTGTGTACGGCGACGAATAAAACTCCACATGAGAGACTCTTTGGATACTATCGCAGAAGTACTTCTGGAACATCCCTACCAACGTGGTTAACATCTCCTGGTCCCGTGTTGTTAAAAAGAAATAATAGATCCTCTAAGTATGACCCTTTAACAGAGGAGGTAGAGCTTGTGAATAGCAACCCTCAATACGCTCTTATCAAAACATCTACGGGCCGAGAAGAAACAGTTTCTTTAAGATTGTTGGCACCCAAAGAAAAAGACTGTTTCACAGAGAATGTGAGACCCCCTGTGCTGAGAGACGCTTCGTTCAGGAATGCGACACCCTCACTTCAAAGCGAAACAGAAAACAACGCAGAGAACTCTTCTCTGAACCCTCCTGTTAACCGAACAACCAAACCAACCCTATCTGGGGAAGTGGACCCGGTTGAAGCCCCGACCATCGAGTCACCAAGTAATGTTGTTAGTACTGATACTGATAGTACTAATAGTGCCGATCCAAACTGCCGCTACAACCTAAGAGAAAGAAAATCAAGACCCAACTACCGGGTTTAACAGACTGATGTGTTTGATAAACAGTTGCTGTATAATAGACTAATGTGTTTGATAAACAGTTTGCTATTAACCAGTATTGCAGATGTGTTTAGATGCTTATGCTTATTAATCTTTGTATTTGCTTTGACTACTTGATGTTGTGTCATATGTATAAAATTTAAACGTGGGGTGAATGTCGTGAATTTGCTTATTTGGATTGCCACCCTTTAGTGTTTGTTACATTTGTTAACCTGTGTACTGACCGTATTTCGTAGTCCGTGTTGTGAACTCTACTATGTGTGTAGTTGTTTGTCATTCAGTGAAATAAAGCTTTGAATGTAACATGGTATTGTTATTATTAAGTACAACACCTTGAAAATTTGAAATTAATATGTCACCTTGTCACCTTTTGGTGCATAAAGGATCTAATAAATCAATAGTGAACACCAGTTAAACATGACCGGAAGTACGGGCGCATGAAAGATCGAGAGCTTAGTCAGTTGGTAGTCAGTTGAGGAAATGGGTGATCAAAGTCAGTTGGTAGAGTAAGTCAGTCATTGAATTTAGCGAAGTGACTATGTAACAAGTGAAGTTATTGAAGTGATTATGTAACAAGTGAAGTTAGTGAAGTGACTATATAACAAGTGAAGTTAGTGAAGTGACTATGTAACAAGTGAAGTGACTATATAACAAGTGAAGTTAGTGAAGTAACAGTGTAACAAGTGAAGTTAGTGAAGTGACTTTGTAACAAGTGAGTCTATATCTAACTAGAAATAATCGAAAGAGCGGAGGTGTCACAGTCAAGACGGTTCACGAAAGGAGGTTTACGACAAGAGTTCAGAACACGGTCGACTACAGCACAGTTCAGCGGTGTGGTTCTGTACGGAGCATTACGACGGTTCAGTGCGGAGTACTATCAAGTACAATTGAGACGAACGGCGTCTTGATCTTGGTCTGCGATCGAGTCCGACACAACGAGCCTAGTGTGTGAAGTCAGTCCTGAACTGTTGAACCCAGTGCAAGCCCGCAACGAGACGGAGAGGAAAGTGCAAGTGTTGATGTTTGTTTGTAAAAGGTTTGACATGTTTCGGATGTTCCTTCAGAGTTGAAGATAATTACTTCCTAGTCCAAACCTCCCGCAGGACGACGGGGGATGTGAGTGGGCAGGGTTTGAACCCTGGACCATCGATAAATCTGAACGACAGTCCAGCGCGCAAACCGCACGACCAGGCAGCTGCTACGCTGTTATCGGAGAGATATTTGTACAGTGTACGTGTTGCCAATTGTACAGTATTGGCTGTTATTTATTCAACTATTAAAGTGTTACATTACTTTGGAGCCCTGAGTTGTCAAATTCTTTAAGTTGGTGGTGTAAGGTGCAGTTTGCAGAGAGCCTGCATAGTGAGATTCGCAACAATATAATATATTTATTTACTTATATTTATTTATTATATAGATACAATATTTTAAGGCCATTGATTTTATTAAATTGATGAAGTGTGTAATCCTATATGTGGAGTTAGTGCTTCTTTATCTTTCTAGATTGTAGATCTTATGCCCTAATGTCCAAAGTATGCTTGCTTGGGTGGAGAAACAAGCTGGATTCGTCTTCAAGAACAAACACAGTTTTAGTCGCCAAATCAGTTTCTGTCTTCAACAAAACTATTTGGTATCTAGAGTCTCGTCTTAAATAAATTCATCCCACTGCTAGCAAATTACTCTTAAATATAAAAAAAAAATGTTATAGTTGTTTCTGATGTTCATCCAGAATTTGAAGATTTACTTCCTGGTTCAAACCTCCCGCAGGACGACGGGGGATTTGCGGGCATGGTATGAAACTGGGACCATCGAAAAGTTCGAATGACAGTCCAGCGCGCATACCACACGACCAGGCAGCCATCCATCAATTGATGGAATCTCGCTGGAACACAGATCTGACACGTCTCAGGAAGAGCTCTATGAAATGGTTTCAATGGCTTTCGTCTGTTTTTGTTTTTGATGAGGAAATTTTTTGATGAGGCAATGTTTTTGATGAGGCAATTTTTCTGATGATGCATGTTTTTGATGAGACAATGTTTTTTTTTTGATAAGGCAATGTTTTTGATGATGCAATGTTTTTTTTTGATAAGGCAATGTTTTTGATGATGCAATGTTTTTGATGAGACAATGTTTTTTTTTGATAAGGCAATGCTTTTGATGATGCAATGTTTTCTTTTGATAAGGCAATGTTTTTGATGATGCAATGTTTTTGATGATGTTATGTTTTTTTTTTGATGAGGCAATGTTTTTGATGATGCTATGTTGTTTTTTTTTGATGAGGCAATGTTTTTGATGATGCAATGTTTTTGATGATGCAATGTTTTTGATAAGGCAATGTGTTGATGATGCAATGTTTTTGATGATGCAATGTTTTTGATGATGCAATGTTTTTGATAAGGCAATGTTTTTGATGATGAAAAAAAAAATATTTTAATCAAACTTTCCTCTCTTTTAGACGTAATACATTAATTGCATCTTATCGCATATATCTTTCTTATGATAGACTAGTTCAAGTGAAATTAAAAAAGGATTTTGGCCAATGATGGCTAGACTCGACAAGTATGTAACTGAAATTTCTTTTTTTTTTACAAAGCTTATACCAATTCACTCACTCTGTCTGTCTGTCCATCTGTCTGTCTGGTAAAAGGTTTGGACATGTATCTTCTTATTTCCATTCTCTGTGGGAAGCGTGGTCGAGAGGCCAAGTGCGCTTGAATTTGGCTTGTCTTGGCTACCTATGAAGGGGGCTCGAGGTTTGACACCCGACTTGGGCAGAGTTGTGTTTATTGAGCGCCTAAAGGCAGCACGGAAAACCAACTCCTATATAACCCCTCCCCCCACCGGTCCACAAATGAGATTGGACCAAGGCGCTCTGAGCATGCTATAAAAATGAAAGTAGCGCTATATAAAAGCTATAATAAAATTCTCAGATTGAAACTTTGAACCTGACAAGACCAAAATCAATAGTGTCCGTGCGCTAGCGACACTGTACGCATTAGCCAAGCATCAAAACTATTATAAAAAAATATTATTTTAAAAAGGGTAGATGACCTCTTGTTTGAAAATTTATTTTTTTTATTAAGACATGCCATAAATTTAAATAATGGAAGTCAGACAATTAAAAAAAACATGAATGGCATAAAAGTTGTAAAATATATAATAACATTTTCTAATAGGTGAGGACAAAAATATGCAAAAAATTAAAGAAAAAACCTCATTAACTTGAAAAAAAAACGAAACCATTCTGTTTCCGGTTTAGGAAAACCCGATTTGCTGCAGGGCATCAATTAGAAGACATGTACTTGTGGTGCAAAAAATATACAGACTCCTGTAATACAAGGTTTGTATAGCTACCAGGTAATTACATTTACAGTGGACTCTATATACTCCAATACTTTTTTTAAATTCCTATAAATTTTGTAATTTGACACGCAATTTGACACGGTGTCGATGCATCAGCTGCGCATGCGTATCGTGAAGTGGCGTAGCTAGCAATTGGCCATCATTTGGGGTCCCGTTGGGGGGGGGGGCTTGATCTCTTTCGGTGACCCTGCATTTTGACATTCGACATGAAGATAATGAATTTCATGTAAAAACAAATGTTGAACACTCATTGGGGGGGGGGGATTTTCAAAAATCCCCACCCATCCACCCACCATAGCTATGCCACTGGTATCGTGGCACGCAACGTCTTATGTTAAAGTGTAATATGAGTCTTTCTGTGATTACTATATGACAGTTTACCTGCTGATGCGCGGTGGCTGCGTGGTATAGCGCTTGGCTTCCGAGCCGAGGTGTCACGGGTTCGAATATATTGGTGAATATTTTAGGATTCTTAGGGCACCTCTGAGTCCACCAAGCTCTTATGGGAACCTGACATGAGCTAGGGAAAAGTGGTTTTGCTGGCCACACGACACCCTCGTTTAATGTGGGCCACAGCTTCAGATGACCATTACATAATCTGCGCTATGAATCGCAAGGTCTTGAACCCAAATCAATTACTCACCTGTGCCATTGAAACCTGTGGTTGTCTAAATCATAATCTCATACCTGTGACATGGCAAAAAAGTTATTGGTTAGTGTTTAGGCTGTATATAACAAATGGTCTCGTCACAGTCCTCTGACCATCTAACTTACTTTCCCTAACCTTCTGACTGACATCCTCTAACCATCTTACTGACATTTTTCTAACCATCGGACTGACATCCTCAAACCATCGGACTGACATCCTCTAACCATCGGACTGACTTTCCCTAACCGTCGATCTATTTAGAGTCAACAGTATTTGTAATTAATGTAAATTAGTATGTACTTTCTACTTTATAATATTAAAAGGACTATTAAAATCAATACATTTTGTTACGTAGCCATGTACATTGTTATTTTATTAACTTTCCAGCGAGTTCTTCCCTTTCTACTCAAACAACTTTGGAAATTGTTTCACTTTAAATACTACAAGCTTTTTGCAAGAGGAAGAAGGATCATATGGCGGTATTTATTTACTGTTGATTTGTTGCTTATTTTATTTTCTTTAAATAATAATAATAATAAAAATAAGACTAGTCTTCGAGTCCGAAGATTATTGAGGAATGCAGTATTTCCCCATGGCTGCGCAGTCCCAGCTGTGACCTACATATTTTGCCACATACATGGCAAACATAACCATTGTCCGCAGGCGGTCGATTTAGATTTTCTTTTCGCTGTCTGCGTTTGTCCTCGGCAGCAGATTTTCTTTTGGTCTCAAATCTGTATCTTTTTATCGACTCGTTTGTGGGCTAATAAATAATAATAAATAATAATAATAATAATATCAACTCACGGGATAATGCCAACCGACCTCAAAGATAACTTCAAGGCCCTTAGCATTCCTAATATTCTCGTTGCCTGTAAGAGGGCGGTACTGCTGCAGAACTGCCACATCACCAGAAAATTCCTCGATGGACACTGATAAAGGGACTACTATAAATTTTGTTTCTCTTTAACGAAACTTGATCCTGGCAGTGCCAGAGAATGACTACTCGGTCGTTTAGAAATTAATAATAAAAATAGTACTTGTATTTGTTATTTTAGTAGAAATGAGTTATGTTTTCTGCCATTGCCAGGGTCGACATTCGTTAAAGGGGAAGCCAAATTAATTGTAGTCCTCTTTACAATGTCCACTTCTGATAGTGTGGCAGGTCTGCAGCAATACTGCCCACTGACTTATAGTGTGAGATACTGAGGGATGCTTAGGGCTTCAAATGTGTCTTCTAGATCAGTTTTAACTATCCTATAGGTGGGAAATAATAACAGGGCATATTGTTATGTTAGACAACTTCCATAGTCACTTAATATTAAAGATTAGGATTTCGTATTTCAGTGTTTTCTTCCTTCCATTATTCTTATATTAGAGTATTGCGATATTGATGACTATTTGTTTGCTTTTTCCGTCAAGTTTTATTATCCTTATGTGCTACTAATTTTATTCTCTGTTACTTCCAGAGTCCGACTTCTTTTAGAGATTGTAACTTAACGTTGGTATACATATGTCTACCGTTTCAACTCCTACACCAAGTATAACCAGTCGATAATATATAGTGGTTACTAATGTATAGTGGTCAATGATGTATAGTGGTCAATAATGCTTAGTGGTCACTGATGTAAAGTGGTCAATAATATATAGTGGGCAATAATGTATAGTGGTCAATAATAAGTGACAAATAAGTGTCACGATAAAAATTAAGATATAAATGAAGATATAAAGAAAGATGGTATAAAGGTAAATTAAGATATAAATGAAGGTATAAAGAAAGATGGTATAAAGGTAAATTAAGATATAAATGAAGGTATAAAGAAAGATGGTATAAAGGTAAATTAAGATATAAATGAAGGTATAAAGAAAGATGGTATAAAGGTAAATTAAGATGTAAAAGAAGATATGGATGAAGATATAAATGAAGATATAAATGAATGTATAAATGCAGATGTAAAAAAATATATATAAATAAAGATATAAATGAAGATATAAATGAAGATATAAATAAAGATATAAATGAAGGTATAAATGAAGGTATACATAAAGATATGGATGAAATGATGATAATAAGATAGAAATGAAAATATCAATGAAGAGTCAGAATGCCGATTCACAGACATACAATATAAATGATATATAGGCTCAGTTCGTAGACACAAAAAGTACACATATCAATTAACGTCCAACATTGAATCAACCCCAATACCTGAAAGGTACTATATATCTACTTCTAACTATGTGCTGACTTGATAAAACATAACTAAAATGGTTGACATATTGCGTATGTTCCATCAGATATGGAAGATAATTTACTTCCTTGTCCAAACCTCCCGCAGGACGACGGGGGGGTGGCAGCGAGCATTGTATGCTACCGGGACAATGGAGTCTGAACGACAGTCCTTCGCGCATACTCGCACGACCATGCAACCACCCAGCTCAACTGAATCTCTACTCAACTTATTTCAGCTCAAAAATGGATCACACATGAACATCAGCTAGAACTTCATAGCCTTACAACTAAATCTTAACTCCAAGTTATTTCAAGCCAACTTTTTATCTCAGCTGGACTAACTTGCTCTCTTTCTCTCTCTCTGTCTCTCTCTCTCTCTCTCTTTCTCTCTCTGTCTTTCCAACTCTTTGACCAGGTCCACCCAGGTTTTATCCATTCCGAATGTCAGACGGGAAAAGAGGTGCCGTAATGAGTTTCCTAAATATAGAACAAAAAATTATTAGACCTAGTCTTTTAAAATAAGGGCTTTGGTCTTTTGGGGAAAAGATTTACAGTAAAGGTCATTGGTATTGGTCTTTTCTTCACAGAATTGAACATTGGTCTTTTCTTTAAAGAATAAAAGCTTGGGTCTTTTCTTGACAGGATAAAAGCTTAGTCTTTTTTTTGTACAGGATAGGACGATGGTCTTTTATTTACTGGATTAAAAGTAGGTCTTTACAGGACTGAGGCTTGTTTTTTTTTATACAGGATTGGAGATTGGTTTTTGTCTTTACAGAATTGGACATTGATATCTTCTTACAGGATTGGACCAGGGGCGGACTGGCTATATGGGGCCTCACGAATGTCACTATAGAACGTATTAAATTTTTCAAAGGTTTTATAGCATTCTGTTGCAAAAGGGACCCTCTGAGCGTGGTGTTTAAAAAAAACCAACTTGAACAGACTCTTACAGTATAATGCTACTTTTATCTTATCACATTTTCCGAAATAATGTAGGCTACTAGCCAACAGCCGTAGTAGGCTTCATCCTTGAAGGGCCTCTACATACTTAGCCATTACAAAGCAACATAACGCTTATATTTCTTATATTGACATAGAGTTTACTGTGTGCATGCGTTCAGCTATCGATACATTATCAAACTTAACATATTGATTTTTTTATATGATATTCAAGTTTTGGGCAGAATGGTATAGAAATGCCTCTGGATTAGACATTGATATTTTCTATACAAATCCGAAAATTGGTCTTTTCTTTACAGAACTTGGCATTGGGTCTTTTTTTTTACAGGATTGGATATTGGTCTTTTCCTGGAACCCGACGAGTACGTCTCAGAGCTAACAGAAACTAAAGGAGTTCAAATAGTACTACACAATAGCGAGACTTATCCCTACCCTGAAGAAGATGGCTTTCAGATTCTTGCAGGGACGCAAACACACATTGCTTTAAAATTGGTCAGTAAAGAAAATGTAGAAATACAATTTGAACTAAAACTTCCATGCAATTATAGAACAATGTGTATAGCTCCTCCTTCATGATCGAAGATGAGCACATCTCTCAAATCCTATGGTCACGAGGATGACTGTAAAGTCCAATTCTCGCTTTTAAAAAAGCCGTCCGCGTAAGTGGCATGGGTAAGTTTGGTCAGTTGTTGATAAGCCTGCTTCTTCTCTCACCTTTCTGTTGGTTCGGCGCTCTTTCACCCTGGCCACTCTTCTTGCTTCAAATCTCAAGACTGCGAGACTCGCAGCTTCACGCCATGATGAACGATCGAAATCTAGTGTTTCTCAGCCGTGACTGACGATATCGCATTCCTTGTAAGAGCTCTCGAGAGTGTCTTTGTAACGCTTGAATTGACCTCCCCGTAGAGAAGTCATTTGGGAAGGCGATAGTCTGGCATGCGGACTAATTGATACAACTATGTAAAATATAAACTTTGTCGATAAAAGAAATATAAAAGAACTGTTGTTTTTTTTCTTCTTTGCTCTTAAGCAGTTGCTGCGGGAAGCAGAAAATCACATCTATTATAAGTCTACTGGCTTTATCTTCGTTCTGATGGGGGATCTGCACTCGTTTTAGTAGTGCTATTGCCTTTCCAACTATGCTTAGATAACTCTGTAATATTACATTCAGAGCGGTCGCCCTTTTTTGACCATAAATTGTAACAAAGTTTGCATCTTTTAAATCCAGGCGAACCCAAAACAGGCTTAGCAGTTCGTCAAGTGACTTTAGTCAGTCTTGCTTTCCATCTGAATGGTTTATGTAGGAATCTCAACTGCTCCTCTAACTGCTTTCCAACATGTAAGCTTGTCAGTGGCTGCTCTCAATTCCTTTACAGAAGGCGTTTCATCTAATTTATCTAAAACTGCAATAGTTAGATAGTTAGGCAAATTGTTTAGCAAGATAGCAATCAAGGTCGTGTAGAGTATGATCTATCCATAGCTCCATTTGTAGTGTACGATCACTGATAATCTTGCCATCTTTAGACGTGAGTGGTACACATCCTGCTGGTCTGAGGTCCGATGGCTTTTTTCATTACTCTGTTGCTACAAGATTGGCAAAATTCTCTAAGCATGTCAGTCAAAATACTTAACTGACTTACTTAGACTTATGTCATCCCGCTCCGTTCGGCGCATTGGGCGGCAAGCTGTCTCCATAAAGATCTGTCATTCGCAATGTCTGAAGCCTCCTCCCACCTGGTGTCCACTGTTCTGAGGTACTAAACTGACCATGGCAAACAACATGGTAATCTACAACTCCTTTATAATAACTAGAGCTAGTCAACATACATGCACCAAGAGCATAATCCAAAAGCTTTCACTTGCGCTGCCTGAGGCTCATAATGTCTATCCCCTGAAGGGATTTTGTTTCTAATAAGAAAGTGTTGAAAGCATACACACAGCGTCTATAGTCTTTTGATAATAAGAAGAATACATTGGTTAGGACATGTCACCCGCATGGCAGATGGAAGAATTGCTTAAGACATCCTTAATGCTGAGCTTGCATCAGACTGAAGAGATTCCCAAGGCTAACTAACCTACAGAGATGTCTGAGCTCTGAGGCTTGCAGGCATTACAGAAATAATGTGGTAGAAACTCACCAAAGATCGAACAACATGGAGAGTGACTGTGCGTGCTGGTATGAACCTCGCCGAGAGCAAAATTAATGAACCAGTCATAGCCAGGAGAATGAGAAAGAAAGCTGCTCTATTAGAGTGCCTTAAAACAGGAGCATCTGCATGCAAGAACTGTTGCAAACTTTGCTGCTCTAGAATCGGCTTGTTTAGCCACATCCGATTCTGACCGGACTCAAGAAGAAACTTAAACTAAATATATGCAATGCACATGAGACGTGTCTTGAGAGACAGTAGAATCCATTTTATGATGGTAACTTAGTCGTGGTTAAGAAGTTTCCACTGGTAACGTACTTGTAATATAGAAATGCAGTTTCGCATCTACGGCAGTGGGTCATCCATGGTCTTACTCTCCACAATCTAAACTGCTTATAAAATATAATTTATTTGTTACTAAAATTGCATAATGGATAATTTAGTTTTTTTTTTTTTTAAAGTAGGAAAATAAGATAAAAATTCCCAAATACTCTATTCAGTTTTTCTGAAATATATCTTGCTATTAGATTTCAGTATAATAACAGTCAACTTTATTGAAATCTAGTGACCTCCGCAAGGTTGTCATTGCCGGAAGTGGTAATGGATGTAAGCGCTCCACTACCTATAAAATGCTTCTTAATGGCATGAGTCTTAAATAGCCTCTGAAACCAGTCCAACTACTGGCCTTCACGTGTGGCTCAGATATTGAGTCCGGCGGAACTGTTCTTACTAACAGGAGAAGGGGCAAAGGCGAGAAACTGGCGCCTTAACCAGTGAGCTTCGGGCAGGAGGGGCTCGTTAGCCATGGCTGGCTACCCACCTAGGAAAAGAAAACTCTGAATTCAAACCTCTGTTGCCTTGCAGCTATACCCAATCATGGGAAAGGCTTCGGGAGTCAACCCTAAGGAAAAATCAGGAGCTGGCGACCCTAAGACAGATTGCAGCACCCAGTGCTACACTCTGGCAGAACCTGCGACGCCGCTGGACCCAAACTGTATCGGCACTGCCGTTCCTTAGGATACATCAGCTGCGTGGAGAGGGGGGAACTGATGTGTGGGCGACATCGTTCCGACCATAGCTAATGCCCAGGCATTCGTCTCATTTCCATGAGATCATCCATAGTCGCTTTGCGACTGAAGGAGGCCATTTAGTGACCTCCTCTACATTTCTGACCAGGGGCCTCCACATAAATCCGGACCTGACAAAGTTTAAAATCAAATAATATAGCTAGAGGCAATATTTATCTTGAGAACGACAATTTGCCCACCGTTCTAGAAGTCAGGATCTAATCTGGATCGTTACGATTTTATAAACTGTAGTAGATTCATACTTTTGCTTAACCAGGATTTTTTTTTCAGAGAGTGGAGGAAGGGGGGGGGGTAAAAATATTCCTTTTTTATCTAACATTCGCAATAATCGCTCTATAAGATGAATTTTTTTTTTTAAAGTATTTTCTAAAATATTTTCTTGCTAATGTTTTAAAAGACTGAGTCCACGTTTTTGCCGCCACCATATGGAGATTGCGTTGAAAACGTAGACCAAGAATATCTTCAGAAATATAAATTTGCTTATAGCTATTTTGTAAGTATTGGTATATAGATGCTATATAGATTGGTAGCTACAAAGGTAGATTACACAATCTACCTACCTACCTACCTATCTACCTACCTATCAACCTATCTATCTACCTATCTATCTACCTATCTATCTACCTATCTATCTACCTATTTATCTACCTATCTACATATCTATTTACCTATTTATCTAAGAGATTTATTAGGCAATATTTGGTGTTTTATCACACCATTTTATTCTGTTTTACTTGAATTAATTTAAATTAGATCCCATTCACACATTGGAGGTGCTTTGCTTCCGAACCGGGGTCCGAGGTTCCAATCATGGTGAAGACTGGGATTTTTAATTTCGGGATCTTCGGGCGCCTCTTGAGTCCACCCAGCTCTAATGGGTGCCTGACATTAGTTGGGGAAAAGAAAAGGCGGTTGACACCCTCTTTAACCGTAGGCCATGTGGGAATGTAAAAAAAAAAGTAAAGTTCCCTTTTCAGACATCCACACAAGGATAGAATGTGTAGAATGTAAATGTCTTTAAATTAAAAATAACACGTTATGTAACTTATATATGCATATATATATATAAGTATAGTAAAAGTCAAGTTTCCCTTTCAGACCTTGCGATCTATAGGGCAGATGGTCATCTATTTCTTTGGCTAGCGGTTAACGAGCAACGTGTCATGTGGCCAGCACAACGAGCAACCGCCGGTATTTATTTTTCTCTCAGCCTAATCAAATGTCGTTTAAATAAATAAATAAATTACGGCTTTTATATGGCGCTACTTTCATGCTTATGCTCAGAGCGCTTTGGTCCAATCTCATTTGTGGACCAGTGGGGGGTGAGGGTATCTAGGAGTTGGTTTTTTGTGCTGCCTTTAGGCACTCAGTAAACACAACTCTACTAAAGTCGGGTGTCGAACCACGAGCCCCCTTCGTAAGAAGCCAAGACAAGCCAAGTGTACGTGGCCGCTCGACCACGCTTCCCACCATGCACATATTATGCACATAATCTTTATTTCTATTTTTTTTAAATTATCTTATCTTATCTTATATAATACAGACGTTACTTCAAAAAAGAAGATGATTACGTCCTACGCGTCATGCATTTAGTCATGCATATTAACCAATGACTTAAATTCTGCCAAGTCACTGGTTTTTCTGGCTAGCTCAGGCAACCCATTCCATGCTCTAATAGCACTAGGGAAGAAGGAGTATTTGTACAAATTTGTCCTAGCATATGGGACGAGGAATGTGCCTTTATTTTTGTGTCTTTCAGAGTATTTTATTAAATTTTGTTTTTGTATTTGAAGATTATGGTTCAGTGTTTTATGTATAATTGCTACTTTACTTTTGAGTCTTCTGTCCTGAAGGCTTTCTAAATTTAGTGATTTTACTAATGGTGTTACCCTAGTCAAATGTGAATATTCGTTTGTTATGAATCTCACTGCTCTATTTTGTGTTTGTTCCAGTTTCTTAATGTTTTCTTGAGTTGAGGGGTCCCACACGGTGGATGCATATTCTATTATTGGCCTAACCAAGGTTAAATAACATTTTAGTTTTATGTTCTTATTTGATTTATAGAAATTTCTTTTAATAAACCCTAATGCTTTGTTGGATTTTTTTATAGTTTCATCAATATGTGGATTCCATGACAGTTTTTCATTTATTATAACACCTAGGTATTTTGAGTTTTTAGTCTGTGTTACTGGTTTGCCATGAATAAGATAAGTGGAATTAATTTGTTTAATTTTTTTTGTTACTCTTAACAACTGACATTTTTCTGGGTGGAAAGACATGCTCCAATTTGATTCCCATTTCTGTAATTCATCTAATTCTCTTTGTAAAATATATGTGTCTTGTTTTGTTTTTATTGTTCTATATATTATGCAATCGTCTGCAAATAATCTGACTTTTGTTCCTGAACTAATGCAATTTGGTAAATCATTTATGTAAATTAAAAATAGTAGTGGACCCAAGACTGTTCCTTGAGGTACACCTGAGTTTACTGTTATTGGTGTTGATTTAGAGCCATTTATTATTACAGTTTGTTCTCTCCCTATCAGAAAATCTTTAATCCACTGATGCAGTGGACCGTTAATGCCGAAATATTTTAATTTTTTAAGCAAACTATGGTGGTGAACTTTGTCAAAAGCCTTGGAAAAATCTAGTAAGATAGCATCTATTTGTTCACTATTATCTAAACCTTTTGAGAAATCATCAATTAGTCCTATTAGTTGTGTTTCACATGATCTATATTTCCTAAAGCCATGTTGGTATGGGGTGAGAACATTATGTTTGTCTAAGTGGTTTATGATGTTGCTACATATTATGTGTTCTAGTATTTTACATGTGATGCTGGTAAGTGATACTGGTCTGTAGTTTCCTGGATCAGATTTTTCTCCTTTTTTAAATAGGGGGGTGACATTAGCTTCTTTCCAGTCCTTTGGTACTCTGCCCTGGTTAAGCGATGCCTGAAAGAGTATTTTGAACACTGGGGCTAGCTCATTGCTTAGTTCTTTGAGTAATCTAGCTGAAATACCATCAGGTCCAGACTCTTTATTTGGTTTGGTGTTGGCTAATAGTTTTTTAATTCCATTTTCTTGTACTACTAAATCTTCTATGTTGTCTACTTGGTTCAAATTAAGAAATATGTCTTTGTCTCCTGGGGCTGAGAATGCTGATGCAAAGTATTTGTTTAGGATGTTTGCTTTAGTTTCATTATCATTATGTATTATGTTATGTTCATCTTTTAATGGCGCTATGCCTGTTGTTTCCATTTTCTTAGACTTAATGTATGACCATAGGTTTTTGTTGTTATCTTTAGATATTACATTGTTTATGTATTCACTCTGCAGCTGTCTGCTTACTTTTTGGGTTAGGTGTTTAATTTTTATATACTTTTTGTAAACTCTTTCTGCCTTGGTTTCTTTAAATTTTCTATATAGGTTTTCCTTCTGTTTACAAAGCTTTTTTAGTCTATTATTAAACCAGCATTTATTTATTTTGTTTGATGTGTATTTAGTTGGTATATGATTTTCTATAATGCTTTTAAGATGGATTTTAATGAAATTCCATCTTAAAAATAAATATAAACTATTTTAATTTCACTTCTCAGTTGTGTAGTGACTTATGCCAAAGCGATATTGTCCTACAGAAATGTCAATGCAAAGACAGAGAAGACATTTTGGTTTTTGAAATACTGAACAGCACACAGAACCTAAGCCTGTGCTCTGAAGATATAGAAAGTGAGTTGATAGATAAATAGATAGATAGATAGATAGATAAATAGATAGATAGATAGATAGATAAATAGATAGATAGATAGACTGACAGATAGATAGATAGATAGATAGATAGATAGATAGATAGATAGATAGATAGATAGATAGATAGATAGATAGATAGATAGATAGATAGAGATAGATAGATAGGTGGAATAAAATAAAATGATCAATGTCTACAAATGTTGCTATTTATGTGCTGGTTTGAAAATTCAATGTCTCAATTGCTTTCTGCGTACACACAGGTCAGGAGTGTTTTGACACTGCCATCGAGAAATATCCATGCGCTTGTAAACAGAAATGCAGGTACTCATCATAGGCCTACATTCTTTTATTATTTCCAACTCAATATTGTTCTCAAACAGTGGCGTAACTACATATATGTTTTAACATGTCTAAATATCTTTTGTTTTCTTAACTTTAAAAATTCGCTTTTTTCATTCTACAGTTCCAACACATTTACTTACAGGATTACGTCATCGAAATGGCCGTCCTATGCAACATCAGTTAGTTCTTTCGTCTTTGTAGTAGCTTTGAGATGTTTATGTATAACACTAAATTGCTTGTTCCTACTAGTGGAATAATTAATTAGTTAACGCTTAAATATATTTCTTTCGACTAAAAGATTTCACCTTCATATATCACTTTGTCTGTCGGACCATCGGGGTACCACACAGAAACTGAAGACCGTTTTTCTCCATTCTTTTCTTTCGCATTTGGAAATATTGCTAATTATTCAATTAACAAACACGGGCAAATAACTCAAATTAATAGATAGAAAAGCATGTACAATTAATTCTTTAAATTAGGATTCAATTATGTATATCTCGATATTAACTATATATACATATATATATAGCAACTATACATAAAACACTGAGCCATAATCTTCAAATACAAAAACAAAAGCTAGTAAAATGCTTAGAAAGACACAAAGATAAAGGCACTTTTCTCATTCCATATGCTAGAACAAATACTCCTTCTTCCCTAATGCTATTAGAGCATGGAATGGGTTACCTGATCTATCCAGGAAAGCCAGTGACTTAGCAGAATTTAAGTAATTGGTTAACATGCATGACGACTATGCATTTCTGCTTTAAGACGTCAATGCTAACGAATAAATGTATGATAATACAAGAACAAACAGGTTGTCTCACAAAGCGATGCAGAGAAAATAAATGAACAGAAACATATGTGAAGGAAACTGTCACACATTTTCATTTTTTACAAAAAAAATATATCTACTCTGGAGGCGCAATGGCTGAGTGGTAAAGCACTTGGTTTTCGAACCGGCGGTCCCGTGTTCGAAACCTGGTAAAGACTGGGATTTTACTTTCCCCAACTAATTTCAGGTTCCAATTAGAGATCCCGAAATTTGAAATCCAAGACTTCATTGAACCCGAGAATTCCTGTTCGGAAGTTTAGCACTTTACCACTTGGCCACCATGCGTCCATTCTAGATAGGCTAACTGCAGTCAAAAAAACGCAAACTAAAGCTCTATGGCAAGGTCGTCAAGGCTTGCAAAGACCTTCCTTCAGAGAACAGTACCAGGGAAAAGAGTAGAGGCAGACAGAGAAAGCGATTGGAAGACAACAAAACGAATAGGTGTGCCTGTAAATTGTAAGAGGTTCTATCTATTGTAAAATACGGAGAGGAATGGAGAAAGACGGTCAACAGATCTTGTGTGGTGCCCCAAAGGTCCAACAGACCAGTGGCGTAGCTAGGATGGGGAAGGGGGTTTTCAAAATTTAAAAATTCCCCCCGGGGCACCACTTGAAAGGGGCTCCCAAAAGAGCGTCCGATATATTTTTTTTTACATTAAATATTAAGCCAATGCAGATATGTTAATTGGCTATTCATGTTTTATGTAAATAAGTGACCATATATTCCACACATTACACGTATATATTTATTAAGTACATTTTCTCATGCCATGATGTCAAATGTCAAAATGCAGAGGCCAAGCCTTACGCCCTCACGCCCCCCCCCCCCAAATTCCTTGCTACGCTACTGCAACAGACTAAGGGATAGGTGAGGAGGAATCTGGTATAAAAAGCGGGACAGTCGTTTCGTTGAACGTATAGGCCGATTACCATTTTGGCATGACAATACAAAATGTGGTTTTTAAATAGATTTTACTTTTGATCTGTATCTCTAGAGATATTTACTGGAGTATCTGTGTGACGGTATGGCCAGGGAAAGATGCGAGGCACTACGAAATCAGTCAGAGCAAAACTTACAGTGAGAGTTTTTTTTTGTTTGTTTTGTTTCCTCTACAGCAGTGGTGTGCAGATAACATCCACATGCGGCCCGCCGGAGTGTTTTATGCGGCCGCAGACACCTACAGAAATCCTGTGTGCACACAGTATATACATATAAAAATGTTAATATATTAAAAATAATTCTAAATATCTATATAAATATTTGAAACTGTCTTATAATTTAAAAAATTCAAGTAAGATTATTCTAATTGACTTTACTTCATTACAGTCCGTCTATGGTAGCAAGTGTAACGACTCGAATGGATCTCGATATTTGACTGAAAAAAACTATTTTTTTTTATATAGATTTTTTAATAAAGAATATCCAAAACCATAAAATCTAAACAGGAAAGTTAGCACAAAGCTGCATAAAATATCAACATCACACTAACAACTACACGTAGGTGTCTTAACCACAGTTAGGTGTCATAACCACATTTAGGTGTCTTAAGCTCAGGTAGGTGTCCTAACTACAGGCAGGTGTCTTAACCACAGGTAGCTCCGAAAAGAAGCGAGAAACAAAATATTCCAATATAGCAAGGTCAAGGTAATGAGAAGGTTATAAAATCACAAATTTCTATGTTCCTTGAAGGACATGGAATGTGACTTTGTTACTAATATTTCTAATGAAGCGTGAAAGACAGATTTCATGCTTTTTGTTGGACACATATTTTTTGTTTGTGGAAAATAAGCAAATGCAATCACGACCAACCGCAATCAAATATCTTTCTCTCAGCTTAATAACATGTCGTTGTTTAAATAAATAAATAGATCACGGCTTTTATATGGTGCTACTTTCATGCTTTGACAGCAGCCACAAGGATGACCACTAGTAAACTAGTTCCAATTTTCCAGAACATTACTCACGAGTGTAAATAATTAAATACCTCCCATTGCGTATATGGTGCCTGTTGTGGTGAATTGAAATGGAAAAAGACAATAGCAATTTTTTTTCAATCGTAAAATTGGTTTCAGAAATTTGCTAACTCTTGTTGTAATTCCTCAAAATGGGAGTGTGGAAAAATGAAAAGGGAAAGTTTAATACAGTATTAATATGAATTAAAAGAAATTATACAGAGTTAGCTAGCGTATTTTTCAAAGTTGTAAGTACATAGATAGATAGATAGATAGATAGATAGATAGATAGATAGATAGATAGATAGATAGATAGATAGATAGATAGATATGCGGTCAACCATTCCCAAATTTTTTTGAAGCAGCCCTAGATACGACAAGGTTGCCAACCCCTGCTCTAAAGTTTTGTTTTCAAGGATTCTCTCTAAGAGATTATAATCATTTCTTTGTGTACCTTAAAATGCGAAGTGCAGCATTAATATGCATACCAGTTTTAAGTTGTAGATATTCTTTTTCACTCTCTTCATTTTCAGACCCATCCCAGCCCAGGCATACTGCCATATGTCTTCGCACTCATTTCCTGCACTATTAATAATTTTCGCTCTTTGTTACTCTCTCTATTTCTCTATCTCTTTCTTATTCTCTATTGGCTACCACCTGTCTCCCCCATAGATCACTAGGTCTAAGCCCACTGCAACCTATGCGGTCGCAGTGGGCCCCGCGCTAATTGTAAGTTTAAATTATTAAATCATTATAACTTATATGTAATAACAGGGTTTCCAATGCTTCCTGATTTTTAGGAAATCTCCTGAAAAGGCAAAATATACGAAAAACTCCTTGAAATCTCATTAAATTATTAAAATCTCCTGAAAATGGACGATATTGTCATTTTTGGGGTGCCAATAAATAAAAGCAGCATTGCGGGCTTTCATTTAATAAAAAATTATTGCAAAGACGAAAGTATTTTCTAACTAAAATAATCTTAATTTTGACATTATGCTTATCCCTACCCAGACTAGGCCCCGCGCAATCCGTTTTGCATAGGGCCCCGAAATTGCTAGGACCAGCCCTGCTGACAGGGGGGGGGTACTTTACTTACCTGCCTCCCGACAAGAAGAGCTGTAAACGTACCCTCTTATTTTGTGTCTCTTTTTAGGGAGAATTTCGTGAACTTTAAAATCTACTTCGACTCCATGTATGTAGAGCGTTACAAGGACGAGCCGGACATGACAGTAAGTTGTTTTATAGATTAGTTTTGAGTTCGTTATATTACTAAAGGGGGGCGCGCTGGCTGAGCGGTAAAGCGCTTGGCTTCTGAGCGAGGGGCTCCCGGGTTCGAATCCTGAAGATTTTTTTTTTCTGGCGCCTTTGAGTCCAGCTCTAATTGGGTACCTGGCATTAGTTATGGAAAATTAAAGACGGTTAGTCGTTGTGCTGGCCACATGACACCCTCGTTAACCATAGGCCACATAAACAGAGGATCTTTACATCATTTGCCCTATAGACCACAAGGTGTGAAAGGGGAATTTTTTTTTTACTTAACTCTATTATTAAACCAGCTGATCCGTAGCATTAGAATTAGGATATAATCTTTTGAAATATTTTCTTTTCAGATCATCCAACCGGTTGCATAATTTTTACTTATTATCCTAACAGCGCTTTGATCTAAGTGTTTGTCTATTATCACGTACTCTGAGCTGTGCAATGTCTGCAATGTGTTTAGTACTTGGAGATTGTTGTATTCATTATTTTTGTCTGTTTATTGAACGTTTGTCATAAGTTTATGCAGCAAAACCAAGATGAAAGTCAGAGAAGAAAATAAAGTGGAAACAAAATGGACGATTCAGCACACAAGACCTAAACAGCCAAAGCTTTGCAAGCAATCTCTTTTTCAAATCAAAGATCAAGACTTAGCCATCATCTTCGAGTGTATAAGAAATGAGATTGTTCACAGCTTTGACGGGAAAAAAAGTGTTCATGATGTGTTCAACACAAAAAAAAAGTGTTTAAAATGTTTTCTAGTGTTATCTTTGCGATCATATTCTCCGATTTGCTTAAATTTTTGGAAAACAAATTAAGCTGCTTCCTGTTGATGATGTCCCAGAATGCTTCTATCAGATCTGGCATGTATATTGTTATGTTTTATAAATATAGTGCCCTTGATATTTTTTTTCTCAATTTATCATAGAAATCCTCATTGCAATAGCAATAGTATCCACTTGTTAAGTAACATACCTCATTCAGATCTTTCAATCTTTAGGGCAGATTATGTAAAAGTCATCTGTTTCTATCGGTTAACGAGGGTGCCATGTGGCCAGCACAATGACCATCGACTTTATTTTCATCGATCATTGTAAGATACCCATCAAAGTAGGTAAAACTCGGGGGCGTCCTAAAAATTAAAAAAAAATCTAAACCCCAACCGATACTGAGATTCGAGCCCGACACCACTCTGTTCGGTTACCACTCGCTTTACGAATCCGCCACACAAACAAACAAAACTGACGTGATAATAATAACGAGATGGATTTAGTGTTTGGTATGTAGTTTACAATCAAGGGCTAGGTTCGGTTCGGTTAGGTTAGGTTCGGTTCGGTTCGGTTAGGTTCGGTTAGGTTCGGTTAGGTTCGGTTAGGTTCGGTTAGGTTTGGTTAGGTTCGGTTAGGTTCGGTTCGGTTAGATGTAAAGAACGCATCAGCGAAGAAGAGATTAGAGGCAGGATGCAGCGGCTAGACCCCATGATGACCTGCTAAGTACAGTAAAAAACGCAAAATTAAATTCTATAGCCATGTTACAAGGTCCTCAGGGCTAGCAAAGACCTTCCTTCAGGGAACAGTACCAGGCAAGAAAAGAAGAAGAGGCAGAAAAAGCGATGGGAACAAGACATGAAGGAATAGACAGGCCTGTCATTGAGGTAGATTCTATCCAAGGCGAAAGACACACATGAACGGAGAAGGACGGTCAACAGATCTTGTGTGATGCCCCAGCGATCCAACAGATTGGATGTAGTTAAAAATGAAACGATTTAAAATTATTTGTAGTATTAGATCAAATACAGATCTACGAATACTTTCTTTTCCAGATGATAGACTTCCTGACAGAGCTTGGTGGCTGTATTGGATTGTGGGTTGGTCTTTCCTTAATAAGTGTGTTTGAACTTGTTCAGCTTATGGTGGACCTGGTCATGGCAGTTTACCATGGAAGAACAAAACTAGTTACAAGAAATAAATGATAATGTTAGCCATTAATTTCAAACGAACTGTTCGAATAATTAAATTTCTATTTATTTATTAATTATAATTTTTTTTTTTTAATTTGTTTTATAATAATTATTCTTAAAAAGTTGTTTTTATAAAACTTATATCAACTCATTCTGTCTGTCTCTCTGTCTGTCTGGTAAAAAGTTTGTACACGTTATTTTTTCAACACCACATCTCGGATCAAGCTAAAATTTTGCACAATTTACCTGATAACACAAGAATCAATTTTAACAATTAACCAATTAGTGAATAAACGTTTGGTAATAAATTATTATGTTTTGTATCTTGAACAAGGATAAGAAATGGTACTTGACTCAAGTTGTGGTTGTAGCAGAATTAGTCCCATGTGTATGTCGCCGCTCTAAATTGAAATTTAAAAAAAATTATAAACACACATGCTCTTCTAGTCACGTAACTCACAAGCAGAGTGGTTAGCGCGTCGGCCCGAGATGGCGTGAGGCATAAGTTCGAATTCAGGACTTCCCCTATATTTTTTTTGTGGGAAATGCTTTGTTTCGATTAAAATATTGCTTTGAGAATAACTCTTCCATTCATTAAATCTTGTCGAGGCTTGCAAATTAGAAAATATGAATTTCTCTACGAGTCCGAAGATTAATGAGAAATGCAGTATTTCTCGTGGTTCCCTCAACTTAAGAAAACATTAAGAAACTGGAACAGACACAAAATAGAGCAGTGAGATTCATAACAAACGAATAATCACATTTGACTAGAGTAACACCTTTAGTAAAATCACTAAAGCTAGAAAGCCTTCAGCATAGAAGACTCAAAAGTAAAGTAACAATTATACATAAAACATTGAACCATAATCTTCAAATACAAAAACAAAATCTACTAAAATACTCAGAAAGATACAAAGATAAAGCCACAATCCTCGTTTCATATGCTAGGAAAATTTGTACAAATACTACTTTTTCCCTAGTGCTATTAGAGCATGGAATGGGTTGCATGGGCCAGCCAGCAAAACCAATGAATTGGCAGAATTTAAGTCATTGGTTAACATGCATGACTATATGCGTGACGCGAAGGACGTAATCATCTTCTTATATTGAAGTTACTTCTGTATATTATAAGACAAGACACTTAAGTTACGGTTAACAAAAACTATTATTAAAAATATTTCCAAAATCACTAACGTTTTTTTTTTAATAGTGTAGATCTTTTAAAAAATGAATTACATGATTGATGAAAAATAATAGATACTATTTTATTCAATATGAGCTTTGTTTTTTTTTTAAAGTATTTTAGTCCATCAGATTTGATTATGGGTGTACGTTGTTAAACTACTGTACTGTCATTAAAATCAAAATTTTTTGTTTGGTTTTTAATATTGTTGTCAGTCTGTCGTCCGAAACTGCACACTATTTAATATTGAATGAGACTTTGGAAGTAACGTCTGTATTATATAAGATAAGATAAGATAGTAGAGACGGGAAAGTATTTCGTCAAGTGTGTCGACTAAAGCGAGAGATAGTGTAAGCATCTCATAGAAATCGATGGAAATATGGCTAAGACGGATTTTAGGAGTTAGTTATAGAGAGATCGGGTTTCAAACAAGGGAATCCTATGCCGAACTGGGAGTTTACGACTTAGTGAGGCTGCGTCTGAATGTCGATTGAGGTTTGCGGGACAATGTTCTTCGACCAAATGAATTACGCATACCAAGAGTTGTGATGACATGGGGGCCATGACGAATATAGCGCAAGCAGGGGGCGTCCTCGTATAACTCGCCAGGATGTCAGAGCAATTGACAGCAGGTGGGAAGAGGTTTCAGACATTGCCAGTGACAGATCTTTGTGGAGACAGCTTACCGTCTAATGTGCCGAACGGCGCGTGAGAATCAGTTAAGTCTGAGTAAGCATTGATTATTGGTTATTTCGGTTTACTTTGTTACTCATTTTTTTAAATGCTATTCTGCAGCCTTTTATTCAGTTACTTTGGCTCAGCTGTTTTCTAGGTTACACCAGTATTACCCGAAATATAAGACATGTATAGTGAGATAGGATGCGTTGTTTCTTTTTTTGTCATTGGTAGAGTTATATCCCTTTGTTTGTATAGATTTGAATGTATGCGGACTGAATGAGAACGAAGCTGCCCTATCAGCAGGCCCTAAAACAGATGCATTCACATGCAGAAGCTGTTCAAACTATGCCGCTCTAGAATTGGTTTGATTAGTCTTAGTCACTCCAGATTTTGCCTAGACGAAACCAAAACAGTGATTCGTGTGGGCACATCCATTGTTTTTCGAGACAGAAGTTGTCGCAGTCTAGACAGTTCGGTTAGGAGTCAAGTCACTCTACCAGTGCGAGACGAAAGATTCAAGATCAAGTCCGTACAGAAAGGCAAAGAGGCCAGTAGAGTTTCATACAGTGATATAAGAGTTGATACAGTGGTACAAGAGTTGATACGGCGGTACAAGAGTTTGATACGGCGGTAAAAGAGTTAATACAGCGGTATAAGAGTTGATACAGTGATATAATAGTTGATACAGTGATATAAGAGTTGATAAAGCGGTATAAGAGTTGATAAAGCGGTATAAGAGTTGATACAGTAATATAAGAGTTGATACAGTGGTACAAGAGTTGATACGGCGGTACAAGAGTTTGATACAGCGGTAAAAGAGTTAATACAGCGGTGTAAGAGTTGATACAGTGATATAAGAGTTGATACAGTAATATAAGAGTTGATAAAGCGGTATAAGAGTTGATACAGCGGTACAAGAGTTGATACAGCGGTAAAAGAGTTGATACAGCGATATAAGAGTTGATACAGTAATATAAGAGTTGATACAGCGGTAAAAGAGTTGATACAGTGGTACAAGAGTTGATACAGCGATATAAGAGTTGATACAGCGGAATAAGAGTTGATACAGCGGTATAAGAGTTGATACAGCGGTATAAGAGTTGATACAGCGGTAAAAGAGTTGATACAGCGGTATAAGAGTTGATACAGCGGTATAAGAGTTGATACAGCGGTATAAGAGTTGATACAGCGGTATAAGAGTTGATACAGCGGTATAAGAGTTGATACAGCGGTATAAGAGTTGATACAGTGGTATAAGAGTTGATACAGCAGTACAAGAGTTGATACAGCGGTACAAGAGTTGATACAGCGGTATAAGAGTTGATACAGCGGTATAAGAGTTGATACAGCGGTATAAGAGTTGATACAGCGGTACAAGAGTTGATACAGCGGTACAAGAGTTGATACAGCGGTACAAGAGTTGATACAGCGGTACAAGAGTTGATACAGCGGTACAAGAGTTGATACAGCGGTACAAGAGTTGATACAGCGATATAAGAGTTGATACAGCGATATAAGAGTTGATACAGCAATATAAGAGTTGATACAGCGGTATAAGAGTTAATACAGCGGTACAAGAGTTGATACAGCGGTACAAGAGTTGATACAGCAGTATAAGAGTTGATATAGCGGAATAAGAGTTGATACAGCGGTATAAGAGTTGATACAGCGGTATAAGAGTTGATACAGTGATATAAGAGTTGATACAGCGGTACAAGAGTTGATACAGCGGTATAAGAGTTGATACGGCGGTAAAAGAGTTAATACAGCGGTACAAGAGTTGATACAGGGGTATAAGAGTTGATACAGCGGTATAAGAGTTGATACAGCGGAATAAGAGTTGATACAGCGGTATAAGAGTTAATACAGCGGTATAAGAGTTGATACAGCGATATAAGAGTTGATACAGCGATATAAGAGTTGATACAGTAATATAAGAGTTGATACAGCGGTATAAGAGTTGATACAGCGGTACAAGAGTTGATACAGCGGTATAAGAGTTGATACAGCGATATAAGAGTTGATACAGTAATATAAGAGTTGATACAGCGGTATAAGAGTTGATACAGCGGTATAAGAGTTGATACAGCGGTATAAGAGTTGATACAGCGGTATAAGAGTTGATACAGCGGTATAAGATTTGATACAGCGGTATAAGAGTTGATACAGCGGTATAAGAGTTGATACAGCGGTATAAGAGTTGATACAGCGGTATAAGATTTGATACAGCGGTATAAGAGTTGATACAGCGGTATAAGAGTTGATACAGCGGTATAAGAGTTGATACAGCGGTATAAGAGTTGATACAGCGGTACAAGAGTTGATACAGCGGTACAAGAGTTGATACAGCGGTATAAGAGTTGATACAGCGGTATAAGAGTTGATACAGCGGTATAAGAGTTGATACAGCGGTACAAGAGTTGATACAGCGGTACAAGAGTTGATACAGCGGTACATAAGTTGATACAGCGGTACAAGAGTTGATACAGCGGTACAAGAGTTGATACAGCGGTACAAGAGTTGATACAGCGGTATAAGTGTTGATACAGCGGTACAAGAGTTGATACAGCGATATAAGAGTTGATACAGCGATAAAAGAGTTGATACAGCGATATAAGAGTTGATACAGCGGTATAAGAGTTGATACAGCGGTACAAGAGTTGATACAGTGGTACAGGAGTTGATACAGCAGTATAAGAGTTGATACAGCGGAATAAGAGTTGATACAGCAGTATAAGAGTTGATACAGCGGAATAAGAGTTGATACAGCGGTATAAGAGTTGATACAGCGGTATAAGAGTTGATACAGTAATATAAGAGTTGATACAGCGGTACAAGAGTTGATACAGCGGTATAAGAGTTGATACGGCGGTAAAAGAGTTAATACAGCGGTACAAGAGTTGATACAGTGGTATAAGAGTTGATACAGCGGTATAAGAGTTGATACAGCGGAATAAGAGTTGATACAGCGGTATAAGAGTTGATACAGCGGTATAAGAGTTGATACAGCGATATAACAGTTGATACAGCGATATAAGAGTTGATACAGTAATATAAGAGTTGATACAGCGGTACAAGATTTGATACAGCGGTACAAGAGTTGATACAGCGGTATAAGAGTTGATACAGCGGTATAAGAGTTGATACAGCAGTATAAGAGTTGATACAGTGGTATAAGAGTTGATACAGCGATATAAGAGTTGATACAGCGATATAAGAGTTGATACAGTAATATAAGAGTTGATACAGCGGTACAAGAGTTGATACAGCGGTACAAGAGTTGATACAGCGGTACAAGAGTTGATACAGCGGTATAAGAGTTGATACAGCGGTATAAGAGTTGATATAGCGGTAGAAGAGTTGATACAGTGATATAAGAGTTGATACAGCGGTACAAGAGTTGATACAGCGGTATAAGAGTTGATACAGCGATATAAGAGTTGATACAGTAATATAAGAGTTGATACAGCGGTACAAGAGTTGATACAGCGGTACAAGAGTTGATACAGCGGTATAAGAGTTGATACAGCGGTAGAAGAGTTGATACAGCAGTATAAGAGTTGATACACTGGAATAAGAGTTGATACAGCGGTATAAGAGTTGATACAGCGGTATAAGAGTTGATACAGTGATATAAGAGTTGATACAGTGATATAAGAGTTGATATAAGAGTTGATACAGCGGTATAAGAGTTGATACAGCGGTATAAGAGTTGATACAGCGGTAGAAGAGTTGATACAGTTATATAAGAGTTGAAACAGTGATATAAGAGTTGAAACAGTGATATAAGAGTTGATATAAGAGTTGATACAGCGGTATAAGAGTTGATACAGCGGTATAAGAGTTGATACAGCGGTAAAATAGTTGATACAGCGGTACAAGAGTTGATACAGCGGTACAAGAGTTGATACAGTGATATAAGAGTTGATACAGTGATATAAGAGTTGATATAAGAGTTTCATACAGTGATATAAGAGTTGATACAGTGGTACAAGAGTTGATACGGCGGTACAAGAGTTTGATACGGCGGTAAAAGAGTTAATACAGCGGTATAAGAGTTGATACAGTGATATAAGAGTTGATACAGTGATATAAGAGTTGATAAAGCGGTATAAGAGTTGATAAAGCGGTATAAAAGTTGATACAGTAACATAAGAGTTGATACAGTGGTACAAGAGTTGATACGGCGGTAAAAGAGTTAATACAGCGGTGTAAGAGTTGATACAGTAATATAAGAGTTGATACAGTAATATAAGAGTTGATAAAGCGGTATAAGAGTTGATACAGCGGTACAAGAGTTGATACAGCGGTATAAGAGTTGATACAGCGATATAAGAGTTGATACAGTAATATAAGAGTTGATACAGCGGTATAAGAGTTGATACAGCGGTACAAGAGTTGATACAGCGTTATAAGAGTTGATACAGCGGTATAAGAGTTGATACAGCGGTATAAGAGTTGATACAGCGGTACAAGAGTTGATACAGCGGTATAAGAGTTGATACAGCGGTATAAGAGTTGATACAGCGGTATAAGAGTTGATACAGCGGTATAAGAGTTGATACAGCGGTATAAGAGTTGATACAGCGGTATAAGAGTTGATACAGCGGTAAAAGAGTTGATACAGCTGTATAAGAGTTGATACAGCGGTACAAGAGTCTATACAGCGGTACAAGAGTTGATACAGCGGTACAAGAGTTGATACAGCGGTACAAGAGTTGATACAGCGGTACAAGAGTTGATACAGCGATATAAGAGTTGATACAGCGATATAAGAGTTGATACTGCGATATAAGAGTTGATACAGCGGTATAAGAGTTGATACAGCGGTACAAGAGTTGATACAGAGGTACAAGAGTTGATACAGCAGTATAAGAGTTGATACAGCGGTATAAGAGTTGATACAGCGGTACAAGAGTTGATACAGCGGTATAAGAGTTGATACAGTGATATAAGAGTTGATACAGCGGTACAAGAGTTGATACAGCGGTATAAGAGTTGATACGGCGGTAAAAGAGTTAATACAGCGGTACAAGAGTTGATACAGCGATATAAGAGTTGATACAGCGGTATAAGAGTTGATACAGCGGAATAAGAGTTGATACAGCGGTATAAGAGTTAATACAGCGGTATAAGAGTTGATACAGCGATATAAGAGTTGATACAGCGATAAAAGAGTTGATACAGTAATATAAGAGTTGATACAGCGGTACAAGAGTTAATACAGCGGTACAAGAGTTGATACAGCGGTATAAGAGTTGATACAGCGGTATAAGAGTTGATACAGCGGTATAAGAGTTGATACAGCGGTATAAGAGTTGATACAGCAGTATAAGAGTTGATACAGCGGTATAAGAGTTGATACAGCGATATAAGAGTTGATACAGCGATATAAGAGTTGATACAGTAATATAAGAGTTGATACGGCGGTACAAGAGTTGATACAGCGGTACAAGAGTTGATACAGCGGTACAAGAGTTGATACAGCGGTATAAGAGTTGATACAGCGGTAGAAGAGTTGATACAGCGATATAAGAGTTGATACAGTGATATAAGAGTTGATACAGCGGTACAAGAGTTGATACAGCGGTATAAGAGTTGATACAGCGGTATAAGAGTTGATACAGTGGTATAAGAGTTGATACAGCGGTATAAGAGTTGATACAGCGGTATAAGAGTTGATACAGCGATATAAGAGTTGATACAGCGATATAAGAGTTGATACAGTAATATAAGAGTTGATACAGCGGTACAAGAGTTGATACAGCGGTACAAGAGTTGATACAGCGGTATAAGAGTTGATACAGCGGTAGAAGAGTTGATACAGCAGTATAAGAGTTGATACAGCGGAATAAGAGTTGATACAGCGGTATAAGAGTTGATACAGCGGTATAAGAGTTGATACAGTGATATAAGAGTTGATACAGTGATATAAGAGTTGATATAAGAGTTGATACAGCGGTATAAGAGTTGATACAGCGGTATAAGAGTTGATACAGCGGTAGAAGAGTTGATACAGTGATATAAGAGTTGAAAGAGTGATATAAGAGTTGAAACAGTGATATAAGAGTTGATATAAGAGTTGATACAGCGGTATAAGAGTTGATACAGCGGTATAAGAGTTGATACAGCGGTATAAGAGTTGATACAGCGGTACAAGAGTTGATACAGCGGTACAAGAGTTGATACAGTGATATAAGAGTTGATACAGTGATATAAGAGTTGATACAGTGATATAAGAGTTGATATAAGAGTTGATACAGCGGTATAAGAGTTGATACAGCGGTATAAGAGTTGATACAGCGGTAGAAGAGTTGATACAGTGATATAAGAGTTGAAACAGTGATATAAGAGTTGAAACAGTGATATAAGAGTTGATATAAGAGTTGATACAGCGGTATAAGAGTTGATACAGCGGTATAAGAGTTGATACAGCGGTATAAGAGTTGATACAGCGGTAGAAGAGTTGATACAGCGGTATAAGAGTTGATACAGCGGTATAAGAGTTGATACAGCGGTAGAAGAGTTGATACAGCGGTATAAGAGTTAATACAGCGGTATAAGATTTGATACAGCAGTATAAGAGTTGATACAGTGATATAAGAGTTGATACAGAGATATAAGAGTTGATACAGTGGTACAATAGTTGATACGGTAGTACAAGAGTTGATAACGCGGTACAAGAGTTGATACAGCGGCACAAAAGTTGATACAGCGGTACAAAAGTTGATACGGTAGTACAATAGTTGATTCAACGATATAAGAGTTGACACGGTAGCACAAGAGTTGATACAGCGATATAAGAGTTGATACTGTAGCACAAGAGTTGATACAGCGATATAAGAGTTGATACGGTAGTAAAGAGTTGATACAGCGATATAAGAGTTGATACAGCGATATAAGAGTTGATACAGCGATATAAAAGTTGATAAGGTAGCACAAGAGTTGATATAGCGATAAAAGAGTTGATACGCTAGTAAAGAGTTTATACAGCGGTATAAGAGTTGATACAGCGATATAAGAGTTGATACAGCGATATAAAAGTTGATAAGGTAGCACAAGAGTTGATATAGCGATAAAAGAGTTGATACGGTAGTAAAGAGTTGATACAGCGGTATAAGAGTTGATACAGCGATATAAGAGTTGATACAGCGATATAAGAGTTGATACTGTGGTACAAGAGTCTATACAGCGGTATAAGGGTGGATACTGTGATACATGAGTTGATACAGCGGTATAAGAGTTGATACGATGATACAATAGTTGATACAGCGGTGAAAGAGTTGATACGGTGGTACAATAGTTGATACGGCACCAACGGTCCAGCAGACTAAGGGATAGGTGAAAGTGAAGGTGATATTTCATTACATGTTATTCTTGATTGACATGTTCTCGAAAGAATTGTCACACGCATACAAATGCCTCTGGGCTGTGACTTTAAACATGCGGTTTTAAATTGATTGACAGACGTCTCTTTTTAGTTCATAATTCATCACTAGACTCTTCTTATCTAGACCTATCTTAAGCGGTGAATACTTACCAACAGCACTGACCGCTTAACATAAAATGGAATGGCTAAAACACTGACTGTTCAGGAATAACTGAAACGCATTTATCAAAGTTATCAAAGGCGTCAGGAAATAAAAACACATGCCGTCATATCGCTGCGTCTAAAGCTAAGCTGCCTTCACGTAACTACCGTATTACAGTTGTCTCGTGTGGTGTCTGTATTATCACTGTTAAAAGAATATTTACATTCTTTTGTAACTGATTGCTGTTTAGTGTCGTAAGTAAAAAGACATTTAATTATGATTTTATTCTTGAAGGCGTATGCAATTGGAGCGTTTTTCTAACCCATTGTCTAAATTGTACCTAAGGTGCTCAACAAGAAATAGATAAAAAAAAGAATACTTTTCAAAACCAAAGCTTATCTAATAGGAAAGAATCGTTAATTACTGTCATTTATCTGAAAATTATAGGGTTCAGCCCTTGCCCCCTTCACTACGTCTCTGCGATTGACGTAACTTTAATTAACCCACACAGACGAATGACGATGTAGAATTCGGATACATGATTGGAGAAGACTATGGCTTAGGGCTTGTAGAAAGATGGATAGTGAACAGACTGCTAATTAAATAGATAGACAAGACGATCGTCCCCATCTGTAGATAAACATCAGTTGAAGTATATACAATTTTAATTAAGTATATTTAATTGTTGCGTCCCTTGGATGTGTTCGGACTCTCGTTTAAAATAAGTGAAACAGTATAAAACAACACACTAAATCCAACTGCATACTGGATTAATACTCTAGATCAAAATATGCAAGTTGCGCTATATAAAAGCTATAATTTTTATTTATTATATGTCCTTCAAAACTTAGATTCACATTTCATTTGCTCCAGGTATAGCATTTACATAATTTGGGCTTTTCTAGAAACTGCGTACGTCCAGGATAATAATAAAAATTTCTAGCTATTTTTTACTTACCGGTCCGTGGGCAGATTTAACTATATAAAGAGGTCCCCGGGTCAAAAAAAAAGTTTGACAACCATTGCTCTAGACCCGGGGTCGGCAACCTGCGGCTTGCGAGCCACATGCGGCTCTTTGGGTTGGAAGCTGCGGCTCTTTAGTTCCATACGTAAATATTAGGCCTATTTATTTCATCGAAACATTTTTAAAAATAATTCTCAATCTTTTAACGGGGATTAGGTACTTATTCATTCTCTCAACCAATTGTACTCGCTTGTCACCACACCCCTCCCCCATTACACGCGTCGTCACTGTTGTCACAAGCTCTCGGCCGTCGTCTGATGTTTCTATGTAGATTTTAATTCGCTTTCGACGCATGATGGATCGGCATCTTCATTAATGCTTTGGCTGTGACGTATAGTTTGTAATTTCAAGTAAATGAATTAGAAGTGATGATCCTCTCAAAATTAGAAGCAATCTGCAAGTAATGCTAATCTGGCAAGCTTTGCGGTACCACTAGAAATTGCAAAAAAAAAGGCAAACGATTTTCAGATGGTATGTCAAAGATTGCTTCCTACGTGCATCTGAAGAGCTCTTTCGTGATTTCAAAAACAAACCAGAAATCTTGAAACAAAATCACAGATCTGCCACTATCTGCTAAAACAGTACAAGATAGAATAGCTAAAATGTCTTCAAATGTAAAATATTTTCTGGTGGAAGATATTCATCTTTTTCTGTCTTATCACTTGATAAAGATGAGTCTTGCGACAAAAAGTCATAAAGGGAAGATATAGTGCTTGCCGTGCAAAAATACCTTGAAGACATTAAGATCGATTTAAATAAAAAAAAAGTTTAAGTAGCAACTGATGGAGCCAGAAAAATAACAAGAAAAAATAAAGGAGCAACTACGATAAAAAAAAGCATTCATCACCCTGAATTAGAGAACGACAAATAGTTGCAAAAATTTTACTTTAGGGTTGATACAACAGAGAAATTAATTTGAGCTGAATCTAAAACTACAAGGAAAAGTAAAACCAAGCCTATGTTTTGGTAGAGGAATTGGTTTGTTTTGAAGAGAAATTAATTATTTTTGGAAAAGATATTCAGAGCAGTCAATTACTTTATTTTCAATGTGTAAAAAAGTATCGCGATAAAACCAGTGCCACTATTGACACAAATTACTTCAGCACAGTTATAGATTTGAGCAGTTCAAAACTATTCTAGCATTCCTAGTACACCATCTCAATTGAAACTGGATCTCTTGAAATGCAAATTGATAGATTTAAAAAGTAAAACTTGGTGGGGGTGGAAAATGTACAGAGTTTAAAAACAAGTTGTGCAAGGCGGGGTTACAACAATATGTATATTGTTACGAATCTCACTATCCAGATTCTCTGCAAACTGCACAATACACCACCAACTTAAAGAACTTGACAACTCAGGGCTCCAAAGTAACGTAACACTTTAATGTCAATAAATAACAGCCATTACTGTACAATTGGCAACACGTACACTGTACAGATATCTCTCCGATAACACCGTACCGCCGTATCAACTCTTGCACTGGCCTCTCCGTCTCGTTCCGGGCTTGCACTGGGTTCAACAGTTCAGGACTGACCTCTCTCACAAGGCTCGTTGTGTCGGACTCGATCGCAGACCAAGATCAAGACGCCAGCCGTCTCAACTGTACTTGACAGTACTCCGCACTGAACCGTCGTAATGCTCCGTACAGAACCACACCGTTGAACTATGCTGTAGTCGGCCGTGTTCTGAATCCCTGCCGTGAACCTCCTTTCTGAACCGTCTTGACTGCGACACCTCCGCTCTTATATAGGGTCCCTACTGGCCTTCTCGAACCGGACAGAACGCCGCTCGACGTTTCTAGGTGGTCAGATGACTACAACTCTCGTAACGCTCCTGAGCTCTGTTCACGACGGCGATCCTTCCCGAACCGTGCTGTTGACCGCTCGTCTAGCGCTGGCCTGGGGCGATTTGCGTCGGCTGACTACACACACACCACTACCCCCATTTGTGCCACCACCAGGTTTATAACACTATATATATATATATATATATATATATATATATATATATATATATATATATATATATATATATATATATACCGGACAGCATCGAAACGTGCTGGTACGAACTTTGCCGATGCAAAAGAAATGAAGCTGCATCAGCCAAGAGAAAGAAAAAGAAAGCTGCCCTGTCACCTAGCTCTAGGACAGATGCATATACATGCACGAACTGTGGCAAACTCTGCCGCTCCAGAATTGGTTTCATCAGTCACTCCAGATTCTGCCCCATCTCAAGACTTAACCAAAGCTAGTGACTCATCTGGGCGCATCCATAATCTTCCGAGACAGAAGCAGCCATATATATAAATATAAATATATATATATATAATATATATATATATATA